>WOFM01000237.1:0-355704 GCA_011428145.1 Ericerus pela
CTTTCTGGTGTAGGCATTGGTGGCACGGATGATGATTTTGTCATTCGAATAACATTAGGTTATCTGGTTTTGGTTATAACAGTTGACGGAAAAATAAAGTTATCTGGGTATTTGTAATCGAATAACGAATAATTTTTTCCCTTAAAAAATTAAATAATTTTCGGATGATTCAGATAATTTACAAGATTGGTGTTGATTTGTTGAGTAATAGTTTTAAAGTGGATAACAGTCATTTCTAGAGAATTAGAGCTGAATAATTATCGAGTTGAGAATCATCTATTGAAAAATGAATAATTTTGATTCAGATTTTATCAAATAATATGTTTTCTTTACTTTATCTGAAAAATTCACAGGAAAGAAACTTGTGAGTAGCCTACACTACATTAACCTATGCTGTGCTAGTGTGCTATGCTAGACTAGTGTACCTCAATATGAATAAAAAAAGTTCTTTGACCTGACCTAATTGCAAAATTGAAGTAGATTTACATATTATATCTTATTATTGTTATATTACATCTTACATGTCATACTGTCAGTACTCAGTATGTGTAGTATGTATGCAGTACTTACTTTGTAAATTGTAGATATGTACACATACTTTACGTTGACAAAATTAAAATGATAAATTTATAATAATTGATATTCATAATTTAGGAAGAAAATATAATTTGAAAATCATTCGGTAAATTATTTGTTTATTTGGATAGTGGATGCTCAGTTTTCTGTAATTGGTTATTCGAATAAAGGATAACGAATAACTTAATTATTATTATTATTCAAATTACGAATAATTTTATCCAAAAATTATCCGTTATCCATTTTTTTAAAATAAATTAAAATTATCTGTGTGCCCACTTCTGGGTGTAAGTTAGTGTCAGTTGGTGTAGTTCTATCAAACAGAGCAATTTATACTAAGGAGCACCAATACTGTTGTGCAGAAATAATTCACAGACCTTTATAAACCATAATTGTGCTGAAATTATCTATTAACCAGGCGCAAATGAAAAAAATAACAGGGTTGGACTGAAACTAAAATTTATGCACATAGTGAATTATATCTGTAATTATGGTCACATGTTAGCGTTACAGAAGTGTATTCTATGTATAAGATTATAAGATATAGTTAAGGTTTGTTTGGGCGAGTACAGTATTGAATGCAGAATTTTCTGCTTTGTATTTCTATATTTACTGCGTTTTCAGTAAAATACTGTCCACCCAGTTTTTTTGCACTTTTCATTATATGGCACTGGACCAGTAATGATAAATGATTTCTGTTTAGATGTAATGGCACTGAATAGGCAAATGTACATATCCTTGTAAATTGAAGTGATGAACCTTATCAGTTGTATTTTAAATTGTTGAAATCAATCAAAATATTGAAAGTACACTTAAGTTGCAAAGTTTTATGCTGCCATATTTGAAGTACGTTGGGGTTACAGAGCTTTGCTGGTCCAGTTCTATATAGTTAAAGTTCTACACAAAGTACAGAATTTCAGGTTTCTCACCAAACTAGTGAAGGAATTGATAAAAATGAATAGTTGATCATAAAGTGGAAAAATAGAATGAGTCAATTGAAAAAATTGACACTAAATTTGAATTTAGCTCTTCAAAAAAAATATTCAGGGATGTATTACACAATAAAATGTGAAAATACAGATTTGGCTCCTCCTTTCAAGTCCTCTGGGGTTATAGAATTGGTTGAAAAAAAAATTGACACTAAATTCAAATTCAGAACTTTAAAAAACATATTTAGAGACGTGAAGAGCCAAAATTTTCCACTCTTAAGTCCTGAGGGTCAAAGAATGTGTCAAATAACAAACTTGATATCAAAATTGAATTCTGTACTTCATAAAATATGGCCAAGATATAGAAAATGCCTGAAAATGTCTTATCGGTCATGAGCTACAACAAATTCCAAGGGAATGTGAAATTTGTCTATTGTAACCTGAGTTTGTTGTAGCTATCCAGATGTTGGAAGATCACTTTCCAAATAATGATCATACATTAAAGAGTTCAGTAGTTATGCTCACAATATACATGATTTGTATTATTCGTAGTTACCAGAAGTCAAATGTAATTGTCTAGTAATTTTGGCTGCCATTAGTTTCTTTCGATTTTAATTAATATATTTCAAGCCAAAGTTACCATCACAAATATGTTGGTCAATGATATCAAAATTGAAAACTATCGATTTGGTCTTTTTTCCTTTAATTTTTTCATGTATTTCCAATTTAGTTTTGTTAGATATGGCACTAAAACTGAGTAACTTAGATTTTGTTTTTTCAATCAGAGAAGTAATCTGGCCCAGGCTCTAAGGGAAATTTGTTTTTAAAGATTCAAGTGCATTTGTTAATAAAGTACTTTCATCAGACTGTTCTATTTGAGTTTTAAAGTTTTCAATTTTTCCAGTTTAGAATTGAAAAATAACTGGCAAACTGCATTTTCTAGAAAAGTTTTGGTGGACTAGAGTTTTTATTATTAATTGTGTTATTCTAAGGGACTAAGGAGAGAAGGCATTCTGAAATTGCTTAAAATTAGAGACATGATTTAACTAGTTTATTCCTATGCTCATCGAGTTTTTGAAAATATTTTCAAATATTATTTTTTTAATGTTTATTTATCTTACATCAAGGTTTTTATAATTTCAAAATTTTGAGTGATAAATGAATTAGTCAGGGTATTCTAGCCAAGTGATGGCGGTAGACTTTCTGGTTTTTCACATTGATGTCATTAAGGGTAGGTGAGGGTGGGTTAAGTTTACTTTAAAATGCTTGTGAACCACCCTGAAATATTTAAAAGATTTAGCCCAAATCATACACAACAGATTAAAAACTCAATTTTAATCAATGGAATACCAAACATTCTTAATATTACGTACTACATTTCTCATTTCAAAATCCATGACCAACCCCAAGAAATATCCTTGAAATGCCGATGGTTTTACACTAATTCTATAGTTATGTCTGTAAGTAATGTTTCATTTTGTGCTCATTCATACTTCATCAGAACTCTTATTTCACATCTGAATATTAATTTCATACTTTCTAATTTCATTATTGTGTTACCTAGTTAATAATAGAATGATTCATAAGTCATTCCATTAAATTATCAGCGATGTTCTAATTTGAGTCATATTAATTTTGAGCATGGTTAAATGTTATTAGTGAATTATGGGTTCAAAGGTGGAACGAGTACGTACAAAACAAATTCAAGAAAAATGCCAACGTTTGTTAAATGATATGTTGAAAGAAGATGATAACAAATACTGTGTTGACTGTGATGCTAAAGGTAAATTATAATTAATTTGTTTCATCATTTTAATATTGGGAACTGATAATTTCATTGCATGTATATAAGTATATATTATTTTATGGTGAAAGACCAAAAATTAGTATCTTGACAATCATTGAGAATGTTGACATACACCGATTTTTGTGGTGTGAAACTCTGAAAAAATATCAGTTTTTGGAGATTCTCTGGTGAATGTTGACTACATCTGGTGGTAGAGGTGAATGTCAATAATCACATTTTTTCTGGCAAAATCTGATATTTTTGATGGACCTTTTCCCCACCTAAGGTCCTTCAAGGTGATATAAACTATGTCATATTGATAAAAAAAATACACCTGACCTTACCACATCTCAAAAGGAGTACAATTTGAAAAAAAAGTATAAGAATAGCTTCGATGGAGAAATGTAGCTTCCTTGTGCTATCTTCTGACAAACTATAAAAACTTGGGGTTTCATTGCAAAATATAGTCATGTATTGTAAGTTTAAAACTGACCCTTAGGTTAGTGAACACTAATTTGTCAACTATGAATACTGGCCTAAATTTATAGAAAAATTAACCTAACACTAGATTTGACCAGGAGAAAACATGATCATTAACAATCACCAATACCATTTGATGTATGTCATCACAGGTGATTATTTAAATTAAGTACAGTGAAAAATGCTTATTAGGGGGACAGGATAAAGGGAAAAACTGCTTATTTGAGACCAATTTAGGAAGTCCCAAAATAGACCCATTAAAACTGAAGAAAATCAAACCACTTGGGGACAGAACATGATTTATTGAGATAAGGCAGTTGATAAATATGAGAAAATTGCTATCGAACTCTCATGTAATTGATAATAACTCTGATTCAGTTTAATAGAGTTAGTTATTGGTGTTCTCTATCTTTATTTCACCTGTCTTTCACTTTTTCTTGCGCAAGTTAATCAAACAAGCACCATCAGAAAGATGTATCAGAATAAACTGAATCAGTATCTATAACCATCTCTCATCAAGAACCACTCCAGAAACCATTTTTCTTTTGTCCTAAATATAGGACAATTTTACCTGAGATTAGGTTAAATGGGATACCGGTTAAATAGGATATTGCTTATTGAGGACAAAAAAGGTACTGCTTAATATATCCCTATTAAGCGGTTTCAACTGTATTTGAAGTTATACTTTTTGGACATTCACAGGTACAGTCAGTGAATGTTGATATTCACTGCATTGTGGTCTTCCACCATAACATATACACTCATGTAACATTATAAACTAAAAAATTTTATATGAAAATTAATCTATTAATTAATGTTTGATCAGGACCACGGTGGGCTTCGTGGAATATTGGCATTTTCTTGTGCATCCGGTGCGCTGGTATTCACAGAAAACTTGGAGTCCATATTAGTAAAGTAAAATCTGTAAATCTGGATTTATGGACTCCGCAGCAAGTTGTGGTAAAAATATTTGATTTGTCAACATGATAATATTTTTCAAATAATAATAATAATAACAATAATAATAGTATTGAAAATAATGTAATTGCAGTCTTTGCAACAAATGGGTAACAGTGGTGCTCGAGCAGTATATGAAGCTCATCTACCTGATAACTTTCGACGTCCTCAGAGTGAAGGAAATTTAGAAAGTTTTATCCGAGCTAAATACGAACATAAGAAATTTATTGCGCCCGAGTGGGTTGCTCCAACACTGCCAAAAGTAAGTTTTATTGAGAAATCACTCATTCTAACAATGATTCACTGTCTTAACTTTTGTTCTTGTTTTAGGTAAATTGGGATGAAGAATTTCAAGAAGAAGCAGAGAAGCTTAAAAAGAAGAAACGAGAAGTGATTCAGTCAAATTTCTTGTCAATCCGTCCACAGTCTACTACACAGGTTACTCCTCAACCTCTAGCCAAGCCACAATATAGTAGTCCAAAACCTTTGCAAATGAGTTCTCAGGCAACCAATTTACTGGAATTAGGTAAATTAATTTCTGCCAGACTGCTAGAATGATTTATCAACTTTATTTTTCTATGCAAAAATTTTTAGATACCTCTAAGGAGACAGTGAGTAAAAAACTGTCATCTGATTTTGACCTATTTACAAGTTTCCAATCTGCTCCAATGGACAATTCGCCAAATAATGCATCTGCTCAAGTATTGAATGGATCTAATGCTAATTCTGCCCTTAAAACCGAAGAAGAAGATAGTTTTTTCAATCAGGCACTGTCATCTACATCTAATAATCAAAAACCTCTAACAAAAGATACGATTCTTGCACTGTACGGTAAGATAATTTTTGCACTTTATGGTAAGAAGTCGATTTTGCAGAGAACTGTTCGGAGTAGTAATGAGTTTTGTTGATCTATAATCTTGTTTCCATCCTATACCTACTTACTGACATTTTGACTACTGCGTGGAAATGTTTCTTTGAATATGTTCATTATGATATTGTAAAAAATGCATGTTCGGAGGGGTATTTTTGTTAATAGTCAGTTACATTAATGTTTGTTCCACTGAAATTACACCTTGCATCTATTTATGAAATTCAAACATTTCTTCGGTGAATTAATATTATTATATTGCTACAGAAAACTTGACAAAATTGTTCATGTGCCTGTGCACCAATGGCCTTTTTTACTGCCCTCGTATTTTGATACTGAAAGTGGGTAGCTTACATGTTTTTGGTTAGAGGACTGTATTCTAGTCATAGGACTGAAAAACTCTTTTCAATCTTAGGACTAAAAAGTCAGTGTCACTGAAAAAAATCATAAAAGTCTGGTTTGCGATAACAACATTTTTACTTTGAAAAAATTTTACTCTTTCACTTGATGATTTCTCACCTGTTATTTAGGCCAGAAAGTTATTGTTGGTATTGCTGGAAAGAGAAGTAAATTTTCACAAATTTACTAACGGTATAGTTTTCTGTATCACCACTCATTTATTCATAATAAAGGAATAAAAATCAATAATTAATTGAAAATTTCTCATTTTTTAAATTCTGATTTATTTAGAAACTCAATTGCAAAAAAAAATTCTCTGTCAGAATCATTCCCATTTTTATTTTTTTACAAATTCATTTCTATCATCAGATTTCACTTCAAAGTTCAAATGAAATCATTTTTGGTTAATGAAGAGTGAATATATAAGAAGAAACTCAAATCTATTTCTGAAAATTAAAGTTACTTGTTCAGTTTGATAGTATGAATTAATAAGTATGTACAAAAATAAAGCCTTTGAATTTCCATACCAAACATGTTTTCCATACTTTTTTCTTAAGCTATAAACAGTGCTAATATCATTACATAAGGTATGGTGTGCCCCATAGGATGAATTTTTTTGGCCAAGTGTGAGTTTACATACTTTAGGCAAAGGTAGCAAACTGAAAACAAAGGTTGCAAACTCACCCTCGACCATAAAAAACACAACTTTCCCTTTTAATACACAATGTTATATTTATTCATACTTCGTAAAAATATTCAATTTAATTGATTATAAAGAAATTGAAAAATTAACTTGGGTTATTTTGTGGTTATAATTTGTCAATAGAAGAATTTGATGACCGTATGACTGAAAAAATTATTTTTCAGGCAACCTTGAGAATTATGTTAGCCCTCAGTTGAATAAATTTCATTTGTCATCCCTTAATGGATGCAACAGTGCTTTCACTAGTCCAAATATTGCACAGTCAACTCAGCAGCAAGTGCGTTGAATATTTATTATAAGAGAAGGAACGTAAATCTTTATATTTGGTTAGTAATCAAATCTGTTTTATCAAAATGATTTATTTAATTCTGGCATTCAGTTTCCGAATATCGCCGTAACATCCACATCAAATATGGCGTTAGTTTCAAATCCATTTTATTCGATGGCAGCATCTGGAGGCCAGTCAAATTTTCCTTTGGAGAAGGTAAAAATTAGAAAAAATTAAATAGAATAAAGTTCAATCATATAGAGGGTGTATGGATATCCAGGTAAACAAAAATATTTGCCATTATTCTATAAGCCAAATTTGACCAGAAGGTATCTGCACATGCGCAGTAGGTATTTTTCATTCATAAAATTCTTCCATCCAGGGTAACATTGTAATTTGTGGAATAAAAAAGATAGACGGGTAGGAGATATTAAAAATAGATGAAAAAAGTAATGTGCAGGTACATTTTGATGGCTTCGGAGAGATAGAGCTGCTGGGTATCCATACTCGTACTTACGATCGAAGCTATAAATGTTGAAATATCAACTTCTGCTTGAATGTCGTATTTGTTTTTTGTAATTGCAGGCCTTTTCTATTGCCCCCATGTCAAATGGCACAGGCGGTTCAGATGTGTCGCAAGCTCAAGTGAGTTTTCATTGTTTTACAACTTTATACTTTCGAATCATCCTTATAAGTACAGTACAAATCACTACAACAAACACCAGCTACAACGCATGAAATTCCTGGTGCAAGAAAAAATTTATTTACTTCTATACTTCATTTCAAAAGAGAAAGGCAAACCATCACCAACAATACACGAAATATGTGGACGTAATGATTTACCCTGGATATGAAATGAAATACGTGTGTTTGTTTACACTCTTTATTTTGTCTTAGAAACATTTAATTAATTTTCGATAACGTTTATTTAGGTCGCCTAAATGTACCTTCAAAAATTCTTGCATTTCTCTTTTGGAACAAAGTATAGGTTGAGGAGAATCGACTACAGCAAATCAGGCCACTACAAACTGTTGGCTACTACCAACAAGTGTTGGTGTCAAGTGAAGGAAGAAACCACCTACAACAAATTCATTCATTTGTGGTTTCTTAACTTCTTTCATACAATAAATCACTTTTTTCATCCAATCCCAATATCTTTCATTGGTCACTTTTCGTGCTTCTACATATTATCATGTGTGATTTAATGAATATATAATTGAATTTTAATGACTAATGAAAGTAAAAATTAATGTTCTTGTATGTATTGTTGATGATTGATACTGATCAATTTGCAACCATATTTATTTTATAGGCCCCCATATCCATTACAATTAGCAATCAGGTTACAGCAAACTCCTACAAAAAACCAGTTTCCCTGTCTCTTGGAATTCGTTGTGGCCAATTTCTATTGTATTTAAATTTAAACCTTAGAACATGCAGAAAATGGGAAATTTTTAAATCTCTCCAGTCACATTTCAGGGAGTGTAGATAAATTTAGCTTTAAAACTTGACAAAATATTGTATACGATTCTTGACAGATCATTTCTCCTCGCTGGACTGTTGAGAGAAAAGGTTTAAGTAATGCTTGAATTTTCTTAAAATTTGAAGCTGATTTGGGCCTACATTGAACCCTTTTTTGGAACTCGCGCTCCTTCTAACCCACCTTGTTTACGAGTTTATTTTATCATATGGATTAATTTGAATCTTCATTATCGTCATTTTAATATTCATCTGAAAATATTCTGCCAAATATCAATTTTTATTTTTTATTTTTTATTTGTTCAGTTCGCTCAGCGAATGGAAGCGATGAATTTAAACAAAACCAATCAGTTGTCTTTTCCACCATCAAGTCTCTTTGATGCAAACGCGGAGGCAAAAAATCAATTACAACAAAACTTCGAACAGTTTGTCCCAACTACCAGTTTGTGGGAGTAACGCACATACACGGTTTTGTCGTCTTTTAGTCTTTAAGGGCAATGTTTACTTTGGTCTAACTTTCTTCGATTCTTTTCTTCTGTTTATTCCATTTATAGCATTATTATAATCCAATAATTTATTTTTCTGCTGCTTCTTCTCTCATTGTTTGAGTTCCAGCCAATGTAGTTGAAGTTTGCCATGAAAATTCACTTTTAAAATGTTATTAAAACATAAGTCAATGTGGTATAAGAATTGAAGAATCACATCAGTATTCTGAAGTAAATAACACAAAATAAAACAAATGAGCAATAACGAAACAGTTGGTATCATTAATATAATAGTTATAATTGAATTACATCAAAAAATGTTAAGTTTTGTAGTCGTTTTACGTGGATTATATTATTTTTCTACTCTGTTTAATTTTAAGGCTGCAACAGCTGTCGACTATCTTTTAAAAAGTGATTTAATCTGGAACTTAAACATATCTATAATACATTATTTTTTTGTTAATTATTATTACGCGAATACGCTCGAAGTTGGTTCGATGAGGAAATAATTGATGAAATTGCTTCGTCGAATATTGTAATATTTTCCATTCCAAGTGATCCCTCACCTCATCAACCTACCTCGGCTTTTTTTTGTTATAATTATTAGTAAATTATCATTTTATTTTTATATCGTTGTCAGGAAATTTGATATTCACGCGATTCTGCCCGTAGGTGCGTAAAATTAGTCAAAATTAACATTGACACTCGTCCCCTTCATAAACGAGTGTACGATTTTTGAAATTAAAAAAAAAATTTTTTTTAATCATGATTAATTCAATTTTATTAACATTCTTCATTGCATTCTTTAATATATTGATGAAAAATCGGTCATCATTTTCAAATACCTTATTCGTTACCATATTTTTAAGATAATTATTTTTTCTCTGTAACTGTCAATTGTTGCTAATGTGCTGGGCCATTTATTGATTGATGTTTCTGTTCGTTTGAAGTGAATTAAGATTTTTTAGAATTAGCTGCATGTCTGCTTATAGTGTACATCCATAATCATTTAGGCGTTCTTTCTTTTAACCATTACTATTCAACCCTTTTTGCAAGTTAAATTAACTATAAAACGTTCTTATTTTTTTTTTTTCCCCAATAATACTCAGTTTATTAATAATTATAATCGTAACATCGGTACTTAATTTAATCCCTAGGATTAATTTATACGGAACAATATTTTTCATTATTGTTATATTTATTTAAGATAAATCTAGTTAATTTAAAACTGAAAAAAAAGAAGATTGTTCAGTAAAACATTGCTGCTTAAAAATCATGTAGTTTTCTTTGTGGAATTTTATTTATTTATTTCAGTTACTATATAGTAAATTTATACCTTTATTAGTTATGAAATAAAACTGATGAGGTGTGTTTTGGGGAACTTGATGAAGAGGAATCCAAACGAAGACCTCCTCCCTAATGTTTCTTCTGTTAGTACTTGATGATCCATAAATTTGAGTTGAATAATTTAGGGAAATCTCTTTTTCTTTTTCTTTCAGCGTTACAGCTTCAAATGTACTTCCTTGGATCATCGGGTGAAGAATTCTGTTATTATATGCTTTTATTCTACTCACTACTGCGATTTTAAAATATACCAATACTGCAGCCAACCTTCCGCAACGGAAAAATATATATTTCGCACGAAGTTAAAAGCATAAAAAAAAATAAAATAAAAGCTTATCTTTTAAAAACGCATTTTTAAATAAACTTATTTATTATTTCTTTTTCTCCAGATTCCGATCGTCAATTCGGTCTATACTTTTTCATCTTCTCCTCTTGTTTTTGCATTGGTTGTCCTATTCTATTCATTGGGTTCAGTAGCTTGAATTCATAGTTTTCTTTCAAACCCAGTAAGTCAACTAATTCTGTAGCCATAATTTTGAATTTTCTAATGATTGAAAAACAGGGGTACCAAGCTTATATTAGAGTATGCCTGAATTTTGAGTCATACCTATTAGCAAAATCTAATGAGCATTCAACATGGTGGTTGTCTATCGGCATTTACCATTCTGCATTGAATTACCTTTGAAATCCCTTTTCTACGAATTTTGTAATTGGGAAAATAGATGTTGGCTTGATGACCTTATTTATCTGACTTCAACCTCTTGTGACTTTTCGCTAGGGCTACACCACATCTTAAATTTCCCAGCCAAAGGTTTATGGCAGTACAATTATATTCAACTATACAGCTAATTATACCATTAAGTGTACTAGAATACGAGAAAAGTGGAAACAAATTGACGCGTGATGTGTGCACATAATTACCTACACACCTGCATTAACTGCAAGTACCGAGGAAACTGGTTCTCATTTGTTGCGCCACATACACTGACTGGGCGATGCCGAAATTGTAATCTCATGCTTATGATTTGCGTACCTACGCGATTTGGCTAAACTGACAATGAGCATAATTTCATGTTCGCTATATTAGCACAATAAATTATTTCAAAAGTCCAGAGCATCAGTTAGACTAAAATTTTGTACGCATTCAAAAGACGTAGAAAATTAATGGAAGTACCACCAAACGTATGAACAGTCAGGCCCAAATTCACAAACGTCACTTAAACCTCCCTTCACTTAAATTTCACTTTAAAAAAGATTTTTGCTCAATTTCGTACGTAAAAATGTGGGAACATTGTATCTCGTATGAGAGTTCCAATGTAAAAATTAAATGTTACTACAATCTTAAAAATACAAAATTGTGCCAAAAGTCATTTTTAAGTGAAATTTAAGTGAAGGGAGGTTAAAGTGACATTTGTGAATATGGGCTTCAATGTCCTTTTTCGCAACCGACTTGATAATCTGGCGAGAGTATTCAATGAATTATAAAAATAAAAATTATAATAAAAAAACTTATCACAACAAGCCACGCTGGAAAATGTAGGTTTTTTTAAACAAATTTACAAAAAAGGTAAATAAATAAATAAATAAATAAATAAGTAAGTAAATAAATAAAATCAAACGATATTAATAAATGAACAAATTAATTATAAATAATTAAACAATAGCAGAATGTTGGCTAAAAATGTTTAGAATATGGTAATCGCCGATTTTGCCAAACATTGCTCTGTCGCCTCACTAACATCCCACAAAGACCATTGTACCCATTCAACGCTACGAAATAATTTGCCTTTGTTCTTCTCAGACCTTGAAATTGAAGAGTTTTTATCGCCGAATGTGTTCAGCGTCTTCTTTGAAGGCGCAGCTCTCTTTCGAAGTTCCAAAATATGTACTTCTTGAATATTTGTTGCCTTTAAATGTGGGATATGCAACTTTTTCTACATACGAGTATGTTATTTTCATTTTTACCAATTTGACTTCGGATATTTGCTTGAGGTAAGTGCCAAAAGACCATTTTTCAGCCAAATTTTGTTTTTTTTGCAATTTTCTTGACTTTTTTGAATTTTTGAAAAATTTAAAAAGCCTTTAGTTAGGCAATTTCAAATACTGACTACATGTCAAGAGGTACTGTTTTCTTAGTCATACCAGGTTATATCCAAATGTCTAGTATTGCGGACCTTGCAGAAATTTTTTTTCCAGTTTTCATCTCAGTTAAAAACCAATAATTTTTTTTCTATGTACATGAAAAAGGGCCAGAAAATTTTTAAATTATTTTTCCAGTCATATACACATCATTGTCAATCACCCAGATTTTTTTAGACATCCACTCGTGGAATACTGTGGGTATAAATTCCAGCTAATAGCGCTAAAAGGAGGCGAAAAACAAACTTACTCCCAATCCTAGGTTTTAGTATAAGATCAATATTCTAAGATGTAGATTTTTTTCGAAAACATACATAAAAGATTTTAGATTCAAGAATAAATTAGACAGAGTTTTAAAGCCATAGTTTTTTTATGTGTTATCTCAACACTTTATGAATTTTTATTTTCTCCTCCTTATACATTGGACTCTCAGCATCTTCCATTCCTCTTAACCCTCTAAAACAATTATCATACCTTAATTGTAATTTATGGTACAAAATGTTTTTTTGAAACTTTGTCTGAACCGAAATTGAAGGATGCGATAATGTTGGCAGTAGCGTATTGAAAGATATCTTTTGGGGGTGTACCAGGGAAAAATGCCAACTACTGGGCCATATATCCAGAGAAATTTCCAATTTTTTAACATGGTGTTGTTGGAAAATGATGGGTTCAGTGTATTTATACTGAATTACAAGGTCTGCGCAAAGTGTGACATCTCTTCCCCCATAGTCCAAGTTCTAAAAATAGAAAAAACTGTCTCTCCATCTGGCTGTCTCTCCCCATCACCGTTTCTTTTGTTTTCGACACTAGTGTATTGTGTTCAGTATTTGGTGGTAGTGATGACATATTTTCTTCATGGTATTGTGTGTATGGGAATTTGTTTGGTGGTTCTAGCTATTTTTAAGCAGGTTGTGGGGACATAACTCGTATGAGGTTTTAGGGGCTCGCACCCCTCGACGACAGTCGCCGCCCAAAGGCTGGCAATAATCGTCTCTATGACGTTAAACTAATTCACACGAATGCGTTTGTATGTTCGTACCTGTACGTACGTACAGGTAAGATACATCGTACGAGTCGAGATCAATTACCTGATAACGATCTCGGTAATGTCACGACTCGGTACCAAACGCACTGCGTCGTTTCTTATCATCTCAACGGAGACAAGAAACGACGCAACGCATGACATAATTACGTATACATACGTATGCATGTGTGTCCGTGTGCGTGTGCCAAATTCGGTATATAAACTCTCAGAACTGGCTCAAAAATCGCCAGTGTTCGCCGAGGATTTGGCTCTCCCATACTTAATCGTATGAAGTGGCAGAACACGCAAATACTGTTGAAGACCTTCTAGTGTGAATATCTCTCACAACAAGGTATTCCACACAGGTTTTTACTTTTCCATTATATTTTACCTGTAATTGTTGCTGGTGTTTTTTTTTCTCCAAACTTAGGCAGTGGTGTTATATCGAGTAGTTTCTCCCATGTATTTGGTGGTAATAGGGTGTATGTGCATATGTAGGTGGTAACTGGTGGTTCAGGTGGTGTATTATTCCAGGTATATGGTGGTGACTGATAGCTAATTTTGTCTCCGGTTCTGCCTCTCTCAATCACCACCATTGCCACCTCGTAAAGAAGATTTTTCTGAAGAAATCTTTCTACAGGCCGTGCATCAGAGGCAGAGCAGAAACAGAAGAAAAATTAGACATCAGTCAGACAGTCATCACTATACCTGATTACCTGGAATAATACGTCACCTGAACTACCAGCAACTGCACACATCTACTTATACATCTCACTACCACCAAATGCATGTGAGAAAATAGATGACGCCACTGCTTAACTTTGGAGAAAAAAAAAAAAAAAACTGAAAAAATACCCCGAAAACAACAACAACAACAACAAATTTAATGAGATTTTCCAATTTTAGTATCCTAGTTTTCTAACTTTGAAAATATTGGGGCACAGTTGGTAGGTTAAGGTAATTTTTTTTTTTTTCTCAAAAAACTTTAATTCCAAATTTATTTATACCTACCCGTAACAAAAATGATTTCAAACCCTAATTTTATTGTGCAACTTTTCGGTTCTACCTAGGCAAATTGAGTTGTCACGTCGCACAGTTTTAGTGCCGCGTGTTTCCAAAACGAACAGGCAGTTCTCGAAGCAGAAAAAATGGAGAAGAAAAAAAGCAAAGGCTGCAATTTTTTCAACATCGAACGCAGTTACACGTAACAGATTCGCAATAAGCTAAATCGTATATTACAGAATCCGATTCTCCATTCGTAAATACGCAGACGGTGAACTTTAACCTGTTAGCACTTAGCACTACGGCAGTAGCGGCGGCAGCGGCGGCAGCGGCATCAGCTACAGCATCGATGTAATATTTTGAGTGGTCGGTGTGGAAATAAAAAGAAAAAAAGAAGAGGGTGCGATTACTTTAGCTTAGCCCCAGTTTCTAGCGGATGCCGACCGCATATGGGTGAAGATCGTTTCCACTTCCAGTACCACCACCACTACCATCGTCACTATTATCATCATCATCATCATCATCATCGTCACCATCACGACTACGTATTAAGTATATAGGTAGCTACACATCCAGCTGTCCATGCTGGCGTATACTCCATCGCATCGTCATTGCCGATGTACGAACGCGAACAGCAAACCCATTGCAGTGTGGTGTGAATTGCTCAACAGGTTTAAAACCATCCTATCTTCCAGCGTCGTATTCGTCGCTGTTTAACCGCAAATATATTCTTCTTTTTGCTTTTTTTCTTACGTTTTTTTTCTCCGTCAAGTGCTCTTGTTTTTTGTTTTTTTTTGCTGCCTTTTTAATGTCTTGTTTTACGTACATTATCGCGAATGTCGCAATGCCAAACCTAAATCCATTTGTGGTGCGCGATTTTTCCAAATTCACCATCCAGCGTCGCACTTGCGGATGAATCTCGACGTACGTTTAGTTCTGCGTTTTTGTTTTTGTTTTTGTTTTTTTGTTTTTTTTTTGTTTTTTTGGTTTCTTATTTGAAAATTCGCTTTTACCGCCGCACCTATCTATTAATATCGATAAATTTCGTTCGTTCGAATTTCGATTATGGCGTCGACTTTGAATTCGATTAACGACAAAAATCTGGAACAATGCGTGGTTACATTTTTGGAGAAAGTCGACTCGCTGGAGAAGGCGAAGAATCAGTTGGCGAAAAAAAATCTTCCGCCGTTGCAGAATGAGCTGCGAACGTTGCAGCTGTGGCGATCCGTCATCTCCGAATGTTTGGCGTCGTTTTTGTACGTATTCATCGTTTGTGGGGCAGCGTCCACATCGGCGGCGGCCGGCTCTTTCCCCCAGACCGCAAATGTCACCGCCGCCGCATCCGGGTTCACCGTTTGCGTGCTCACCTATTGCTTCCAAAATCTATCCGGTAATTGCAGTCATTACAATTCCTAATATTAATGCGCGAAATGACCTGCAAAAATACAATGCGAATGTGCGTATGCGGAATTCAGTCGATGCAGTGGGTGTGCAAAAGCCTGGGCATAATTCAAATCCGTAGATGAAAGCAAAACAAATTCTGACCCATCAGTCGAAATATTTTTTCCCTCTTTTTAATGAATTTTTTTTCGTCCATTTTCCCGTGTTTTTGGCCGATGGGAGGGGGGCTGCCTACTTGCCCCTTCTATACGTTTATGTGTGGGTGTATGGGCGTGAACGACGGTGCATTCGCATAGGTGGCCTAGTTACTGGAGGCAACGAGTTCGAATTTTCTGTGAGTTTTTGGATTTACTATTTGTTGGGTCCCCTGCGACTGCCCCAGAAATGGGAGTACACAGGTTTGCCGCTTTATCCCAAAATATTATCGGTGACCAACCAAAAAATCTAATTTCAATTTGTTTTTAGACTACTCCGGTCTAATTAGCGAGATTTATTTTGTACTTAGTTACGTTTGACTTGGAGAATAATAACATGTTATAAATGAATTTTTAACAATACGTTTTTATAACTAAGGCCCACATTCACAAACATCACTTTAACCGCTTTTCATTTAAACTTCACTTAAAAAAATTTTTTTGCACAATTTCGTACATAATACAATGGGAACATTGTATCTCTAATGAGAGTTCCAATGTAAAAATAAAATGTTACCGCGCTCTTAAATAAAAAATTGTGCTAAAAGTCATTTGTGGGAACCACCATACCCTGTCTAATATAAAATACATTCGCCGGTTATAGTCGGTGGTGAGATGGCCGTGCGGTTAAGTTCACTGCTTTTAGCTGGCGAATATGTAGGTCCCAGGTTCGATTCCCCGAGCCAACAAAACCTACATCTGGTGACCCTTGACGTGTGCTGGACACGCACGCACCCTAGTGGTGCATGGTGGAACTCACAACTCTCCTTCCTAACTTGAGTCGCCGATAAATGGCGCCCTATATAGTGGAAATAGAACCCGTATAGGTAGTATAAGCCTGTGTGTATAGGTATAAGAGGCGTTTCTGATTCAGCCCAACCTCCCACAGCATCTAATGTCGTTCAACTCGTGTTGAGTCTCTCTAGGGGGGGAGTGTGTGGGAACCACCATACCCTGTCTAATATAAAATACATTCGCCGGTTATAGTTGGTGGTGAGATGGCCGTGCGGTTAAGTTCACTGCTTTTAGCTGGCAAATATGTAGGTCCCAGGTTCGATTCCCCGAGCCGACAAAACCTACATCATTTTCAAGTCATCTTTGAGTGAAGGTAGGTTAAAATGACGTTTGTGAATGCGGAGCTAAGTGTAAAAAGTGTGAAGTGAAACCTAGCAAACTCTATAGCACTCACATAAAAGCACATAACCTAAACAATAGCGACAAAGCAATGCTCTAGCGGCAAACTTGGTAACTATTTGCTGGTCTGTTTGTGTAAGAATTGAAAACAAAGTCTAAATTTTGTTCCCAAACAAAGTTATTTTAAAGCATATAAAAAGTTGAAAACATTTGCAACTTTTTTGCCATGTCCAACATAGATATTCTTTTATGTTTTATTTTGAAATAAGTTGTAGCTTCCTGTTTAAGATTCATATCTGGGAGGATCTCCTAAATTAAGAAATGAATTTTGCAAGTGGAATGACCGAAAAAAATTTTTAGTTGTTTTTTTCTTGTTTAAGAAGGTGTATTTTAGCAGCTTTTTTGGAGCATTGATGGTGGGTAAATTAAACTTTGTCGTGAAAAAAAAAAAAATAAAAACAGTAATTACCCGGACTGGTATTTTTTTTCAACCATTACCAGTTGTCCCATGAATTTATCAAGCAAAGTAGTAAAATACTGGTTGTGTGGTCATTATGAGAGTATAATTAACTATTCATAAATTATCGATTGATTCTAGTCAACTACTTTTCTTGAGGTGCCACAAGTCCAAATTTACAGATATTTTTTAAATCCCTTCTTGGAGTATCGTATCTGTGATCCTAAAAATGGAGCGTCGAACAATTATTTCTTTGAATTATTGAGTGATCTATCATCGGATGTGATTCATGAGTTAGCGAGATTCAATTTATAGTTCATGTTTTAGCATTGAAAATGCTTCTCAAGTCAGTTTGTGAAAAATTGTCCGCTCCCTAATTTTTATAAATGTTTTATGCATGAAGAGTAAGAGAAGGGGTAGATAATGGTGGTAAAAAAAGTGAAAGGAGAAAATGGTAATAAAAAATAAAGTGGAGATGGTAGTGTTGCTTCATTGTTTAAGGACCAAATATAAAAATGAAAGAAAACAAAAAATGAACAACACTTTTTTTTATTCATTTTCAATGCCCTCCTCTCGTTCTTACAATGTGTAAAACTTGTGAATTTTTGGTGAAACATTCGTTAGATCTAGATGACCTGAAGGGTAATCAAAACCAACTTCTCTTTAATTATTCAGTGATATCATCTGGAAATGTTGTGAAGGTTCCAAGTGTAAATTTTAAGTCCATTTTTGGATTGAACCACTCACTGGACCCTCCCTGACTGCCAAAACAAGTGTTTAAAAACAACTTTTCATGAACTATTGAGTAATACATCGTCAGCTATTTACTATCTGTAACGTATATTTTCGTCTATTTTTAGAGATGACGAACATATTCGTTCACTCATTTTCGAATACCAAAAACGTAGATATTTATCAACAATTATTATCCTATAACTCTTTGTAAACAACCACTAAATTACCCGTATTTAATTTTATGTATACAGATATACTTTCTGTATATTTATGACCTAATTGTACCTGTCCCTCGAGTACTCGACAAGTCAGCACAACCCTATAATAACAACACCCTACTTCACTTTACCTATCCAACACATACGTTTTCATACCCTGAACGAGTATATAATCCCTCGATTCAGAAGTGTAATTATTTAGTTCTTAATCAGTTCTTTGACAGCTACTTCTAAGTACCTGGAACCTCTCTTGTAGAAGTCTCTGGTGAACAGATAGTCTCGCTTGTTGAATAGTGATTGTATATGTATAAATATTAACGTATATGTATGTACTGTGATGTACAAATTATTATTTTATTAAATGTGTAAACTCACTCATGTGTTTGAAATATTATTGAGTCTCTAATTAATGTTAAGGTCCACAATAGTGTGTGGATGATAAACTTGAAATTATGTTAGAAGTATTACTGCTTTTTAAGTACGTGATATTTCGTGTATGGTGTACTCCCGAAAGTGGTCTTAATTAGGTACTTTACAACCTCTTTTGGCCGTTACACTATCCTATTGAGTAGCTACAGCGCCAGCCAAATGGGGGATTTTGGAGATTCAACATCCCATGACCCCCCCCCCCAAAAAAAAAGAAGCAAAATCAGTAAAAAGTAATTTTACATATTATTTTTAATTATGAATAATGCAATCACACTAGGTCTGCAGCTACTTACCTTCGACCATATACTAGATAGACTGGCTATGGCAATGGAAATTGAAGCACACATAAATGACGTCATGTTAAATCCCATAAGGATTTTTGAATAAAAAATAATCAAAAAAAGTTTATTTTTTCGTCTAAAATGAATTTTCTAATAGAAAAAAAAAAGGAATGATTATGTACAATTTTTCAAAAAAAAAACTCCAACCTGGCTAAAATCAACTTCAATAACCTGGAAATAACAACAGTATAAAATCTGGGTAAAACGACTTCTTACCACAATGTGACGTCACACTCCCACACTCCGTATTTATCACTGCTTCAATGGGAAGCATTGTACAGGGCCAGTCTATCTAGTGTATGGTCGAAGGCAGCTACAATTCAACCATCACCTCCCCTCCATACCACTACCAAAAAAAAAAAAAAAAATCGCAAAATTGGCAGCCATGTACCATTTAGCACGTTGCCTTACATCATTCCATCTTTCAAAAAACTTCCATGGTTTGCCTTCCAGGGAGCTCGTAATGTAAAGTAAAATTTTGAATTTACACTTACACTTATATTCTAGAATGATAATTACGTGATGATTCGCTGTACTTAAGTTCAACTTTATCTGTGACTCCCATGTATATGTACAGAATAAACCTAGTCGAACGAGTGCTTAAGTCTGACTTAATGTTGAGAAACGTTTTAGAATACGGATGTTGGATATCAAAAAACAAAACCTCCCCCTCGACGAAATCCTGCGGTCGGCCCCGAGTAGCCGAGTACCATTTTTCGGAGGACAATTTTTTTTTTTTTTTTCAGATAAATAATGAATAATTATAGGGGTTGTGACAAGGCCAAGCATCTGTTATCAGTGGCTGTGCAGAACAATCGAATTGTTCTGAATTATTCGTGACTATCCGACTAACGTCGAATGATAAATCGTTCGAAATTCGAGTACGATTTTCGTTCATGGGAACATTTTGTTTTCGCAGGTGCTCACCTGAATCCGGCCATTAGCATTCCGATGGTGGTTAGCCGAAAAATAACGCCGCTGCGGGGAATGTTGTTCGTCACCGCTCAGTGTGGAGGGGCCATAGCCGGAGCTGCCTTACTATACGGGTACGTACATCGACGAATCCAAATTTAATTATATTCCAAGATTGGAGTGGAAAAATGAAAATCTAAATTATGGAAATTAAAATGTAAACTGGAAAACACGTTTCCTCGTTCCGTACTTGGATTTCGTGTGTCGCCGCAAATTCGACATTCGGTTTTCGCCGTTCATTCGTATTTCAATGATTCGGCATGCGGCGGTCCACCCCCTTAATTTTTCCAATAATCTGGCGAACAGATTTAACGTATAAGGTACCACCTATGCGTGTATTTAGGAACAATCGAAGCGTCGAAAATCGAGGGGTGAGCTCGACAAAAAAAAAAACAACTCATCCCTCACCTGATCGAAGGTGGTATATCCGCATTTTACCTTTACCTATAGCTGTACGGTACGCGCATGCGCATTAGAGTGATGTATTTTCAGTTCGTATTCGTATTCGTACTTATGCTGGAAAAAATGAAAAAAAAAAAAAAGGGGAAGAAATCCCTTAGCAAGCTGTTTGTCCACATTCCAGCATAGCTGCAACACTCGCGCCCAACCGGATGGCTGACTCGAGCAGCAGTTCGTATTTCAAATGCCAGGGTGTTGTCTTTTTCTTCTTTATTTCATCGTTGTCTCTCTGTCCGTCCGTCTCTCTTTCTCCTCTCTCTCTCTCTCTCGGTCTATCTTTTTTATTTTTCATTTTTCATTTTTTTTTTTTTTTTTTTTTTTTCATATCTCAGTAATTGAGGGGTGGCTTCATGAAAGAAACCGTGCATCGACCATACTTTCGTGAAGATGGGCTAGAAAAATTTTTGTTAATAAACCTGTTGCTGACGCGGTACTACGTTGTCGGTATAATTTCCAGGTTTAGGAACTCCGTACTTATTCGTCGGAAGAAATGGAACTGAGAAGTGAGAACGGAAAATAAAAATACGAAATTTAATTTTTGACCATTTTGCGTAGGATATAACGGGCTACAGAGTGGTCCATTTATCACGCACACCCACTTTCTTCCATTTGTTTTTAAAGGGAGAAAAAAGTCGTTCGAGGTGCTCTTAATTTTTAGCGAAGATTTTGATTTATCATTAAAAATTATTCGTAATCCCTGTAAATCCAGAACATGAATGGACCTAACTTTTTTTTTTTTTTTTGGAATAAGAACTCCCAGTTTTCACATTAAATTTTAAAACTGCAGAAAATTTCATGAAAATTTGACTGCAGAATTGACGAAAATATGATTGGTGGAAAATCACTTTCAGTCACAATATTTGTTCACCAATTTCCCCACAGCGGTTGTCGAAGCAGCAACATGGAGTGAATGTTGCTGTCTACCCTCTTTGAAAATTATACTTATCATCATTTGAGTACTGATGAAGTTAACATCGAGAATATTCGCTCTTCCTCATCAATCTTTGAAAAAGCAAAGTGATCCTAAATGAACAAAACTTTGAAAGAATACTGTGGAATACCTTGTCGTGAAAAGATATTCTCACCAGAAGGTAATCTTCAGATTTTGCATGTTCAACCACTTCATATAAAAAACATATGGGTAAGCCAAAACCTGGGTGAACACTGGCGATTTTAGAGCTGATTCGGACAGTTTATATACTGGCTTATTTACACTCACACCAACACACATATGTAGCGATTATGTATGTTCGTGTGAGTGGCCTGGTGCGTCATTTCTTGTAGTGATAAGAAATGATGGGCTGGTTTGTGTACAGAATTGTGACATCATTGTATTGTTGAGATTGGTCACAATTTGGTACTCGCATGTTACTTGTATGTATGTGCAAGTAATTACGTACTATCGAACATAATTTGTGCAATTGTGTTTAATGTCATAAAGACAAATATTTTCCAGCCTTGTGGCAGCAACTGTTGTCAGGGGTCCAAGCCCCTTAACTTCATATGATACGAGTCCCCACAATTGCATTTTGAATTTTGTTGCAGAAACTTCAAATCAATCTTCATAGATACCACTTCTCTTTAGACATTAAATCTTGGTTTCTTTAACCCTTATTAGCTTGATTTATAGTCAGATTTTGACTGATAATAGGCTCTTTTTGGTACTCTTGATTGGTATAGGCAGATTATACTAGAGTGCAAGGGCTGCAAGGAACCCCAGTATATATGTCTTGCCCCTCTGAGAAAAATTAAAAATAAGTCTCTGAACTACCTTTTTCATTCTCCACAGCAATCTTCATGCAGCATATTCCACAGAGAATTAGAATAATTAAGACAAATGTTACATATCTGAACATCCAACAGTAGTTTTGTTTTATTTCCCAAAAATTAAAAAAATTATAGGGGCGACACCAAGGGAAGCTATTTCACTACAGTTGAATTGTTTCTGCTCTTCAATTGATGCATTAATTTTGCAAGAATGGAACAGCACCACTTAGTGTCGATATGGTTTTGACACCACTTGACAGATAAATCAAATGTAGTGTTATTGGAATGATTATATAAGTTTCTTCTCGCTCATAAGTGGTAATGTTTTTTTGTTACCTGTTTATTTTAGATTTTCCATTTCTTTTATCAAGTTAAGTTGTTATTAAATAATATTATTTGAGATAAACTACGAGTAGATTGAATAAAAAAAATTTTTTTGCTCCCCAGAAATGCAATCAAATCAAAACATAGCAAAGAGGTCAAAAAGTTCTTTCCCTTTCCCTCCTAGAAATTTTATGAAAATCTGCCTATAAAGTGGTTACCTTGAAGGAATCCCCATATTTTTCTTCAAGAGAAATTATTCCTACAATACAGTTACAGGCGATTGTTGAAACATCTGTACATGTAGCAGCATAGTTTTAGGGGCATAGATAAATTTAAATTTCTGTCAAACTAGTGCAGAGGTGACATCGAGGATTTTCCACTTTAGTACATAAGGCCAACTTTTTATTTAAAATGACACAAACTTCATTCAGAGAAATTCTCATTAGAAACAAATCATATAGTTTGCGGGTATTCCTTCAATGCCACTACTCTCGTGACAATTTGGAAGTTTTTCTTATATGATTAGTCAAAAGTTAAAATGGAAAATAATGGAAGCCGTTTGGCCTAGAAAGAAATTATATTTTATTTTATGTATAAAATAATTTATTTCAGTTAAATGTTGGAAATCATTACTTATAATTGTTTTTAGTTCATTAACTTGAACATGGCTATGAAAGAGAATATTGGAAAAGAAAATGGGAAAATCTATGGGAGCTGAGAAATTTAGGAACTATAGTGCTCAATTATTGGAAATTAGTGGTGTCAATAGTTGAAAGCACATAATCAGAAAATTGTTTTTTTACAATTCTTTGTTAATACTCAGATTTTACTAACAAAATGATTTTTTTACATCATATAATTTTTATAAATTCAGTGGTTTTTCGTGTATTTTTCAAAATGCGTATTTTCAGAATCCCAAGTGAGTACTCTTACCAGCCTAGATGAGTGAAACTACGTATTTGACTTTTTTTTTTTTTAATTTGAACTGTAGGATTACAAATGAAGTTATAGAACTCAAACCAGCAATAAATTATAGCTAATAGAGTATTTCACAGGAAAATTTGAGAAGGGTTTGATATTAGGGGGCTGCAGGGTTGACAATGTGACTCCAAGTGCGTACTCTTAATATCCATTTCTTTACTGTGCTTTTCCATGCAAGCTAAATGTGCACAAAGCCAGATATTAGTCAACTTTAGTCTATAATCATCGAAAATTCCTTCTCTCAATATTCTACTATGACACATTTTTTCTGGGGAAGTTGCCACTGGTCATTTCCATAGAATATCAACTTAAGCATTCTTTTAAACATGTATGGAAAAAAGTTTGCATCTTTTACATCCCCCTTTTCAGCAGACAATAGAATGATTTGATTAACTCAAAAGTGTGGCCATCTGATGTAAAATTAATGGATGTGCTTAGATTGCTTGCAGAAAAAACTTATTTTTGGAGGAGAATATCATTCTCTTAGTTCAAAAAATTAAGACCAACTTGAATATGAAGAAATTATACTTGTTATCAAATTAGTTGGTACTCAGCTAGTAAAACAATTACAGCATGTTTGTCTCCATTTGGACTGCCGTTGGTTCATTTTATTCTTGACAATATTTGCACGCTTGCTAAGTCACTATCCACTAACACTAGTGATGGGTAGTTCGTTCACAAGTTAGTTCTTTTGAACAAATCCTAGAAGTGAACTAATTGATCATTTAGTTCACTTATAAATGAACTAGTTCATTAGTTCTTTCTTTTTTGATAGTTCTCAGTTCTTATCAGTCTACTCTACTCGATCCGTTGATGGAACTGAAGTTGAAGTAAGTAGTAGTCGATGAGTGAGTCAAACAATTAACCAATAGTTCTAGCATGAATTTATGAATACGAGTCGATCATAATATCATATAATAAATCAGTTGATTTAAATGATATGAGCCAATCCTGAATCAGCTGATTGAAGTGATCAAGTTGAAAAATTTACTGAACTACTGAACTAATTGAACTAGTTCACTTTGATAAAGTAGACTCAATGAACTAAATCCAAAAAATGAACTAAAATTCCCATCTCTAACTAACATTGTTGGTAAATTTGAATGCAAGAATGCAGATGCAAATGTAGCAGTTTTTCTATGTGTTTCAGCATATATCTGGAGACTTTAGACCCTTATTTTCATGCACACTATGTGCTGGTGTGCCAATTCACAGATGTTCCAAATTAATGTTCTCTCAGTACAACTTTTTTTCATATCATTGTTAACAATTTATTTTTTCTTCCCTCGTCTATTTTCACCATATATGTTTTTATTATTTTATATAATACACGATCAGAAAGGCAATATTTACGCTGGTATTATGCGAGTCAAAAGTAGATCCTGTTATTGATGAATGTAATATCAATATGAATGAACGCGCCCCTGTGAAAAAATGTGAAGCATCATTTTACATGGAAGCATGCATTCACTTTTCATCAAGGTAAAGGTTACCCATACTGAATGAAACGTTAAATATGCCAGAATGAGGAGTTTGATATTTTGTTCTATTTTTTATAATTTACATAAAAAACTCATTATTATGATCAAATTTTAATGTTTCGTTGCTTTCTGATTAATTATTAATTATATAAAATATCTTCCTCAGTAAAGTTAAAAAGTGAGTTTACATGACTCGGGAACTGCTCACTCGCTATGCTCATTTTGTAAACTTCCGTCATATGTAAACGCTCTCTTTTGAATCTTAGTGTGTAATATACTATATATAATAGCCGATTAAAATGGAAATGTTTGCACTGTAGTAGTTTTCAAGTGAAAAGTAGCTCGTATCATTGATGAATGTAACCAAATACACCTCCATGTAAAAACATGAAGAATCTTTTTTACATGAAGGCTCGTTCAGTTTACATCGAAGTTGAGGTTACTTTTTCTGAATGAAACTTTAAATCTGCCACAATGAGGAGGTTAATATTTTGTTTCATCATTTGATAGAATTTTAATATTTTATCACTTTTTGATGATTATTTAATTTATTACATAAAATATCTTACTCAACAAGGTTCAAATATGAGTTTACATGACTGGGGAATTGCTCACTCCCTGTGCTCATTTTGCAAACTTCCTCCCATATAAACGCTCACTTTTGAACCTCGTTGTGTAATATATACTATTTCAAACTAAAAATTGTAATTTATGAACTCGTAAGTATAAGCGGCTATCCATGCAGTAATTATTAATACTCGCATCTGTATACGAACCACTAAAGTAATATTTTCTACAGGGTGTGATGACTGATGAGGCAAATGTTGTAATTATGCCTGTCTCACTTCTTTCACTCGGATAAAAGGTGGTCGAATTCTTATAGATTTTTTTAATATATGTACGTGGTAGTTATACGACGATAATAATATTCTGGAGAAAAAAGGAGAAAGAAAAAAAGATTTGAAAACGAATCTCGAGGTTAATTCATCGCGTTGGCACGTGTGATGGCAACTCATTTCGTGGCAGATGCTTTTTTCTTCTCTAGCCCTCTCTAACCCACTACACCAGGTTTTTTGTTACCGTATTCCATTCTTTTTTTTTTCTTGTTTTCTTTTTTTAAGAATTTCTATAGTAGGTAACCCACCTTTGACAGAAGCGTAGGTAAAATGCAACCGATTCTCGAATTTTTCAAAACCCAGTTCTCTGTCATCCTCCTTCTGTTAAATGCAATTCGGTACCTTATAAGATTGCCGTTGGTTTGTAACTTTATATGATCGAGCTGTGTATATAGCCCTGGAGAATATGTCTGTATACAGCATATCGTCTTGTTGTTTTGATGTTTTTTTTTTTTTTTTTTTTTTTTTTTTTTTTTGTATATCTTCGCAGAGCGAACAGCTCCTGGAGTCCGTGAACATCTGCCGCGTTCATCGGGGTGTTACGTCTTGTCCCCAGCTGTTCTTGTTTATTATATGGAGAAGAGCAAATCCATGTATTTATATTGTTTGTCTTTACGAGCAACATAACAACGAAAACCTCAAAATATCGTTTAATTACGCCTCGAAAGAATTCCTTAATCAAGAAGAATTAGGTTTATGCCCATTAAATTCGCTCTTAAAAAGAGTAGAGGACATAATTTATTTATCTTCTCTTTTTTTCTCGAATAATATCAATACCGTGGGTATACGATCTGGTTGGTGTTACTGGTGTAGCCACTAGGTATTCGAAGTAAAGTTTTACGCAGGCAGTTCGTTGCCTTGATTTTTTTTTTCGGTACGTTTTCGAAGAAAATCTACACGAAAATCTAACTTATATGGTAAAACTGATCTTGTATTAGGGGCGAACCCTAATTTTTTTTGTTGGTACATCTCCGGGATATTAAATGATATGGCTATTTTTAAGTGATGGGGTTGATAAAAATTTAATAAAAACTAGTATAAGATTCCTTTGCTGTTCTTTTAGTTATGTTTTACTCGGTGAATGAAAAAAGGAATCTTTTTTTTATGAACTCAGGGTAAATGCTTGATGAAAATGTCTAATTTTTCTTTTTTTCGTTGGTACATCTGCGCTCTTCTAGATGTGCAGAAAGATTCGCCACTGTCTTGTATTATGACCCGCGGGTGAGGTTAGGTTCGTTTTTCGTCTCAAGACCCCAAGAAAATTTTGGAACTATTAGCTGAAATTCATATATATATACTAATTTCTATTGAACTCGGTAAAGGTCCAGTGAATTGACTACACTTACTCCTCAATCAAAGACGAATAAGATTTTATTATTCCGGGGGAAATTTTTATACGTTTTTATGATTATATGCTTTCATTGAACTCCACTTGGGAACAGAATTTAGACTTAGTGTTTGCTTCCTATATGGATAGACCAATGACTATAATGCAGGACCTTTGATTATACATACTATATGGACTGAGCATAGTGATAAACAGTAAGTTTACTCAACTGTCATTGATTCAAGTAGTGTAATTATCATTACCAATCAAAAATTTTTGACGTTGTTCATACTTGAGAAGTCCAACAATTGAGAAATAAAGTGATTTTAATAAAATTGTAATTAAAATTTAAAATTGAGGGTTCAAATGCAGTAAAATTTCCGCACTTCTTGCAATAAGAATTACCTTATTCCTCCAATGATATTTATTATGTTGTTTTCAATTGCTCTACACCACCCATACTAACAAGCTTAGTCTATATAGTATTCATAGTCAAATGCTGGACCAATGAAGAAAGATAAAATCTTGAAGCCAAACAATGCAGGCGTTACTTTTTGAAAAAGGTACTTTGTGTGAAAACTGAATTTGTATTGAGTTATATTTTCATGACTCTTAACAATATAAGCAGATACTAGTGAAATATTAGAACGCTATACCAATTTATTGTCTGAAATTAATGAGTGAAACGTTCGAATAATGATTTAAATTAATCGAAGAACTCTTCAGAATGTGAAAATGTAAGTTTTGGATAGAGTTCCTTTTTTCTTGAAAAGTTTGAAGTAAGGTTTTCTTAAACTGAAAAATTCGGCTGTTAGGTAAATAGTTTCATTGTTTGCTGATTTGTTATCTGAAAAAAACTTCTTGAACTACCATAAGAACTTGAGCGAGTCCTAAATAAGCTAAAATATGTTTTTTGAGTGAAAATTTATTTTATTTTATTTGATCAGAGAAAATGTTTTTCAAATTTAGAATAAATTTCAGATGATATGAACATTAATGAAAATAAACAATTGGATGACATTTATGAAAATTTGGCATTTATTTTGCCGCTTTTCATTTTTAAAATGCCTAAAATAAGTAGTTATTGTAAAAGATTCAAGTAGGTACATTATTTGTCCTATAAAGGTTTGAAGTGATTAGAAATTGATGGTGTCTGTTGAAATATCACGAATTTCTTTGTTTTGAAATATATTTCTGATAATTTTTCCAAGTCATTTTGTTTGAATCAGAAAAAAGTAGATGATTTTCCGTAATGATTTTTCAGCCTTGACAAACGATTTCTTACAATTTTGTTGAAAAATTTCAGCAAATTTAACAGTCAGTAGGATTTCCAATTGCAGAGAATACCAAAATCGAATGTCCCAGCGTATTCGGAATCTAAATTAAAGATATAGTGCTGCCACAAGTACAAGTTTTTCATATTTCTGACTTGTTTACCACATAATAAATGAAATAGGTATCGATTTCATACGTAGTAGGTATGCTGTTTCTGATTTTTTTGTTGTTTCTAGAACTAATAAAATCTTAAAAATCACCAAAGGTCGTTTTTCGTAAAAAGAACGCCTGTTAACAGTGGCTTCGGCGGTGTTTCATTTAACCCTATGTATTTCTTATCAGTTCTAGCAGTTCATTAAGCTATATAGTCGAAGATTCAAATACCCTGCAAGGTTTCCCTACTTCAGAATATTTTTGAAAGCTAGATTAAGCTCAAACAAAAGCTCAAATTAAAAAATAAATAATTGTGCCACATCCGGGAATTATAAGTTTTTGTTTGATATGTGTAAACATGTACTTTTGTTGTGCGTTAATGCACAAAAAAGGGAACAAATTACTATTGATATAGTGATTTTATATGCTTTGATTGTGTCACTAAAAGACAAAATTTGACATAGTTCTTGTACTAACGTGTAGGAGCGCTGATTGTTGTTATCAGTTATTTCTTATCAAGATGCTTTTTTTTTTTAACTCAGACACATCCTAGTGTTTCATCTGTTCATATGGCGTCATGAAAGTAACGTGGCTCTTCAGTTAATGGTTATCGTGCTTGAACTCCCCACCCGGTCAGTTTTGTTTTATTTTCTAATGTAAGTTTTTTTTTAGAGTTTTGCACATGGGACATGGATGGGCGGAGTTTTACTCGTATTATAAAAGGGTTTTGTTAAAAATTCATTTTTACCCAAATCATTGATATTCTTTTCAGATTGCAAAGATAATAATTATGATAAATCTGCGATAGAAATACAAAACAATCTATTCATGATACGAAAATATTTGACACAAAAATGTTATGGTTATAACTAAGCGTATTTTATTTATGAAATTCCAAACAGGGATGGCGTGGTGGGTGGGGCGGAAAAAAAATATTTTTCGTTTATTATCATTTTAATAAATTCTAAAGAATGGTACTGATTTTTTTTAGACCATTCTTAGAATGATATTAAACGTGGATAATTATTTCACGTTTTATTTATGATTTTGAAATGTGATACTTAAAATGAGAACATAATTATAACTTATTATAATTGCGATTGAAAAGATAAAGAAAAAACGGTAGATATCTATTTATTTAAAATCAGACTATGCTACTGAAAGACAGGTGTTTGGAAACTGCTTAAAGTTGAACAAGTTGATTCAATCGAATATTTTTTCTTCTATGTTTCTGTTGGGAGAGTCGAGCCAATTTTGTTGCGCTGCACTAAGCGTGTATTATGAAGTAAAAAGGGGAAGTGGGTAAGTGTAATAAAGTAAAATTAAAAAAAAAAAAGTCATTACATTGTACAACAAGTGCGTCAGTTGCTGTCTATGAGAAAAGGTTAAAAAAGGGGGTGACCTTTACGGCGACAGCGTGTCTAACAATGAAGTACATATCGAGAAAATCATAAAATGGCAGTTTTTTTTTTTTTTTTTTTTTTTTTGAAAACCTGGTAAAAAAGACAAGAGGCAAGTTGATAAAAATTAAGTACATTTTTAAGCGCTTCTTCTTCTCGTCCCCTAGTTCACGTTGGTGTGTGAGTGTGTGTGTAGTAAAATGGCTCTTTCTTTCACTTTTTTGGGGGTCGATCAATCGTGGTTTGAAAAGTGTATCATTGTTAACTCGTTAGCTCTTCTTCATACTTTACTGGCGAATAGGGAACCCTCTAATTTATTACTATTTATCACGCAGGAGTTACTAAACTTCCCCTCGAAATAAAAAGCTGCATTTCCGGATGCATGTAACATAGTGTTCCGAGTCTGAAGGAAAAAGTGTAGAAATTAACGTTTATCGGTCCGAATGTAGAGTGCGAATATTTGGCTGTGCTGGTTGGAGTGGGGGAAATTATCCTTCGTAGGATCAGCAATAAACAAAAATTCGCTTGCACCCGTTTGTTTTTGGTCTGCGGGATTTTTAATTTTAACGATGACAAATTGTCGTTTTTCCTCTGTTTACATTTCAGAATATTGTGTTCCTTTGAACGTAAAACTCCCAATTTTTTCAAAAAAAATTCAGGATTTTCTAATTTTGAGCGATTCGATGTAACGGATGTTGATCCAGGAATGTTGGCTCTAAACATAGCAGATATGGGAAATGATTCGTAGAAACCTGAAATTTGGTACATATGTCTACTTCAACCAAACAACATACTTACTCCGACCCGAGCTCTCTCCTCGAAGGGGCACCCAAAACGAGACGCGGAACAGTTTTTCTCTTAAAATGTTGATCAATTTTCATTATACGTGAAAAATAGTTCAGCAAAAAATTAAAGAAGATTCTATCAAATCGTCTCTCATATTTTTTATAGCAGAAACATTCATTATGAAGAAAATGAAGGTTAAACATAAGGTCATGGCACTTAAATGGAGTGAAACACATCTGTACAGTACAGAAACAATTTATCGCAGCTTTGGGTTTAGTCGAATATTTTTTTCATCTATCAGGCAATCAATACATATTAGGTTTACATCATTGTATGAAAATACCGCACCTGCTTTCCATAATCAGCAAGCCTCCCTCCCCTCCAAATACTTCTTAAATTACAAAAAAATGGATAAGAAGAGTGGGAAATTGACTATTTTTAATGTAAAATAACTTATTTTTATGTTCCTTTTCCTCAAGAACTGTCCAAGATATGCGGCTGAAATTTTGGTAAAACATTTTCACAACATTAACTTTGACTTTAAGCCAGGGGTTTTGGATTTAAATGAGTTATTGTAAGGTCTATTTTAATTTACAATTAATAAATAATAAAAATTCGTCATATTATCAAAATCAAACAGTTGAGTTCCATTCAAACTAACTTGATTCAATTCCTCAATTTACTCTCATGTTTTCCTACAGTCGATCATCTTTGTAAATTAGGATTACAGTTTATAAAGTATAATAAATGCAAAAACAGAACTTAACAATGAATATATCAAATAAAATAACGTGGAAGAAATTAGATCTTTAAGATAATGATCTACTGATGAGATGGGGAATTCTCACGCCATATATTTTTCTCCGTTTCTAACTGGCCAACTAATCGGTATGTTTTTCGATCACGTCACCAATATTATAAAATGATACTCAAGTAATTAAAAGTTCTTCAAGTTTGGGAATTTGCTTTTTTCTTCCTGTGTTTTCTATTATCATTCATTACAATTGCGATATCAAACCAGAGGATTAAGTGGTAAGAACATCCTTCTAATAAACATTGGATCATCATTGTTACTAAGATCAACTCATCAACAGATTTGTAACATCAAAAGTGTAAAATCTTAAAATATCTTGTTGTAACATTTGTAACTATAACGATCAAGTTTATTTATTATTCAAACTGTAAAAGAATATCGTTTTCTCTCAAACTAAAGGCTTTTGAGTAACAATTATGGGGAGTTGTGTGAGATACCATGAGGCAAGATCTCATGGTTCTATGGAGTGTAAGAAGGTATAAAATGCCGATTCTGGTGCATACATACAGGGTGTCCGAGTTTTATATTTTTGTTCGTCGATGAGATAGGGAGGCGGGGGTAGGAGGGAAGAGGTTTGAAAAAGGTACGTTCGTGTTTTAGATAATTATGATGATGAGGCAGGTAGGAGGGACAATGGAATATATGTGGTGTCCGAGAATTAAAAATTACATAGACTATGAATAAAACGATCAAATTTAAAATGGGGGAGATAAAATTTACAACAGGGGCTGTTAAAATTTAAAATGGGGGAGATAAAATGGTGGAAAGAGGTGGTATATGATAAGAGTAATATTAAGAGTGAAAAATTGACGTAAGATAAAATGTAAACAATGAATAAAAATTTTCCTGTAGCCCTATGATTTTTGCTGTAAAACTGATCGACTAATATAAATTCAAATTTCAAAATATTTTTCCTCCCCGAATAAACATACCTATATACCTATAGCCTATATATAAAATTCGTACCACCAGGATTAATTTTTACTTGTGTAAATTATTTATCCTGTAACTGGTGAGCAGGTAATTAGCAGCTTGCATTTAGAAAGTGGATATAACCTTAATGACTCTAGCACATTTTCATCGGTAGAGTTTACAATGACTATTGATACATTTCAATCCGTGGGTATCTAGTCTATACACGTGCAAACTTTCTGTTTTGAGTTTTAATTTTTTTTAAATAAAATATTCGCAAATATTCTTCTTAAAGTAAGTAAAATTATTTAAAATTTTTATAAAAATTCACAAATAATATTTTTTTAAATTAAATCGCAAATCAATTATAAAAATTAAAATTTCAGATGAATCTAGCAGCAATAATTCTTTCGAAGCAGCTGGAGGCAGTGGTGCAAGTGGCAGTGGTTACAGAAATGTAAGTTACAATTTCATATATGAAATAGAATCAAAATTTATTCGTATTTTTACCTGATTTGCAAATATTCAAAAATTTTTTAAAGAACAAAACGTCCAGTCTCTCCCATAACATTCAATAAATACTTTATAAATTAAATTTGGGGGTATACATAGGTAGTTCAGAATAAATAGATTGATAGATAGATAGATAAATAGTGTAAAATATTTGATATATATATACAAATTTCAAAATATTTATCATTCTTCTGTAATATTTACAATGGACGTTTTATTATTGTTAATACGTAGGTAAATCCGAGAAGAAGAGGAGCTGAGGACAAAGACAAAGATTCTTGCTAGAATGATCTTATTAAATGTATCGCGTGTGGTTCAAGTCATATCAAAACATTTTGGTATCGCCACCTCTTATCAAACGTGCATAAAAATTCAGTTTGCCGAAGAGGTATCAATGGTGATAAAGCTTTTGAATTTGGTGTAATTCTGCATAAGGTGGCTGATAACTCAGTGTACAATATCTTATTCGCATCTAGCGATGAAAATGGTTTTGCTCGTCCATTACTCACATCAGTTGAGGAAGCAGGTCTGGAGGAGACCCTTCATGCTGCTCAATCAATGATTGAAATGTTCTTCACTCATTTCCATCGAGGCATTATTGGAAGATTAGAAGAGGCTCTTGTCTTCCATGATGCCATTAAAGTTCACTGTTCGCTAAGTCTCAATATTCAAAAATTTACTTCTGATAGTCAAGTCATGTATGATGACATTTCACTCCGAACAACTGCCCATGAAATTTTTGTCGGTTCAAATTTGGAGCAATGGTTTTCATCCCTAATTGAACAGATGTTAATCAAATACGAAGAGAATGCGCATTGAGGTTCAAATTGGACTTTGCTCCGAATCAACAACCTGGAATTGCATGTAAGCAAATTTTCACCTCTCACTGCTTCCTCATATATCGTGTTACCTCTAGAAATTTTGCAAAAGAAGGCCGTAATAAATGTACAAAATTTTCATGATGAGTTTTGTTTTCAATACGCAATCCTCTCAAAAATTTTACATGAGATACGACCAAAAATTAAAGATTTACAACGAGTTAGTCGATACACAGAGGAATACAAAAACTTGTTCAATTTTGCAAATATCCGATTTCCTACCCCAATATCTGACATCTCAATCTTTGAAAAAAATAATCAAGCATCTGTAAATGTGTATGGGCTGACTGAGAAGAACAATGGTGGTTTTGACAATAATCAAGGAGAGTTGTTGGTATATCCAATATGAATAACTGAGAACTATGTGAAAGAAAAACATTTCAACTTGCTATACATACAAAATGAACAGTCTTTCTCTCATAATAATGATATTGTCAATGGCCATTATTGTTATATCTCAAATTTGAGTCGACTCGTCAGTACTCAAAATAACAAACACGGACATCAGGTACACATTTGCCATAGGTGTTTACAGTGTTTTTATAGAGAAAAAAGTTTGACTGATCATGAAAAATTCTGCGAAACACATGAACCTGTGAGGTCGCTGATGCCTGAAGGAGACGGTGCAATCCAGACTTTTAAAAATCACCGTTTCCAGCAGAGGATACCTTACATTGTCTACGCAGATTTTGAATGTGCCCTTGTGCCATTTTCAACAGCAAATTGTGATCTGAATGCAAAAGGAGCCTTTACTGAGAAGACCCATGTTCATCTACCAACATCTTACTGCTACTACATTGTTTGCAGCAACGAGGTTGATGAAACAGTGTACATACCTCAATTATATCGAGGTCCAAATGCTGTTCAACATTTTTGGAGACAGCTTCGTATTGACTTAGGTAAAATTTATGATATTTATAACCGTATTGTTCCCATAAATATAACAGAGAATGATCGACAACAATTGGTAGAAGAGGTGATATGCCATATTTGTGGCAATATTCCCTCTACTGCAACTGCTGAAGAAGCAAATTTCATTGTCGATCATTGTCATCTAACTGGTAAAGTACGGGGGTGGGCTTGTTATGAATGTAATATTAATTATAAGTTGCCTTCCTTCGTACCCATTGTTCTACACAATGGATCAAATTATGATTTCAAAATGATAATACGTGAAATTTACTCAGACTTTGATGAAAGTAATAACAGTAGGCCTAATCAGGATAGGAGAAGGAAACGTTCTCAAAATTCTAGCGCAGGAGGAAGAGGTAGAAGGCACGTTGTGAATTCATCGTAGATGAGGCAAGTGTGAGTGGTGATGAAAGTGAGGATGTAGAAAATGAAGAAGAAGAAATTGGTACAAGTTCAGGAAATAGAGAAAGTATGACTCAAGGAAAGAAAGTTGGTGAAATTAAGGTTATCGCAAAGAATTGTGAAAATTTTATTTCATTTGAAGTAAATATAACCAGGACACTAAGTGCTCGATTCATCGATAGTTTTCGTTTTATGGCCTCATCATTGAGCACTTTAGATGCTAACCTGAATTCTGACCAGCTTCTTCATGTCGGAAAATTCTTTCGAGGAAATTTATTTGATTTGGCAAAACGTAAGGGCGTCTTTCCTTATGAATATATCACAGGCTTTGACCAATATAAAGAACGGCAACTTCCTCCTATCAATTAGTTTTTCAGTACTTTAACTGGTGAGAGTATTTCTCAAAAGGACTACATTCATGCTCAGAATGTGTTTGAATCATTCAATTGTCAGTTGCTCGGCGAATACAGTGACATCTATTTAACAGTAGATGTTTTGTTATTGGCTGATGTATTTGAAAATTTTCGAAATTTGTATCTAGAAGTTAATAGTTTAGATGCCGCTTGGAACTACTCTGCTCCAGGTTTGGCATGGAACGCTATGCTAAAATTCACAAAAGTCAAATTAGAGTTGTTGACAGATTACAACATGTTCTTGTTTTACGAGGCGAGTATAAGAGGAGGCTATTGCGCTGCTAGTGAGTGTTATGTCAAGGCAAACAATCCAGATGTTGCCGGATATGATGCGAGCCAGCAGCAAAATTACCTCTTTTATATTGACGCCAATAACTTGTATGGTTATGGAATGAGTGCGTCTCTTCCATTAAGAGATTTTTAATGGCTGGAACCCGAAGAAATAGAATCATTAGATGTTCCATCAATTCCCGAGGATGGTCCAGTGGGATATATTCTAGAGGTTGATCTTGACTATCCAGAGGAATTGCATGTTAAACATAACAACTATCCGTATTGTCCCCAACAGCTGAAAACTTCGAATAATAAGAATATGCCTCCAAAGTTGATAGCCACTCTTCACAATAAACGTAATTATATTACTCATTATCGTTATCTTCAGTCAGCTTTGGAGAATGGTTTAAAGCTGAAGAAAATCCATCGAGGCATTAAGTTCCATCAGGAACGATGGATGCAGCCGTACATCAACTTGAACAATGATAGGAGGACAGTTGCCACAACAGATTTTGCCAAGGATTATCACAAACTGATGAATAACTCCTGTTTTGGAAAATTCCTTGAAAGTATCCGTAAAAGCTGTTCCTATATCCTCACAAATAACAAATCCCAAATTCTTAAAAATATCCAAAAACCTACATTCAAAAGACGTATTATTCTCAATGAGGAAACTAATCTAGTTCTCATTGAGAAATCCCAAAGAACCTTATTCTTTAACAAGTTTATTCAGGCTGGTGGTGCCATCCTGGATATTTCCAAAATTGTAATGTATGATTTTCATTACAAAGTAATGAAATCTACAATTTTCCCCGATACCAACTTCTCTCTTGCCTATACGGATACAGATAGCTTTATTTACAACATTCCCACTAATTCCTCTTTAACTGATCTTTTTCTTCCCCATATGGCTCACTTTGACTTTTCCAATTATCCTCGAGACCATCCACTGTTCCATCTCACAAATAAAGGTGTCCTTGGCAAAATGAAAGATGAGGTTTCTGGTAAGACTATTAGTCAATTCTGTGTACTGAAGGCAAAATTGTATGCGTATGAAGTAGATGGGATTGAGAAAAAGAAGGCGAAAGGTATTAGGAAGAATGTCATCAAGCAATCTTCGACTCTTCAGCAGTATCATGATTATTTAATAAATAAGGACCGTGCCTATCGAATAGTGACAAGTATTCGAAGTTTCTCTCATCAGATCTTCACTCTTCAACAGAATAAAGTTGCCCACTCTATGATGGATGATAAACGATTCATCTTACCAGATGGAATTCATACATTGGCATGGGGTCATCGTGATATTCCTCTGGAAGATGACATTATTGATCGTTACAATTTTGCTTCTATTGAAGAAGATGAAGATGGCGATGTAGATGGTTGTGTGGAAGAGTAAGGGTATGTAAATACAATTAACAACTAACCTATTACTTACTTACTTACTTACTTAGTTTTGAGAAAAAGTGGGAGTTTCTATCACATATACTATTTAGAGGAAGAGTTGGCTCATCTTAATCCATAGTTCTTCGTGTAAGAGTGTAGTCATTTGTGAGAGTGCGCGTATATGTTTACTAATTGTTGTGATAACCGAAGTTTTTTTGTAAATTAATAATAATGTCTTCCTCTTTAATAATATCTGATTTGTACTGTTTGAATAACAAACAAATATTTATGGAAGTAGGCATGTGTTTGCTAGAAAACAATGGAGAATATCCCATCAAAATTGTATTGGCATATACTTCATTTCAAAATACAGAAAAAAAGTTTTAATGTTGAAGATTTTTCAAAATCAAAGTACATTATTAATCAGTTTATAACAACTGCCGAAATAATGGAGGAAAATGAAATTGATTTTGAAGTTGGCAAGTATATCGTCACCATGTTTAAATTAACAAATATTATACGTTTCTCAGATCGTCGGCTCTATATGATTTCTAAGCCACTTTTCGATATTAGTCTTGAACATTGGCAAAAAATAATGTGTAATTATAAGACTGCAATTCAATATAAAGTTTTATTTCTCCAAAAATATCGCAAATATGCTTGTATTGTGCATGATAGAATTGTCAACTATTATTTTATTCGATTACAAGATGAAGAGGACAATTTATGTTTTACAATCGAATATTTAAAAAATAATCTGATTAATCTCGAAACTTCTGTACTGCCCCGTAGTAATTAAGTTGTGATTATATAAATTTAGATTATACCGTATGTTTTTTAATCGACTCTGAAATTCGTCTCAGAGCTGCATATTCAATTTATGAACATGTATGTGCAAAATTTGTCAAGTCACTCGTATCGAAGTTTGAAAATTCCATCGTAGAAAATGAAATGGAAGTGTAAATGTTTTTGAAATTATTAAGTATCTACGAATGATTTTATAAAAATTTATATATTTTTCAAATATATTGTGATTATTATGTATCTATAAATGTAGATAAATCAATATAATATATTATGTATCTGTACAGTTTGAATATATAATATATTAATTAATTAATGAAAAAATTAAAATTCTTACATTTGTTTAACAAGATTAGTAAGAGGAGAATATTGAATAACTCTATCATGAATGATGAGGCAATGACAAACAGTATTTGCTGGAGTAGCTGTACTTGTTTCAATCTCCAAGCGGATATCTACAGATCCAGTCTTGATGGTATCATTTTGAAAATTACAGTCTAATACAACCAAAAGATTAGAACTTAGGAATTCTTTTCGATCTAAAACAGGGCGATAATTCTTTCGGTGATAGTAGGAATTTTGAAAATTATAATACATTTGATACAAAAATGAAACATCTTTTTTGTCTATGTCCAAATTCAAGTTTGCATAGGGGTAATACTCGTTATTTAAAATAATTTAATGTCTTTCAGCTGGATATTATCAAATTTATCCATTCTCTTCTTTAATTGATTCTTCCTATCAGTTAGGAAGGAAATTAGTACATATCTAGGTTTCTCCAGTTGAGTGGATGTCATAATTGACCAATTATTCCGAGTTGTTGTACTTAAAGCTGGATTCTCAATCATCTCCCAGCTACGAAAAGGTATATAGATTGGTTCTTCTTTCTCAACCAAAGTAAGTAAAACAACTCGAGCAGCATCGCTACAGATAATGTATGGAATTAGCCAATTTATGCTATGAGTTTGAACTGATGGTGTATCATTATCTACAGTTGAGTATATTGCGTTGGTATCATTACTAGATCTTTGTAAAATCAGCTCTTGTTTCATCAAAATTATAATTTTATCGTAATATTCGAAAAATCCTAACCAGTTTCTTAGAGGCACACAAATGCTAAATTCACCGTTATTATCCAATAGTTGATCTGTATTCAAGTCTGCAAAACCAGAATTTGCTGAACATTCAAATTCTTCTCTGTTAAACGAGGCTAATCCTTTGAGTAAAGTAGCTGATCCAAGGTTTCTGGTTTTATCCACTTCGATGCTATTTAAATTGTAACGAATATAATCAAATAGGAACACGATACCATTTTAAATAAATTGAGCTGTAGATGCGTTTGTTTTATTCAATTTTCCTCGAATTTGCAAGAAACTCCAACTAGGCAATGTGTAAATATCATTTTGTTGAATGGGAATACGAATTTCATCGTTGAAAGCATATCGAGTTGAAGCTAGGAGTTGATGGGCTTGATACACAAATTTTGAGATTAAATTTTCAAAATTTACATTGGAGCCAACATTTAACATCTGAGCAGCATTCATGATGATGAAACTTCCAACTATTTTTTACAAATTGTATAACCTAATGAATCGAGAATCAAGCAGCTCTTACGTGTTAACTTCTTTCTTACTGATTGACAAGTGCGAGTTTTGCTAATTTTGGAGGAGTATTTATGTTGAGGCTTACGCTTAGAATGATGAAGAACAAAAAGAAAATTGTTATAATCACTAGAACATCCAATATTATTATTATTATAAACAAAACCCATGATGTTGATAAGATGATGGTGATGATTAGCGTATCTTCCGTAAATTTAATTGATCTACAACTTGTTCACCTCGGAAATTGACTAATTTTCCAATCTGATCGACTAAGCACAGGGTAATATTACTAATACTCTTGGTATTAACTGGTAAATAGAGCACATTGGTGGGACGTTGACTTATTTTATATCTGGGAGACACGTCACTAGGACAAAATGAGTATAATGTATGAGATGGCACACCATTGGTGTAGGATCCATTAACAATGTTACATTTGACATTGACAATATCTACAGATGTGATTTTAACCAAAGTATTGGATGTGAACATCGCACCTTCATCAACATAAATTTTATCAAATCCTAGTATATTTCCAACATGTCCACTTAATTCAAAACTGATTGGAAATGACGTAATAATTTCCACTTTTTGAGTATTCACATATGGTTTTATGGAAAATTTGAATTTATCCTTTTTGAAATCACCTTTAAGGTATATTTCATGATCTTTAAATGTTAGATCGTACAGTAATTTTTCAATAGCCTCTATTTCATACGCTCCTTCTGGTATTCTAATAGTTCGTCCAACATAGACATGATCTTTTCTAATCAAAAAGTAGTAAAACAAGTCATTTTGATCCTTTATTACATTTTAAATAGAATTGAAGGTACTTAAACTGTATAGCCCAAGGGCATATGTGCCGTCACTATCCAATTCCAAAGGAGGAAAATAATCTTGAGACAATTCGCTGCTGTAACTGACAAGTGTAAATAAACGGTCCATTGTAGGTCTTTACACAAGAAAATGAAGAACACAAGTGATGATTAGATAGATAGTTTAATGCTTTTATTTGCTTATTTTCCTTTCGTATACACAAAATTGATTAAAAAGAAAGCATAATGATAAATGACCACAAATTATCATATTATAATCTTGTTCTTGCTCCCAGTTGTAATAAATATCAAAATTTTCAAAAAATTTTACAAATTCCTTAGGTGGAGGTAAATTACCAAAACTATCGTAATAGTTTACAGTGGTACCGTGTTTAAAATAACATGTCCAATGAGTGCCAGGACCAGCTTTTTCATCCAAATTTATTACTCCACATTCGTAGCTTTTGAGTGGGCTTTTACGTTTCAATATTTCATCTCGTGAAAATACTCCTTGAAATAAGGGGAATATACATGTTTTGATACAATATCCACGATATCATAATCAGTTAACACCTTATGCCAAGGTAATATTTTCACAAACTCTTTTAGTTTTTTGGAAAATGTGAAGAGGAAGGAGCTAAGAAAAGGCCATATCCTTTACGATATGGAGTTAGAAATAGTCTGTTACCTGTTTTATAACTAGTTGAAGGGTCTGTGGAATTATTATTCATACTTTTTCTTAAATTAACAATATCTCGTATAGCATTTATAATAGCACTCGCTCCTCCAGCTATTGCTCCAACTTTTGATATTCCAGCTAAAATTGGTATAAGAGGTAGGATACCACCGACTTTGGGTATAAGAATGATTCTACTACCATTTTTATTTTTCTTCAAAGCTTTTTCAACACCTTTACGCGAACCAATAGTTTTCATCGCAGTTTGCACCGCCTTTTGTAAAGTTGAATTATCATTAATACTCTTGGCTTTGGTACCTCTTAAAGAGTTTCGAGCTTTACGCACAAGGGAACCAAAAGATACATTTCCACCAATTTGCTTCAACTTCTTCTTCATCTTCTTCAACTTCTTCTTCTGACAGCCCAGTCCTAATTTCCATTTAATTTTCATCGCATTTGTTGTCGCATAAGCAAATACTTTTTCAGGAATTGATGAGTCTGATGCCTTCATTCTTTCCCAAGCTTTATTCTCAAGCTTTCTATCAGCCAAATGTCGAGAGGGTGTATCTTTATATTGGGAATAAAAAATATCGTGCTCTTTTGCAGCTTGATCTAACGGATTTATACCAGGATCCCCTCGTTTCAAACATTTTTCTAAATCTGTAAATGGTCCCAAATACTGATAGGATGGGACATGCAACTCTGGCATAAATTTCAAATTTAAAAACTTGTTAAATAAACCATTACCACTAGACTGATTATGATAATCCATAAACGTTATTACTCTTTGACATCTTCTTTATAAATGAATTGCAGAGCACTTGGCTATTGTAACTTATGTCCATAATTTTTAGTATCCTTCCATCTGGCTATTCTCTTCTTCCTATTCTCAAATCGTTCACACAACCTATAAATACATTACACACATTTGTTTTTTCTTCATTTCAAGATTTGAAAGCTAACTTATAGTTAGAGATGATGACTATTAAGCAAACAGTTTCATTACCTATTGATGAAATCAAGTGTGAATCTGATGATGATTCACTTGTAAATAAAAGACATGGAATTCTATTGCCAAACAGTATTCGAGAAATCATATGTGGACCTAGTAATTGTGGAAAAACGAATCTCTTGATGAACTTGTTGTACAATCCAAATGGATTATCGTTTGAAAATATCTACTTATATTCAAAGTCCAGTTATCAACCAAAATACCAAGAATTGGAGAATGTGTTGCAATTAGTACCATAAATTGAATATTTTCCTTACGATGATAATAAGTCTGTCATTCCTCCTAATGAGGCTAAACCAAATTCCATCTTCATTTTTGATGATGTAGCCTGTGAGAAACAACAACATATTCGAGCATACTTTTGCATGGGTCGTCACAAAAATATAGATTCTTTTTACCTGGCTCAAACATATACTCGCATTTCCAAACATTTAGTACGAGATAATGCAAATTTACTGGTGCTATTTAAACAGGATTTCACTAATTTGAAACATATTTACTACAATCATGTGAATACGGATATGAGTTTCAATAAATTTTGTGAAATATGTCAACATTGTTGGAATACTTCAAATTATAGCTGTATTGTCATTGATAAAACTAGAGATTTGAATAATGGTTGCTATCGTGTAGGCTTTGACAAATTTATAATTGTCGAATAATTTAATTTTCATTCAGTTGCAATCATGGCTTCAAATGAAATTGACGATAAAAAGCGTTTAGTTGAATTAGCGAGTGTATTGCGTCAAAAATTTGATGAATATCGTCATGGAGAAGCTGATTATATAATGCGAATGGAGAGAAAATATAAACCTCTGGTAAATTTGGGAAAAAACGAGTTAAAACAACAACAACAGCAATCAAAGTCTAAGATTTTAATTACATTGGATATAATTAGCAGCGAGGATACTATATTTGGAATTAAACGTTATGTTGATGGAACATATTATCTTGGAGAATATCCAATTGTATTTTCTAATGATAAAATTACAGTTGCTGATCAAGAATATGAACAGACTAAAGGATTAATATCCTTGCTAACGAAGGAAAAGCCTCATGATTACACCAGTCATGATGTTAAGTCTTACAAACAAATGTTGATTGATACTGGTGCACATTTGCGAAAAGCTGATAGTAAAATTAAATCAAATCCAGGAGCAAAATCAAAATTTATTAAAAAATTGTTTCAAACCAAGGATGTGGGTAGTGAAGAAGAGGGAGAAAATCAAATGATTTCTATAAACTCTCCACAGTTCCAACCATTTTTCAATAATATGCGTATAGAACAAGATCGATTAGATAAATTATTATCAACAAGATGAAACTTATTTTCTCCAACCTCTAGTTCTTCAACTGAGAATTCCCCTTCTACTTTGTTCAGTAAAGCTGGACCAAATCATAGCATTACTCCGAAAAAAGATACTGATAATTCAGAAACTGGTCAAGGTATGCGGGTGAAGCTTATAAAAGCAAAGGATAAAATCAAAAATTTATATACCTATTGGGATAACCCTAACGAGTTGGTTGATCGTTTATGTTTGTTGCATGCCTCCCAAAATGCTGGAAATAATAATGTGATTAATGAGATTATAAGCATCGAATCAGAATTACGAGAAGCTGGATATATTCATTAATCATGGATCCTGTTGTAGATAAGAAAGTATCAAGTTCTAATAAGATGGTGCTTCGAGAAATAGCTACTGAATTACATAATCCAGCTCGTAAAAATTATTTGAGAAGACCCACCTTTGTTAAAGGATTCAAGGATCTATTTCAAGCTGATCTTGTTGAAATGCAGCCTTATGCTGATGAAAATGCTAATAATCGTTACATGTTGACTGTTATCGATGTTTTTTCCAAATATGCTTGGGCAAGACCTCTGAAGAATAAAATGGCTACTACAGTTACAACTGCCATGAAAAACATATTGGATTCCAGAGATGGTGTCATTTTTAAACCTCCTTGTTATCTGCAAACTGATTTGGGAAAAGAATTTTACAATAACACTTTCAAAACTATGTTGGAAAAGTATAATATAAAATTATACAGTACATATAGTAATAAGAAAGCTGCTGTTGTCGAACGTTTTAATCAAAATTTAAAAACAAAAATGTGGCGTGATTTTTCAGTGAATGGATCTTATAAATGGATTCATATTTTAGACAATTTAATTCATGAATATAATCATTCCACACATAGAACAATTAAGATGAAACCTGCTGATGTAACTCTGAGTGATGAAGAATATTTGTTACACATTCATAAGAGCAATCCTCGAGGACGTGTTAAATTTAAGGAAGGTGATTGTGTATGTATTAGCAAATTGAAAGGAGTTTTTGAAAAAGGTTATACTGCAAATTGGTCTACAGAATTATTCACCATTGATAAAATCCTTCCAACTACTCCTGTTACTTATCAATTGCGGGATTTTTGTAATAATAAAATTGAAGGGGGTTTCTATAATCAAGAACTGCAAAAAGCTAAACATTGTGATATTTATTTAGTTGAAAAAATTGTTAAACATCGAGGAAACAAATGTCTGGTTAAATGGTACGGCTTTCCATCTAGTGAAAATACATGGGAAAACAAGAAAGATCTCAAACTTTGAGTATTATACCCCACCTCCTCCTCCTCTTTATTATTGATGTATCTACTATAAAGTATGATGTATGAATAAATTTTCATCATTACAATTTAGTCGTTTATTATAGATTGTCTCGAGTTTGTACGTTTAAAGATGACAAAGTACGTTGTAGATATCCAAGGCTTCAATTTGGATGACAATTCTTTCATCATAAAGGAATTGTCAATTGTCGACCTTTACAGTGAACATGTATTACATTTTCTTGTTTCACCTCCATTCGATATCTTTTGCCTAACAGAAGACAAACAGAAACAAGTTCACTGGTTGAAGAAATATCATCATAAAATTAGTTGGAAAGATGGACAATTGGAGTACCATAAAGTGTTTTCAGTTTTACAACAAGCTGTCAGAGATGAGGACATTTTGTATATTAAAGGCAGCGAACGCACCTTATTTTTGCAAAAAGTGACTGGAAAATTTGTCATTGACCTGGATAAATTGGATTGTCCTCAAGCTCAGTGCTTACCTTTACCACAAATTACCAAGTCCATTATTTGCTCGTATAAAAATCATTCGTTAGATAACAACGAGGGTGGAGTTTGTTCGTTAGTACAAGCTCTAAAATTTAAGTTTTGGCTTAAAAATTTATTTGAGCAAGGCGTAGACGAAGTTGATTTTTTGGTAATTTTTCAATTCTACTCGAGAAATATACTTTTTACTCTTATATTAATTTAATTCTTATTATTATTATTTGCGTTAAAATTCAAAATGGAGATTGATACATTTGGACGAATGCGTGACAGAACCTCAAATGATAATAAAGATGAGGAAGAAAATGTTTGTATTTATTCAAAGATTCACAACCCTGAGCTCAACTTTGAAGAAAGACACCTTAAATTAACTACGTATTAATCTAGAGTCCAAATTTGATTCAATTCAAGTTAAAAGTATTCTCGTGGATAAGAAATCAAAACCAAAAGTTGCAGTTATCGTAGATGATAATGTTTCAAAGCCTAAATAAAAAGAAAAAGCCAGTTAAAAATATTATAATATCATCATATTCTATAAAATATATGTATACAGACTATTTTTTAATAAATATTAGTTAATTAAAACATTGGAATTCTCAGAATAATATTTAAATATGTACTTTATTTTACTGAACATCTGTTACAAAAGTTCTCGGTAAAAATTCGAGATTAACACCCCTCATTTTATTCAAACCCAAAACTTTCAAGTGAGAAATATTTTGTAAAAATACATCGATACCTTCATCCGTATTCAAATAATTCTCGATTCTTTTTGGAAGAAATGATTCAAATTCTTCCTTAGATGATTCAGCTCTTAGATGTGCGATGAGAGTACGTCCGTATTTGGTTTCAATAGAACGCATTTTCAATATTTCGTAGGTTTCTTCCAAACTTAGTTCGATTAAACGTTTTGTTGGAATTTCATTATACTTGGCAATCTTGATGTTTATTTCATCAGCAAAAGCCTTTGCCATATTACCAGCACCATGTTTTAACACACTTGAGGATGAAGCCATCTGATCATACACAATTGAAAAAAATAAATAAATAAAATAATTACTTTTGTTTTGATGTAGGTACCTATTATTACAATTAATGGATAAGTAAAAAATAAAAGCACTGAAAAAATTCTGGTACTTACTTTATTTCTATGAGATGTAGCGAATAAAAAATAATTTCAACTGAAAATTTTTAAAAGTAGACGTCTTAATGTTCAACCACAAAAATCAAACTGTAAACTTATACTCTGCTCTGTTTTCAAAAGTGAACTATTCATCGAGGTATTAAGTTAAACCATTATCAAAATATAGTGAGTGGGAGAAAGTTAAAAAGGATGTAGAGTGTCCAAAGGAAAAAGAGAAAGTTTAAAGCAGAATTTACCGAAGAACTTACACATACTCGCATTAATTATACCTCATTAAGGTAGGTATAGGTAGGTATGCCTACCCATCTCCTAATTTTATTTATTTATTTTTTCACAGGAAAAAAAAAATTTTTTTTTTCACTCCTACTCAAATTTAAATGTCAAATTTGAAATCCCCATACCCGAAAACCTACATATCGATATATCACACCCCTACCCCACTATCCCCTATCCCCCTTTACCATTATCCCCCTACCCCCTGAGCCTAACGCCCTTACGCCCATTTGGATTCAATTTTTAATATCAAATTTGAAATCCTCATACCCGACAACTTACATATCGATATATCACACTCCTCATTTCACACACGTATAATATTTACCTCGAAACCCCTTGTTTCACCCCTGTACGCCCTTCCTGCTAAAGTCATTAAGGTTATATCCACTTTCTAAATGCTAGCTGCTAATTACCTGCTCACCAGTTACAGGATAAATAATTTACGCAAGTAAAAATTAATCCTGGTGGTACGAATTTTATATATAGGCTATAGGTATATAGGTATGTTTATTCGGGGAGGAAAAATATTTTGAAATTTGAATTTATATTAGTCGATCAGTTTTACAGCAAAAATCATAGGGCTACGGGAAAATTTTTATTCATTGTTTACATTTTATCTTACGTCAATTTTTCACTCTTATTATTACTCTTATCATATACCACCTCTTTCCACCATTTTATCTCCCCCATTTTAAATTTGATCGTTTTATTCATAGTCTATGTAATTTTTAATTCTCGGACACCACATATATTTGATTGTCCTTCCTACCCGCCTCTTCATCATAATTATCTAAAACACGAACGTACCTTTTTCAAACCTCTTCCCTCCTACCCCCGCCTCCCTATCTCGTCGACGAACGAAAATATAAAACTCGGACACCCTGTATGTGCACCAGAATCGGCATTTTATATCTTCTAGTGTATAGGTAAGCTCGTTTTACATCATTTTCCTATTCTAATCTAAGACATTGGTATTTCTTGCAATTTGCAATTTTGGGTTGTCCTTCAAAATTTCATGTTTTTACTATTTATATTTTCTGATTAACTTTTTCAAATAATTGTGTGACAATCATTTTCAGATGTCAAATTGTGTCGCATTTGTAACTTTTTTACCATATTTTTTTTTTTACATGTTTTTCATACAAAAATTATATTGGGATGTAAAGCCTCTGCCAGACTACGTTACTTGCGCAGTTGATTTTGGGATTATGAGCTGTTTTTTAGAATTAAAAACATAAAATCAAAGTTATCAAAAGCTATTTCACAAAAACTGTAAGTGGTAGAAAGCTGAAATTTTTAGGAGGCATTTACATAGGTTACCTACCTGAAGATACAATGAAAATTTGGCTGAAATTGCGCGTTCATTTCACAAGATATCCGTCAAATTTTTTTCGTATCACCAAACTTGATTCTTATCTCTTAAATCATCAGATCTAAACAGAATTTCAGCAATATCTCGAGAAATAAACGTACAATTTGAGCCAAATTTTCAGGGAATAGCCAATTTATGAAGATGTCTCCTAAAAATTTCAGCATTCTACCACTTAATCGTTTTTTTGTGAAATTGCTTTCAATTCCATTGATTTTGTAAATAAACAGCTCCTAATCCCAAAATCAACATGTTTCTCTTTTGGGCCACCAGAGGGCCACTACTTTGATTTTAGATCCCCATATCTCATCTTAGAATGAATATTTCAAAAAATCCTCTCATTTGCTTCAAAATCTTGCGACGTAAAAAAAAAGGAAAAAAACGAAAGAAAATGTATTCAGTCAACCCCCAGAAAAACGAACATATAGTTTAAAATTTTTTTCTGTAATAAGTACATTGCGTCTCTAGCTGTGTTGTTTTACTATACTCCATTAGTTATATAGATAAGTAACATAGCCTCACGTTTGTTTAACTGTAATTTACTCAATAATGATTATTTGAACCACAAAAAATGTAAGTATAAATTTTATAGGATTTTTTATCCTTTTGAATTTTTTACAGAACTGTTTTTCACGTGTAATGAAAACTGAGCGAAATATATGTGAAAAAACGGTTTTGTGCCACCTTTTGCGCCCCCTTGGGATCGCGTCGGACGCGTCCAGACTATCAGTACGTTGTTTAAGATGTTAAACTTGAATACGTGTAACGAATTTGAGCTTTCTGTGGATTATTTCCCTTATTTTTCCTAACGTTCCTGAACTATGTATTGATAGGACTATCCGTTGTGCTATATATATTTTGAGAATTGTTCAAAAGTTGAAGGAAACTGCTGGTAGAAGCCGGAAACGAGTATGGCAACAAATAATATGGGCTAGGAATTTTATTCAATCAAACTCGATACGTGTAAATTTTATTTCGTTATATTCCAGTTTTTTAAGTGGTTTATTATTATTCCAATTTTTTTTTTTTTTTTTTTTGTTAGTCTGTATTCTTGTTTTGGCAGTCCAACGGAAGTTAGCATGGAAATTTCTTCAATTAACTTTTTATTACGAAGACGTCATTCGTTAAAATGTAAAGAGTGTAGTCGCGTGAACGACTGCTGTTTTTTTTTCTTTCTTTAATTTTGATAAAAGAAAGACAAGCCAAAGAGGATGCAACATTTTGGGAAGTGCGTTTCGTTAAATTAAAGTCTATTGTCATGAATAAGGAGGGTGGTTTGAACGATCGCTTTAAAATCGAACTCTTTTACCGTTTGTGGCTCACAAAATAGAAAAATGCATATTGCATTGCATAAAGCTGTTACTTTTTTAATCGACCTGTTCGTTAGAAAAAAAAAAAAAAAATGGCGACATAGCAATAACCAAATTGACTTCAATTGAATTCAAAAAGATTAATGCTTTCAGTTTCGATCGTTTCTCGAAAAAAAAACAAGTTGAAGATTTAAATAAAATCTTGGCTGTACGTTTCAAAAAATTGAGCCTTAAAATAATCTTATACGAATTCATCTGAAAACCTGTAATTTCCTTTCATAGGTAAGTAGGTATACGATACATTAAAAAGATATATAAAATCTGTTCACGTTTTACGTAAATTGGAATATCCTGAGATCTTATTACGATACAATGATTAATATGCAGGCTTAAAACACGTAATTAATGTTAGGCATCATCAAAAGGGTCTCCATTTGTATAATTTATGTGAATATCAGTGATCAAGGAACAAAAACATGGGGAGTATTATTCTAGCTAATCATTGTACCAAGTTTTTCTAGGTATAGAAAGTCTCAATCAAACAGAGACAATTCTTATTATCTCTTTTATTATTCTTTCAAGTTATAAACAACACAATAATATCAAACCCTTTAAATATTAAACTATTCTTCTATACTTATTAAGTGTAATTCTATCTTATCTTGTGGGGACATTATTCGTATGAGGTTTTAGAGGCTCGCTCCCCTGGACAAGAGTCGCCGCCCAAAGGCTGGCAATTATTTGTCTCAATGATGTTAAAAAAAATACACACTTGTGCATTTGTATGTTTTTACCTGTACGTACGTATAGGTAAGATACATTGCACGGGCTGTGATCAATTACCTGATAACAATTTTGGTGATGTCACAGTCCAATACCGAACGTGTTGCATCATTTCTTATCACCTTGATGGAGGCAGGAAACGACGTAACAGATGACATAATACCATATGTATATGTACATATGTGTGTCTGTGTGCATGTGCCAAATTCTGTATATAAACTCTCGAAACTGGCTACAAAATCGCCAGTGTTTGCCGAGGATTTGGCTCTCCCATACTTTACAGTATAAAGTGGCAGAACACGCAATATCTGTTGAAGACCTTCTTCGTGTAATATCTCTCATGACAAGGTATTCCACAAATAATGAAACCTAATAATCTACAACCTCGAGTGTAGACACCTTAACATTTGTACCTTACAGTTTGAGAGGAGATATAGAAATGAATTTGTCTTCAACAGAAGAGAATACACTGTCCGTAGTTTTATTGTTATAATCAGAAATGGTCAACCTAAAATAGGTGGTGTGACATCTGAATATCCGTCAAATATGATGACTTGATAGGTATTGTCATCATATCTGGTGGCATTCGTCTGTGAGAACAGGTAGAGTATAGGTGGTTATTATTCTCAAAATTGGGAATAGTAGTCGGCTATATTTTGTTTGGCACAATAAATCATCTACAAAAAGGTGATGGAATAATCATTTACACAGCACTTAATCGAACATAAATTTGACAAATTATGGGACAGTTTAATTTTTTATGATTCAAAAAGTTTTCTAAACATTCTGTGTAGCGAGTATAACTTTGTTAATGGGTGATTGGAAAATTTTTTGAAAAATTGTATTCATTAAAAAAAAAACCAGTCTAAAAAATTGTGCCAATAAAAACAAAACTGATGTAACTAAGTCTTGTACTTTCCGTAAGGTCAATATCAAGACTAGATGACTACGAGACCAGAAGCAAAACTTAAGTACAAGCAAAAACAACCTGTTAAATATTTTCCACTTCAAGAACTTAAATAGTTGGCAATATTTTCTGCTAATTCTACGTGTCAACAAGTTTTTGGAAAAAATTGCCAATAAAATAAACTCGACATTCAACCCTCCTCTTCGGTCCACCACAGACTTTAAGGAGCAAATCATCTATGAATCAGATCGGCGATAGGTACCTATTTAAAATGATCATTTATGAGCAGAATTCATAAATTTATCTTTTGCACCGAATTTTGCGACAATGTATTCGATCGATTACCACAAACGAAAGATATTGATCCTTACCTGGCGAACTGCATTCGGGAAGACATGCATGAGATTACTTACACCGAGTGCAATCTGACCGGTCAAGTGTTTTTTCCCATTCTCTCTTCATCTTTTTTTCCTCTTTCTCTCAACCCCTATTTGTATCTCTCTCTTCCCCTTTCGTCGGTGTATTGAACTCAAATTTTCTATTGTCAAAAAATTACGCCGGCGTAACAATTTTGAGGACATTTGTGTGAAAAAAGTGCATCAATAAATAAAAAAAAAAATAAAAAATAGGCACCTATAATGAAAAAAGAACGAAGTGAAAAAGCCTTAGCGTATATTTTACAGGCTGTCTCGAGGGAGATTTTGTAATCTCATTTGAGAAATCATGCAAACGTGGACGTTTAATTCTTTTTTCTTTTCATACATTTTTATTTTTTATCAATCAAATTTGACCACCAACGCGTTACTTTGTTAAAAAACACTCCCTAGGGATGATAGGTGGAGGCCCGAGGGCGAGTTAAATGCGATCATATTGGCCGTACCGTACCGCGATTATTACGGTTCAGTAAGTGCGAACTCACCCCCTTGTGCACCAACTGCAGTTTTTACTATTAACTCCGTTGACGTTCGAAACTGGCTTGTTTAGGTCTGTTCGTGTACAATTAAAAGGGGGGATGTTGTTCGAGTGGGTAAAACGCTTTTGTGACGATACGCGTACACATGTTGAACGTGGAAGAGGTGTTGGTGAAATTGATGCAAGGTGCAATTATGGTAATCGCGATGTGGGCCATTGACAAAACCGGAACTGCTTGGGAACTGCTTGGAACAGCAGACGTGAACGGTCTATGCCAAAATAAAAATCATTTATGGTTGGAATCGTCTTTCCGAGAGGCGATGTCACAAGAAACTGCTGAGGAAATATTCAATTTTTTTCATGAAAAAACTGCTGAACCTATGTATGGTAAGCCTACCTAATTTTGTAGGTTATACTCTAGCTCTGATTATCTATTCGCAAATATATTTTTTGTAACATGTGTATTAAATGCGGTATGGTTTGCACTTATATGTTTCCTATTTGCAAAAATATTTATTTTCTTCGAATTTTTTTTAAAAATAGTGTGTGACACACGTGTATGTAGTAGGTGATTGATACTCGTGTGATTTGCATCACTCACCTTTAACTTATCTTGCAAAAGTCACACTCGGATCAAAATCACCTACTTTATACACTTATATCACAAATAACTATTTTCTCACTCTTCTCACTCCTTAATTCCTTTTTCTCAAGCCTAATTCGTTCCCTGGTTCCCTGACACCGATAAATGTCTTATTTTCTTTCATTAAAATTCATTCAGTTTTTTTCTTTCAACTTCTTTCTGCCATAATGGGGATTCAATCTGCAGGTTTTATTGGACCTGGCTCAAATATAGCTTTTTGTACACTCATTGCAAAAAATATTGTGCGCAACTTGGGAGAAAAATGAGCATTGTTTGCAATTATGAGCTAGGCGAGGTTAGTAATTGGAAAGTGGAGGTAAAAGATACACACTCTGGCGGCAAAGATAGTAATCAGCCAAAAACAAGATAATGGATGAAAATCCTATACTATAATATGAGTAATAATTGTTTGTGTATGTATGTAAACATGTTATGAAGAACTAGACCGACGATGTTGCTGAAAATTAGCTACAGTATAGAGGTATTTGGGTACAAAAAATTGATCCAGATAAGTCACAAGTTTGAGAAAATTTGTTGAACAGATATATGAGCATTTCAATCTATCTATCAGCAGCAAGCGATAACAACGAATGACGAAAAACTGATTAACCGTACAAGTAACAAATAAAAATGGTTTTATTAGCGAATTTTGCCAGGCCTAAATTGCGTATGACTATTATGATTAATGACTAATGAAGTATCAGTTAAATATTGCGATCTTCATTCTCAAGATATACAAATACGATAATACCAAAGAATATACCTAATAAATATATTGCTGAAATTTTCCAGCTTGATTAAAATTAACAAAGTTTTCTTTTTTTCCACATCCGTGCAAAGCTCGGTTAACCAGGCACCAAGTATAATATGTATTGATCTTGTAATGCAAAAATTTCTTTTAAAAATAAGTAGTTGAGTGGGATTTAAAGATTATCCTCTGGAAATTAGTGACAATCCGTATTAAAGTCTTCCATATTCTCAAAAAATCAATTCGGACTCTTCTTTCATTTTGGAAAAATACATGGAAAAAACGCATCATCCTGTGATAAATATGTGGAAAATTTAGCCCTCCTATGTAGCATCCACTTCCCAATTGCACGAGTTGATAAATTGCTCACTTCAACTGAGTTGCGTAATATACCATTTTGTCACACTCATCCAAAAAGTAGATGTTTTTGCACGTCTTGATTTTAGTTACTTTTTTTTTGTACATCACATTCGAATTGAACACATTTCAATTATGATAATAACTGCTTCTCTTTCACTCATTGATTCCCCAGAAACTATCTTAAATAGAAATTCGAGGTTGGAAATGCTGGAAAGAAGTTTTGTATATCTACAACTACTTTCCCAATAATTTTCTAATCGTGATTAGCTGTTCGAAAATAAATGAGCAAAAAATAATAATTACGTTCAAAATGAATTTAAAAAGAAAAACTTTTTTAAGATAATGTAAAACGTTATGCGAAGTGAAACCCAGCGCACTCTAGCGTACTCACACAGATATATAATGTAATCGAGTTTGTAGCTTTTTGATTGTACAAAAAGTAGAGGATTTCATCAACTTGTAGAAAAAAAATTTCTCGCAATGTATACTTGCACCTTTATTGAAGTTTTGTATCACAGTCTTGGCTACACATAAGCTACGCCCCTTAGTTTATATCCAGTATTTGGTGATAACGTTTTTCTTTTCTGGTGTGGGAAAAAAAAATAGTTTTAAGTTTTCCAAATTATTTTTGATATCTTATAATTTTAAATTCACTGCAAATAGCATAGTGATGGCAATGACAGCTAGTGCAAATTTGAGGTGCATATAGATCTAAGCAGTGCTGCAATTAGGCGCTGCTCATCATTCACTGCTACCACACCTAAACCTCTAAATTCGTTAATAATTCCCTAAAATTTTGCAAAATGTAACAGAATATCATCAGTTTCAGTTCGCTTCGATGTTAATTATTTATTGAAAAAATTTAACTAATTGGCTGGACTTTTTTTTTTTTTTTTTTTTTTTTTTTTTTTTTTTTTTCATAAGCCTCCTCCAGAGTGTCCCCATCAACCTCTGTTATATCCGAATTTCTGATGATATTCACGGCGTATGGATAAAAGTGGAAAATTGTATCTTCGATTGCAAATGTGACATCTTTGCTTCATTTTTTAAAACGTTGTTCTATTTTAGCAGGTTTCCTGCTGGAGAGAGCACTTAGCACTTTCTTATTTCTTAAAAATAGTAAATCTCGAAAACACCACTCGGAATAATATGGTATTCCATTTTTGAATCCGAAGCCGCGTAACTTGATTGCACTTACGCTGATGATATAGCATTTACTTCATATCGAATAAAGTTATAATTAAATTTTAGCTGAAGAAATGCGCCAGTATTTGAAAAAAAAATGTGATAACTGAGAATAGAGAAAATAGAAAACTTGTTCATGAAAACGGAGTTCTGGGCCCATAATCTGTTCGAAAAAAGCTGAGACGCACACCGCATGGTCATAGATATTTCATACAGAGTTGCAGACTCCGAAAGTACGTTTAACTGATTTGTATTGGGATGCGATTGAATCATTTATTTACTCAAATTGTGAAATTGTCATCAAAAGAAAGGAGAGCAGAATGTTGCGTGAGGCGTGCCCGAGTATTATTACTGGAGTTTAGGCGTATATTAGCGGCTGTCTTTCAACAATTAATGTATCCGCATGGACACAAGGGCGGTGGAATTAAAACGAGTATATATTATGTATTCACGATTCGTGTAATTACATATTTCAAACGGACACATGTTGCTTCGCTGCTGCCATTCTCTCTCCTCTCCTGTGAATCGCTGCTAGAGCTGCAGACTGGGAGAACGACATTAACAACAACAGCACAGACGACGGGATTAAACTGTGAGAACATTATTTGTGTATGGTTCGCAAAATAAACTCACTGCTTGTTATCTGTTTAAAAAAAAAAAAAATGGATAGAAAAAAATAGTAGAGTTGTCTGCTATAATTATGATCCAAAAAAATACCCAAATGACGGGAGTAATTTATGAGACGCCGGAATTTGTACAGCTGTGTAAAATTTTATTATGTCGAATTTTTTATGATAGTGCTACCGAGGATCAGAAACATATTGACTCGATTTTGTAACGGTGAAAAAATGTGAGATGAATGTGTGACGACGTATTCATGTGGAACATAATAAATTGTGCTGGTGGTATAGGTGATGAGAACGCTGAAGAATTCATACGTCCGTATCTGGAGGCCGTTTACGAACTGTCCATAAGTTTTACAGCTGTGTCTATGAAGCAGCTATCAGTAGAGTTTGAAAGCCAATTGAAAAAGCTATTGCTTTAGGGTGTTGTTATTTCTACCAGCTTGGGTGAGCAGTTGCTCGGATCTGTACTGAATATGAACGAGATTGCTCGTACTCCCTGGGTATTCTTTTATTTTTCGATGTTATCATTATAGTGAGGAAAAATATACGAAAATTTAGCAAAGCTGAAACTACAAAATAAAAAGTCGGATTTTCATTTCTTTTTTAATATTAATACTTTATAATATTCACAATGTTTTTGTACAATGATTTCATTCTTGACTTGAAGAAAAATAGAATCAGTTTTGATGAAGATGATAAAAATATTGAATGTGTTATTGAAAGTGAAGAAAGTTTTAAAAAATTTTCACAAAAGCTGAAAGAAGCTGGTATTTCGTTTTCAATTTGTTCATCCAATACTAAAAGTACGTCAATGAATTCTGAAAAGGTATCTTCTTACCTACTCAATTAACTTCAGACCGGTCACACACATCATCTGAGCTACAAGTTGGACAGGTACTCGGGCTATTTTAAATATGACAAATTTTTTTTGGACACCATAAGCTAATATTGTTTTCATAAAATATTCAACTAAAATTTGACATTACATCAATAATCTAGAAAATAAATTAGGGTACTTAATTTTTTGGTAAATGTAAATTGAAAAGTGAAAAATTCCCACTCACCAGTCTCCATTAACTCTAATGATAAAAAAATCTGATAATTGAGACTTGTATTTCTATACCACTTTGCATGATTCACTGAATCATTTGAAAACAAACACCCCACCCAAGCTGATAGAAATAATAACACCTATTGCTTTAGGCTTTTAGTTTTCAACCTTGAACATAAAGTTTTCGCTTTCAGCTTTCAAATTTTCACATAAAGTTTTCACCTTTTTCCTCTAAAATTTTTGGCTTTCGGCTTTTGGTTAACTTAAAGAAAATTTATAATTTTTAAAACTGAAAAATATTTGCTGAAAATTTGTCTCCATAAACATAAAGCTTTCGCTTTCGGTTTTCGACTTTTCACATAAAGCTTTTGGCTTTCAGCTTTTGACTGTCTTTCAAACTTTGGCTGTATAAGGGCTATATACTTCTTGCTTATCGCTACTTTATCAATTTATATGGCCATGTCTGAAGGTGTCTATGTAAGTCTATATGTTTGTTTTATTTGTCACATGGTGTCGACACCAAGTCAACACCAGGTCGACACCAAGACGTACTATTCTCTTTTGCAAGATAAATGCCCCTATTGATGATCAGAATTGGCTCGAAAGTAGCGGAATAGCATCCCTCGGTGTCACCCTGGTGTTGTTATTTTTGGCAAATAAAACATACCTAATAAGGGTTATAAAGAGTTGGGAATATTGGTGTTTGCGATTTTTACTGTGGATTTTTATATTTATAATAAAACAATTATTGCCTCTTATCAACGAATGTTTCACTTCTGCGCATATGTTTGAGTTTCATTTATACAGAAAACTTGTAAACACTTCTTTATAGTCATGATTTCTTTATGGTCCTTACAGATAGTTTGTAAACAGTACCTTGACGCATATAAAATTCTGTATTTAAGTGCACACTAGTGAAAATTTATATCATATCAACAGTACTCAGTAGAAAGTCAAACACTGAGACCCATTGTACAGAATAACTCAAAATCAAGACCAAGACTACCATATACAGTGTGGTATCCAGGAGTTTTCCACAGGTTTGATTATTATATGCAAACATTTGGAGGTGATGTCAGTGCGATCAATCTTTGAGTAGGGGTACATATTTGAAAACCTCGAAATTTTGAAGGCTTGTATTACACGCTGCTGTACAGTTAACTTCGATAAATAACTATACAAAAAAAAATTTATTGAACCATAAGATAGAGTAATCCTTACTTTCAGAGGAAGCAATGATTTGTTTTGTACCTGCTTTTATATAGAGAGGTGGGAGAGGGCACATTGTATCTTGTTTTTCGAATAAACCAATATTGGTTTTGTTTTCGATAGATTTATCGGTCTAAATAGCGATATCTATTTGGTTGAATTTTCCGTGTAAAATCGGTTTTCATTTCGACTGACATCGATGTATGTATAAATCGATATTTGTTACAAAAATTAAAGATTTATTCATTAATGTATTCACATTGTATTGTATATTATATTGTGAGTTCTGTATTTCGTGGCGCTGAATTCGAATTTGATGTTGATTTTTTCATTTTACCAATTCTTTGATCCCCACATGGCTCAAAAGATGAGAAAATTATGATTTTTCATATTTTATAGTGTGATATATCGAAGAACATGTATTTTGGGGCGCTGGATTCGAATTTTATGTTCATTTTTTCATTTGACTCATTCTTCAGCCCTACGGTACTCGAAAGGGGAGAATTTTGAATTTTCATATTTTATTGTATCATTAATTCTTGTTATGCTGTTACTGTAACATTGATTTATGAAATTGTTTAAAACAACATAAAATTGTAACATTCAAAACCATTGTAGGTGGGTATGCACTCGTACATTTTGTAGCTCAAATTGTTCAAACTTGGAAGCATGCCATTGTGGCATAGTCTACCATTTTTTTTTTTAATGTTTCATCGGAAAAATTCGAAAGGGAAAAATTCGGCCGTAATAATTTTGTTCGATATAGAAAAGGTGCTACACTAGTTCTCTGTGGAGGCTGTTCCATTTTTCGGCGTGGAACTCCGAAAAATACTTATCAAAATTGTTGAATAAGTTCTGTTGAAAAGCTCCTGAAGATATGATCTTTTAGTTGTATCACACGCTAAATGTGTCTTTTTTTTTCTTCTCATTGAAAAGTCAACTGTTCTATTTTCGAAATTAATTTTTCAATTATTTCCTCTCGTGGAGCTAAAATGGAACTAACTTAACAAAATTTATCCAGTGGAACACTTTTTTGCCATATCGAACACAGTTAGAAATGAATTAGTTAAAAGGAGAAAAAATTTGTTGAAGAAACAACCAAAGGGAGTTGGTGTATCTCCTTGTCCTAGTCCCCCCAAGAATACTCCAAATCCCCGATAACAAAAATGTATTTGGCAATTTATATTTAAGTTTTCAGTTTTCTATGATATGACAGGTGCTAGAATTGTAAAATTTCAATTCTTCATTTATCATAGTCCAAAATCTGAAAATTCTAATACATGGAGGGTTTCAAAATTGATTATTTTTGTAACAACCTCCTAAAAAACCGACATTTTTGTGGGTATTAACTATATGTGACCTTCGATGTTGAAAAGTAAAATTTTAAGCGTGGGAACTTGGGACTTGATCAGATTATTAAATCACTGTCTTTGCTGCCGGTGCGCACTATGTGTTATCTAACTTTATAAAATTTTTGTAGAATTTGTAAATTTGTAAAAAACTGATTTCAATTTTGAAACAAACCTCTCTTATTTCACTCGACAATTCCTCAGCATTTATTTAAGCTAGATAGCTAGGGTTAGTGTTCCTGGAAAGAGGATAAAATTTACAAATTTTCCATTAATTCTTTTCAATCATCTTCAGCTGTTTGGAAATAAACAAATGGAAAAAATGTTAATAATGGAAAATTTGCTTATTTTTGGAATCTGGAAACCAATCGTCTTTCCTTGAATAATTCCTCAGCGGATATTTAAGCTAGAGAGCTGAGATTGATATTGCTGGAATAAGGAGAAAATGTTCTCGAATCTGTTGTCTATGAAATTTTTTAATCATCTTTAGCTGCTTGAAAATAAACGAATGAAAAAAACACAAATTGATTGGAGATTAGCAGTTTTTTAGAATCTATAAACCTCTCTCCTCTTTCAATCAATAATTTCTTAGCTGCTGTTTAAGCTGGAAAGCTGGAGTTGGTATGGCTAGAAAGAAGAGAAAATTTACTTGAATCTATATTCCATCAAATTTTTTATTCATCCTTAGCTACACGAGAATAAACGAACGAAAAAACGTAAATTAATGTTTAGGTGTTCAGGCGGCACGTGGATTTGAACCCGTACCAGCCAAACACCTAAAACCTTCCTTGTTCACCGTCACAAAAGTCGGAACCGTACTCACTCGGCCACGGTGCCGGGTGATGGTGTTCGAGGGAGTAGCATACTTATGTGCGCCGATGTAGTGTGGTGGCTGCCACACCACTTCCCCCCTCAGTATAGCGGAGCGTAAATACGGTTACTTATACGGAGGCGCCTAGGTAGGGACGTACACTGGAACGTGGTGATGCCAACCCTCCATCACCGCTCCGTGACATACGCCCACCAGCGCCATCACGCCCAGTAACGGCGGTGCGACGCACCACAGTTACAATTGGTTCTACTAGTGTCCAAGAGATGGCGTGAATAACCATCCCCCGGATCACGTCGAGGTCACTACTTTAGATGTTCGGGCGGCACGGTGATTTGAACTCGTACCGGCTGAACATCTAAAACCTCCCTTGTTCACCGTCACAAAAGTCAGAACTGTACTCACTCGGCCACGGTGCTGGGTGACGGTGTTTGAGGGAGTAGTGTACTTATGTGCGCCGACGTAGTGTGGTGGCCACAACATAATGAACAATTGTTTGTTCTGTGTAGATACCATTTCAATAACTACAATAAAACTTGGTAAGGGGATGACAAATTTCTTCCAGTTAACCAGTTTTTCACTACATAGAGTTTCAGTAAAACAGGTTAAAAAATAAAAAATTCTGTTATGCAGGTTATTTTATTAAATGTCAATCTATAGCTAAATTTAGGTAAATAATGAACAATATACAGTGTTTTACATGTGTTAATTAAAATATTGCGTAATTTTAGTCTGCACTGGTGTGCTGGAACACATTTCAGACAATTTTTCCAAGTCATTTATCATGTGGAAAACAGAAAGTCACAAGTTTTCGTTTCACAGACATTTTTTCTAGTATGGTTCAGAATTGACACTACTCAACTGCTCATAGATTCAAAACTCATGTCTTTGATTTTTACAAAGAATGCGCATTTGACAAGAAACAACATAAATGAGCTGATATTAAACCAACTGATAAGTAGACTGTATATAACTTCCACATATAGAGGTAAATTGATTACAACATTCCACTTATACAGGGCTGAAGGCTAAAAAAAAATTCCACTTAAACCTGGTAAGATGAAACTCCATTTCAGTAAAAGAGGTTAATTTCTTAAGAAAAAGATAGGCAAGTCTAAGGACCAGTCAATTTCTTTCAGAGAGCCAGTTTTCCACTTAGAGAGGTTGCAATAACCAAGTTTTACTGTATTTTTTTTTATTGATTTTTTTTTTTTTGGGAGGGGAGTGAGTTGCAAAAAAATAGCGTGTGACACGAGGGCGTAGTAAATGATTACTACGAGTACGATTTCGATAGCACTCAGCTCGTGCTGCAAAAATCACAGTCGCAGCAAAATCACCTACTTTACGCACTGGTACTATAAAGAATTATTTTGCTATCATACCTAATTTGGAAAATTTTGTGAAAAGAAAAAAAAAATTATTTCATACGGTTGTTTAGTCGTGTTAAGGTACCTATTTATTGTATGTTAGGCGAATAATTTGAATAAGTTTCGACAAGATGTCTATAATTGGCTCTGGACCATTAACTACCAATTCGGTAGTCATGTCAGCAAACGCATTTGTGATAAACCACGGGTAACTGAAAGAGTGTTTATTTTTGTGGAATCAAATGCAAAAGCAACACCATTTTCTTCACTTCCTATTGAAGGTTCGTGTTCGAATGTAGAATGTTGTTGAAGAATGGAGATTTTTATTAAAAAAAATAAACGTGAACTTCTTCACATTTGTCGGACTAATTTATTATCTTTTACAATTGTCCTCCGTTTACAGTGTTACCGTACCAATGCATTACGGCAATTTGAACGCAACTGTTTCGCAAATTCTGCCCATGATGTCACCGTGGGAACGACTCAGCATAGAATTCGTCCTGACATTTTTGATCGTATTTACGTATTGTGTGACGATGAATGGCCAAGGAAAATGGCTGGGGAATTCAGCCGTATGCATGGGTCTCGCCTACTTATCCACTGGTCTCGTTTCTGTAAGTACTTTTTTCTTCATTTACTTTGTACGCCGATAACATTATTCTTTGTGTTCGTTTTTTGTTCCTTTTTTTGCCTCCATTTCTGTGCCTCTCTCGGCTCTCTCCTACGCCACGATGTATTTATTTAATGCGCGCGTCCGTTACCACTTCTCTTCTTACCTTTCCAGATGCCGACTCAAAATCCAATTCGCGCTTTTGGACCAGCTTTCGTGATGAATCGTTGGGAATACCACTGGGTACGTAGAGAATGGTATTGCACTCGACTAGTTAGCAAAACGAATGATTGTCAAAGAGTTATGTAGTAGCGCCGGTACGATATTTTTTTCAACAAACAAATCCACCAAAATGAGATTATTTATTCGATTAAATGGGTAAAGTTCATAGGGGAGCAGAATTTTAGACAATAATTAAATCAGTATGGAGAGGTGAACTTGGTTATCTGTAGGCATCACCGTTTTTCTAGTGACATTTTGGGACCAAAACAATTAAGTAAAAACTTCATTACTACACTAGTAAAGTAATCGAAATCATTGTCAACCATTGGAAATCGATTAGGAAATCTGTTACTTTCCTAATCAAAATTGGTTTAATAACGTAACTACCTCTTTTTGGTGTATGAGTTGAGGAATAGTGTATTTTGCTGTGAGAAATCACATTGTGCTCGAGTTACAAATGTTACTTTTTGCAACGTATGCACGTGAGCAGTTAGGGAAGGTATCTTATTAGTAGATAAGAAGAGTCAAAAATTTTTGTTGCGGAGCAAATACTTGCTTCCCCCACACCGAAAATGTTTTTTTTTACATTTTAGGGTTGACAAAAAGAGTTTTTAATACCAGATAATTTTTTCTGGTAACGTGTTTAAAACTGTGATTCTCACAGTGATACTCTCAGTCCTGTTAAGAAAGGTTTTTTTGCAACACATATAGCAAAATTTACAGTTAGTGTAATGGCATAAAGGTGTTCTATTTGGTACTAGATGAGACCACTTTATGTGTTACACCTTACACGAGTATATCGATATTATACTGAATATTAATACCTCTAAATGTGAATTGTTTTAATTAATTTATCATCCACACTCAAATAGTGGACCTTAACTTTTCTGGATTCAGTCTTTAAATAAAATATAACAACACAATTGATACTTTAAAATATAATTATTTTGTATCTACAGTACAGGTAATTTTGCGCAATACAATTTCACGTAATAAGTGACTGAATAAATTCATCGAATAATCAGCATCTTATATATGAGAATGTGCATTTATATACAAAATTAAGTATATTAGTGTTCACTGTGATTATTGTAAAATAGGTGTGTTTGTGTGTGTGTGTGTGCGCGCGCGTGTGTAAATGGTAAGAAAGAAGAAGAGTTTGTTGGAAGAAGAAGAGTCTAATTTATAAACAATGCATTATTGTTTACATAATTCCACATATTTTTGTTCATGTGTATGAATGTATTCCTCAGTGAAATTATGGGCAAATAAATCCGTTCCAGTTAGGTATTTGTTTTCAAGGTCCAAAATATAAAATTTTAGAGTATAGGGAGCAAACATCATTTAGTAGAAGCACAAATTAACAGTTGGAGTGAAACATGTTTTTGCTCCCACAATGAAAATGACTCCCTTCATCCAACCAATCAGACCCCTTCCTTAATTTCGCATGAGCATATATTGCAAAAAAAAAAAGCATTTGAAATTTGAGCAATTTTGACTCATGCAATTATAATGCTTGTCTAGGCTCATGTTGCAAATTTTAACTCACCGAGGATGGGGCTCTTTTTGCATTTTTGGGGAAAAATGTACCATTTATTGGGACAAATTAGAACAATGTTGATTTCGTCAATATTTATTCAGTTCAGGTGTCTAAAATAACATACTGAAAGTTTCATTCCCCCCAAGTGCATCTACAGATATGGGGGTAAATATGCCCTATAAAACAGTTTTTCACGTTTATCTCAATAAATATCAATTTGTTTGAAAAAGTAGTTTTGTATGAAAACATTTAGCATTAAATTTTCTACGAATAAGGTTCTATTCATTTCAGTCGAGGCTTATCTAAATAAAATAAGTCCATATTTGAAAATTTGTAGCATTGTATGGAATTTTATCATCTAAAATGACGATCAATTTCCCCACAGATACTTCAAATGCCTTCGATGATATATATATACGTAGAATATATCCGTTAACCTGAAAAATTTACGAATTCCTTCTATCATAAATTCTCTTTCACACTCGTATTCTTCTCTTCATTAATAACATTATCATGCGCGAATTTTATGCTAGACCAGCAGATCTGATCAACCTGTTGACGTCTTCATTCACATGCATTTTCCTTTTCTTTTCCCCTCGGGACAATTTGTCCACCATTAAAATAAAAGCATACGATTCGTTCATTAAACTCTCATGTATGATACCTAGTGGTTTTAATATAAATATTAAGACAAAAGTAAAAAGAATTGTCTTCTTCAACCTGACTGTTTCAAAGCAGTTGTGCTTCAACATTAAGGTTTACTTTAATTGCAGTAAACTATATTTTAACTTGTAAAATTAATTGTGAATACAAGTTTTTTTTTTAGAAAAGTGAGTTTAATTTGTAGCCATTTTATTTCGCTACAAGTATACCAAAGTTCGTCGTATCACTCATCAGTCAGCTTTGACGATGGGTTGAAGACGGGCACCTTGCCAAAAATTCTTTCATCTGAATTCTCCGGATAAGGAAAAAATATGCCTACTAAGAGCTTCAAATTATCTCATGTTAAAAAAAAAAACTTGATTTCAGAATTTTTTTTTTTTTTTTCAGGTATTTTGGTTTGGTCCTTGTCTAGGAGGCGTAATCGCTGCTCTAGTCTTCGAAATTATATTTATCACGCATCATAAAAAAAGTCGATCCGAAATGTCCGTCGATGGAGGTATGTATAATAAGGTCTAATATACATTTTTGGCTCTCATCTGTCTATGAAAGAATCTTTCTTTCTTTTTTTTTTCTTTTTTTATTTTTCTTTCTTTGGCATATTATCTCGACATTTTTCGCGTATGCACGTATAGTACTCGCGAATATAATTACAAGGAAGTCCTTCATTTACGTACAACCCGCATCCGGTTCCTGAAATTCTTTTTGACCGCACCCCATATCAGCGGCTATAATCGAATTACCGGCTTTTATTAAGACTTTTTGTTTGTCTTGCTTTGCAGACTCGGTTAGTATTCGTTCGGAAGCCGATACCTACGACCATCTAAACAAAGAAAGATCGACGGTGTCGAGGACTGTAAATCCCAACCCGTATACTCGGCAAATGCCTCATCAAAAAGCAGGTGAGTCACGAGCGTATTTTTTATCGACCCGAAGCCTAATTCATTCTTTACGTAGGAGATCCGATCCCTGATGACACTTTTCCGAGATTCATTAATTCTTTCACTTGGTGAAGTTGGAAGGAAATAAAAGGAGTAAAACGCCGAATTTTCTTGCAAACTGAACCCACAATATTTATAGGGGAGATCGGGGTACCATGGAACACTTTTTTCTTTTTTGTTTCTGGTGTGAGCTACAGTTGAGTCAATAAATTTGAAAGGAACAAACCTTCATTTACAAAACAAAATCAAAAGAAATAATGAACATTCGATAGTTTTTCTTCTAATTCCATCATAAAGGGGGTAATATTTCTTGTTTCATGGTACACCACCCCAGTGTATCATTACATTGAGGGTGGTGCACCATGGTACATGTTAAATCGTGCAAGAAAAAATATTTTTAAACTAAAAAATTTAATTTATTTTATCTGATATGATATGAAGGGCACTGCATCTAAAAGTAATTACATTTAGATAACAGATGATATATGCTATTCGAATAATAAAAATAATATAATTATTGTGGCGGCCGCCATCCTACGTCGGCGCATGTGTACGCTTCTCCCTCGAACACTGTCACCTGGCACCGTGGCCGAGTGAATATGGTGCTGACTTTTGGTGGTGGTGAACGAGGGAGATTTTAGGTGTTCGGCTGGTACGTGTTCAAATCTCCGTGCTGCCTGAACACCTAAAGTGGTGACCTCGACGTGATACGAGAGATGGATATTCACAACATCTCTCGGGCACTCGTGCAGTCGATTGTAACTGTGGTGTATCGCACCACCATTACTGTATGTGATGGCGCCGGTGGGCACCATGGGGCAGTGATGAAGGGGGGCATTGGCACACTCCGGTGTACTTCCTTACCTGTTAATCGCCTCTGTATCGGTAACTGTATTTACGCTCCGCTATACTGAGGGGGGAGTGGTGTGGCAACCGCCACACTACGTCGGGGCATGTGTACGCTTCTCCCTCAAACACCGTCACCCGGCACCGTGGCCGAGTGAATATGGTGCTGACTTTTGGTGGCGGTGGACAAGGAAGGTTTTATGTGTTCGGCCAGTACGGGTTTGAATCCCTGTGCCCCCAGAACACCTAAAATTATTATTAGGATAACTGATTGTTTTTCAATTGTGACACTATCCTCCTGAATTTGATAATGTCAAATATCTTTCACAGTATTCTAAACTTTTTCAAGATCTAATATTTCAAGTATGTTGGTAATTTTAATTAGGAAAATTATTTGTGAAAAACTGAACGATATTTTCAGTGGGTTCCATGATACACCAAAAAAATTTACACCATGATACACTAGGTTCTTCTTACTAGAAATTAACGTATATTTAATCAAGTGTTTTTAAGTGTTGATAACTCTGAATAAGTAATTACTGATTATTAAACTTCTTTGAAACACATCCAAAAATTTGAATGCTTAACCTCTGTCCCATTGGTTACAAATTTTGTGAGTTATAAAAATTTTACTTTTGGTATAATTTTGATATATATTGCAATAAATTTTGAACAACAAACTGGATAACGATAGTAAATGAATTAAGTATTTATTAGGTGTATGATGCATATTGCTATTGGACCAGTTTGTCAAAACATCGAAGGTAAGTCAGTTTTGTCCATGGTACATTTGTTCCATGGTACCATGGTTTCCCCTACAATCAGAAGAAAGGTTAATTTTGTCATTATGTAAAAAAATTGATTTAGTGGCATCAGTATCGTTCTATGTGATGGTGCAAAAAATAGCATTGCCGTTGAAAATTGTGGTAAGCTTGAATAAAATTATGGGAGAAAAGTCAATAGTTATTATAACTTTTTTTTGATTCCTATTGTCGCTTATTTTTCTGACTTGAATGCATATATGTTTTTACTTGGAACTGGTGAAATTATTCAAAGGAGATTTTGTGGGGGCTTTATTGTATAAATAAATTTGCGTAAATTTACAGTGTTTAGGGTATTTTGGGTGTTTCAGCAGGTTTTTACATAATACTTGGCACAAATGTATAGAAATATACAAAAAATGTAATGTGTGACAATTTGCCTTAATGTGGCTACAAATATTGACCTATTTCAAGTGAAAAATTGGGGGGCAAAAGTGGGTGAATTTTATTTTGATTTAAATCAAATTTTTGAAGAATTCAATATGAAATCAAGTGATCACACGCATATGCTCATAAAATACATCATATTTCAGCTAAGTGTGTCCGAAGAGAAACCCTTAGTAGAACTTTGCAAGACAAACAGAAAGTTTTATATGAAAATTTCGATTATTTTTAGTTTGGTTTTTGAGTATTTTTGACATCAAAATAAATTAAAAAATTAATTCTTTCATTTTTTCAATGATGTATCTACTTTGAAAGAAATCGACGAGATAAGTAAAAAAAGCTCTATGAGCTTATAACGTATTTCTAAACTTGAAGGAGCTACATTTCCTCGAATTTTGAGTACTTTGTTTTTGAATAATTTTTTTTAAACTCTGATATTTTGAAATTTTCTTAAACACATTGCCTCATTTTGCAAGTAGTCTAAGAAAATTAGTACAAAAAATGCCTCAAAAAGGAAATAATTGAAATGAAGCTGAATTTTGGCATAGTATACGTCGGCCTTATTATCCTTCATATCCACCTGAACGCGAGGGACGCCCGTTTTGCTCCCAGGGGAGTTAAAATGGTAGCAGCAAGGCAGTTGTTCACGTTTGTATCGTTTAATTTTCATTTGAGCGAAAAATTGTTGAAACAAAATTGAAAAATACCAAAAAATTGATGAACAAATATTCTACTATTTTCTTGTCAGGCGTATATTTTTTGCCTGAATCGCTGTTCCTTTTTAAATTCTAATTTGCCTGAAGTAAAAGGTACCAAAGTATTAAATATATCACCTTGTGTATTCTTATCATGCGTGGAATTGAGTTACGTGCCCTGGACTTACGAAGGCAATTTCCATAATGATGACATGTTGCAATATTTGTCTTCTTATGTCAAGAGTATGCAATTTGACACGTACGGTAGGAAAATATTTAGGATAAAATTGCCTTTGTAGATTCAGGGTATGCAACTTATTTGACACGTGTGTCGATAGAATTAATTTAGCAAATAGTTCTCGTCTCATGTAAAATGAGAGATAGTCGGTAGGAATATAGAAATTATTTCAAAAAATTATTCAAAAAAAAAAAACCCTAGAAATTCGAGCAGTGTAACTCCTTCTATTTTAGAAATAGGTTAAAAGTTCATAGTGCTTTACGTCATTGAGAAAAATGAAAGAATAAATTTTTTCTACATACCAAAATAAAAACAATTGTGTCTCTTTCCATTGTGAAAATACGGGGAAATTTTTATAAGAAATTTTTTATTTATTTTAAACAGTTCTACTTAGGTTTTTACGTTGGACGTCTTCAGCTGACATGCCTTGTATCAAACCGATTGTATAATCACAATTTTCTATAGAGTGTATTTACTGCTGGGTAAGTATAGGAAATTGTTCTTTGAGTTAAATTAAAGGCTGATTTTCTATCAGAGGTTGCTTTTAAGCAATCATTCAATTTTTCCAAATATCGGAGGTCCAAATATTTGTTTTTGCTGAGGAAAAAAAATTTTGTATTTGAAAGAAAATTTTTTCTTCAAAAACTAATGGTGCGAATTGGGTGGAAATGTAGTACCTACGTCATAAAATTTTTTTGCAATTTTCACTGCCTACTAAATCTGTAAAAAGCCTAATTGAGTACGTATCCGATGTCTCGCTGGTTCCAGATTTTTTGGGTGAGAACTCATTCACTCCAGTCCCTATTCCACGTTTCCATCGGCAACCCTCTTCATTTCCTGTTGATTTCTACGAGACGCTTAGGCTATTTCTTGTTTCCGAATCTCTGTTCACGTTTTCAGACGCCCTTCTCAGTTGTGGAGGTTCTGTTTGCGGCCTTCATACATCCATTTTTTTGCCTTCAAATACCCATTTTTGATCGCAGACTCCTTCTTTTGTGCATGCGGTAGGGGAGGAGAGCTCGACGACTCGTTATACTTACCGCGTGTGTTCTTTTGTTTGGCTCGAGCGACAAAAATCGAGGCCGTCTCATTTTATATGCATTCAAATTACTATTTATCTGATCGACGTTCTCTCGCTGTGTTGTAGCACGTGGTCCTTCATACTACAGTGGCTTTTATCCGATGACGGTTTGCAAAACTGATCGAAGCGAACCGATTTACGAAGGCAGTCGCTCCATGTACACGAGGTCGCCTCCGTTGACGCGAGCAAATCTGAACCGGTCGCAGTCCGTGTACACGAAAACGGCTCCGAATCACGTGCTGCAACATCGAGAGCACGCCCACGCCCACGCCCCCGCCCCCGCCCCCTCACCCGCCCGACCTGGACCGCCGCTATATCCGTCGCAGTCGCTGTACCCGACAATGCCCTCGAATGCGAACGCCGTCAGTCAGAACCAACAAAACCAACAACGCCAAGTAGGTGCCGGCGACGGCGGTATTTACGGCGCCAAAATCAGCAGCAGGGATATCTATGGCAAAATTCCAGGCCGCCAGCGCGAGTACGTCTACAGCGGCGCAGCCAAGACCAAACACGACTCCAGCGACAACAGTTACAATAGTTACATTAGTAACAGCGTTGGCAGCAGCAACAAAATTCCTTCCACCCACGTTACCAGAAAAGATCACCATCACAATGTGGTTGGCGCTAATACGTCATCTGATAATCATAGTTCGTATTATAACAGTAGTCAACCTTCACCCAGTTCCCAATATTAAGACTGAATTTTTTTTTTTTTTTTTAATCGTTTTCATTAGCCATTTAGGTATATGATAAATTGATTGTTTTTAGTGCCTTTTTTTTTTTTTTTTAAATTCAACGTTTGTATAGTGCAATTGTAAGTATTTTATATTGAAATTAAATTATTGTTGTTCCAAAAAGACTTGTATTAGATTAAGATTTAAGCTCCGTCTATATTGAATGTTTGTAAATAAACGATGTAACGAAATAATAATCGCGCAAATATGTGAATATATATGATGTTATAGGGTACAACGATGTTTGAACAAAATCGAAATTATTACATTTTTTACAACTTTTTTTTAGATACATTTGAATCTTTATTTTTATTGTAGTGCCTACGTTTTCGATGATTCTAATTTATAAATTTACCAGTTTTTTTTTTCGACACATCTGAGATATTGGCCGTTTATAGAGCTTGTTATTTTAGTTGAAAAGAATTCAGAAAATACTATATAAGATCGGTGAGAGAAAAAATTAATAAGAAACGGAGGAGTAATTTTGGTCCTGTTGCAACATCTGATATAGATGAATGGGGCAACTTGTGCAAAGAAAATATAGGTACCCAGATAGCCTAGTAGTGTATGCGACGGTTTGCAGATCTCTTGCTTGCAGACATGCATTCGTGCAACATTTTAACCAAAGAATACGTCCGTTTGGCACACCACTATTCGAAGAACCGATTCACCTAGTCATAGGCTCGTGCACCTTTTTGATCATTTAAGTAGTAAAAAATATTATGCTGATTTCTTTTTTAACGGAAACAGAAATGTGTAACTTACATATACGACTGCAGCTGAAAAAGTTTTTTAATTAGGTATTGTAAGTTTTGTCTGTTTAGGAAATCGAACCTAGAACCTATATATTTGCCAGATAAAAGAGGTGAACTTAATCATACAGATAGGACAAGATATGGTGGTTCCTACATACTTCCCCCTAGAATATGAGTTGAATGATGTTACATGCTGTGGGAGATTGGGTGGACCCCAAAATGCCTCTTATACCTACATGCACAAGCTTACCCTACCTATATAGGTTATATTTCCACTATATAGGGTGCAATCTATTGGCAACCTAAGTTAGGAAGAACTGTGAGTTCCACTGTGCACCACTAGGGCGCGTGCATGTTCAGCACATGTCAAGGGTCACCAGATGTAGGTTTTGACAGTTTGGGGAATCAAACTTAGAACCCATATATTTGCCAGCTGAAAGAGGTGAACTTAATCTCACAGCCATCTCACCACTGGCTATAACTGGTAAACGTATTTTATATAGGACAACGTATGGCAGTTCCCAAAGGTATTTTATCATAAATTTAAAGAAACTCTTGTTAAGTGAATCTCATGTTGTTAAGGGAGTTGTAACTGATCAATTTATACAATAGGTACATCCAAAAAATTGCAATTAATAAAAGAATCAATAAAAAACGTCAATTTGTCAGTAAACAAAAAAAAAGTCATCATCTCTTTATATTTTTATAACAGCTTGGGCCAAAGGGGTTGTCATACTCCCACTCTCTCCTCGTGGGGCCCCTGATGAATCTGAAATATCGATATTTAAAATCAAAAGCAATATACAACCAACGATGAATGTTCATAGAATAAAAAACATTTTGATACATGAAAATTAAGCTACAGACGTACACCTTGTTGAATGGGGTTCAAGAATGTAAATATAGCAACATGAGAAGTATTTCATAATTTCAAAGAGTTGGCGTTATCAATAAACAAATAAGATCAGAGCAGAAAATAATGAAAAAGTACTATCTAGAGCTGCGATTCTGCATCGCTGACTGAATAGTATGTGTATACTGCAGTAGGTATCCCTACAACTACCATCAGTATTGTTGGTGTTGAAAGAACTTTCAATTACCTTCACGCCTTAAGGATTAAGGTATGTTTTTCTGGCATACCTACATTGGCGCTCGTGCGAATAATGATTACCTACCCATGAATTCGTAATAGGCAAGAAATTTCCCTCCTCTTCAAGCGCTGCGTGACATTGTTAACGAATCAACTACCGAATTATCTCCTTTGTTAAAAAACAATAAAATAATATGGTCCCGAATTTTTCACAACCCCGGGGTTCACAGTAGGTACGAGTTGGAAGTAGGCGAGCATTCGTTCCACGAGGTCTTATTGCAACCAAAATCCCTCTCCCGCACCAAAAACACAAAACAAATTAACACCAAATGATAATAAATTGGTACCTACTGGTTGAATTATAATTATTGAAGTTATAGGTGCCACTGTATTCGCTGTAACTCGACTCGTCTCTGCAATTCTTTTTCGATACCTGCTTATAGGTATCTATAGGGGAAAGGCCAGTAAGAGTACGCAGTCTGTAAGAGTACACATTGCTTTTTTTTCTGCAACTGAAAGATTGGCAACACTGCTCCATCTTTTATGTTGTTCTACTTCAAATACTCCTCCTTCATGCCAAAAAACATGAATTTATAATCATTATTTCCGCTTTTATTACAAATTTTGGTATTTTTTGGTTTCTGATATAATATTTTCAAAGCACGGAATAAGGATTCAGTGACTATTATTGAAAATGACTGAGTAAATAATAATATTTATTCAAACTACATACTTTTTGCTACCTTTTCATATATCTTTAGTTACCAATGTATTTTGTTATCAGTTAGTAAAACTGATATTATTGGTAAAACTCACAAGTGTGTAAGAGTACGCATTTTGTTCCTACTACTAATTTATTTGTTTCTTATGAAAAAAGGTCCACAAAACAAAAACTATTCTTCACAAAAGAAAACTGGATTGAAATAAAAGCAAAACTAAAGACAACAAGTGCTAAAAAACTTACCTCCAAAAAAGAGGAAATTTCATGCCCAGCCTGTGAAGAACTTTTTTCTGATCCGCCTGCAGAAGATTGGATTATGTGTGACAAATGTAAACATTGGTGGCATGAATCCTGCACTAGTTATTCGGGAATCAATAAATTTGTTTGTGATTTGTGTTGACGTTTGTATGAAATAAATATATATTTCAGACTATTCAATATCTCATAATCAATGAAAAAAATTAGTTGCGTACTCTTACAAACTCAAATGCGTACTCTTAGATGCCATGTCATGTAAGAGTACGCATTTGGGTTTTTTTATACTTTTACCCCCCTAAACAATTTGAGAGGCTCTTGAAAATTTTGAAGGTAGGGAATAAGTAAATAAAGGTTCACAGCATAGCTACACCAAATTTCGACAAAATCCCTCAAGTTTTGACTCAGTTACATGAGGTCAAACCTTAAGTCCGTACTCTTACCGGCCTTTCCCCTACCTACGCAACATCCGGATGCAGTCTATAACTCGAAAAACTTTCTTATCATTGTCGTTAAAATAATACAACTTGCAGCTAACTTTATAAATAATTCAAAAAAAGAACCGAACAGTAACAAAGTCGAATTTATTTTACGTTTTTTTCAATTTCAAATCTTACATTGTTGCGAATTGCTTAAATATTCGAGTTCCTCGTAGATATCGGTGCTTCGTACGTGCAGCAAATATGCAGCAGCAGCAGCAGTCGCAACAACGCATCGAAGCAGCGAATGAAAAGAAGTGGAAAAAAAACAACAAAATCCGAGGATAACAAATCTTTGATACCGACGCTTTTACCTACTTTGAAATCCAATCAAATTCATCTCAGAACCGTAATTACGCAGGTATAGGTAGGTTACCTCGAACACAAGCCATAATAACAAACGTATAGGTATAGGTCTCTACCGGCGTAGCCTACTTAAGGCAAAATCAAAATAATGCACCCTTTGCGAGCATATACTGAGTTAAAAATAAGGGCGAATATCTCTCGGATGGTTGTCAATTTGAAAACGATTTTCTTCCAATTTTAAAACAAATGAGGTTCTCTCGGTGTGCCAGATTAGAAAGTTATAAAACGCTGTGCGAGCTTGGAAAGGGCGTTCACGATGGTGTGGGGGGGGAGAAAGGGTTCATTTCACGCACAAAACGAAAAGCACGAGAAAATGAAATTCCGGATTTGGTAAATCCCTGAAGATATGTTCTTCCGTGTCAGCAGGGGTAGCGGCAACAGCGGCAGGAATTTGAAGAATATAAAAAAATTTATCCCGAATCAGTGAAAAATGCAACCCTTACACGTATTAATTGACAATAATAGTCAACAATCATCATCACTCACGAAGTAGGAAAAGTTTTATGTACATACCTAAGCCGAAATTTTTTATAGGTACCTACATGTATAAGCTACATGTACGTATAGGCTATTATGTGGATAAGGATTTAATCCTATACTATAATGCGAGCAATAATTGTATGTATGTAGCCGCGTTCTGAAGAACGAGACCAACAACATTACTGAAATTTACAGGAAATTTGTCGATCAGAAATATGAGCATCTCATTCTATCTATCAGCGCAGAAGCGATAGTGACGTGAATATCTATAGAAAATTTTGAAAATGTTACTAGTTTTGTATTAACACTCATTCTCATCTTCCCTGAAACCACTAACGTATTCAGTATTGAGAATTCTGCAAATAGTTAAACTCCCAAATACATGGATAAATTACGTGTAGTCTGTATTTTCCAATATTAGAGCAAACAGAAGTATCGTTAATATTGATATTATAGTTGAGTTTTTTTAAACTTTGATTTGAGTTTTTAGTGTTGTTATCGGTATTTCAATTTCATTTTCAATAAAGTAATTCATTGTTATCGATCTTGTTGTAATAGACGATAATAAGGAGAAAAAGCGAAGTAAGGTTTCCCAACCAAATTCTCCACCAAGAACTTCGCCTCCCAAATTTGAGTCAGAATCTGAATATTTGATATTCGATATCTTATCGATAATGGAATCAGGTATCGATACTTTTCTGTACACAGAGTTATTATAGAGGATGAGGACAGGTGAAGACATAAATTAGTAACATAAAATAAAGTATTGATCGAAGTAGTGTACAAGAAGCATGTGTATTTTGTAACAGTTACATAATTTAAGTATGAGTACAGTTTGAGTGTGATAAACGAGTATGTACGGTGATGGACGAGTGAGCGGCGGAGATGGTAATACAGTGTAGCCGCGAACAGAGATATAAAATATGTATTAAAGTAATCGAGTGTTTGTAGAAGTGAGAGGGGAGAAGGATTGGTGGTCTCAACAGTTATCGATAATATCGATGCTTATCAATTAATCGGCCATTGCTATGGGGTGTTGTTATTTCTACCAGCTTGGGTGAGGCGTTTGTTTTCAAATGATTCAATGAATCATGCAAAGTGGTATAGAAATACAAGTCTCAGTTATCAGATTTTTTTATCATTAGAGCTAATGGAGAATGGAGAGTGGGAATTTTTCAGTTTTCAATTTACATTTACCCAAAAATTAAGTACCCTAATTTATTTTGTAGATTATTGATGTAATGTCGAATTTAAGTTGAATGTTTTATTAAAACAATATTAGCTTGTGGTATCCAAAAAAACTTGGTCATATTTAAAATAGCCTAAGTACCTTCCATACTCATAGCTTAGTTGATGTGTGTGACAGGTCGGAAGTTAATTGAGTAGGTAAGAAGATACCTTTTCAGAATTCATTGACATATTTTTAGTATTTGATAAACAGATTGAAAATGAAATGCTGGCTTCTTTCAGCTTTTGTGAACATTTTTTAAAACTTTCTTCACTTTCAATAACACATTCTATATTTTTATCATCTTCATCAAAAGTCAAAACTGATACTATTTTTATTCAAGTCAAGAATGAAATCATTGTACAAAAACATTGTGAATATTATAAAGTATTATTATTAAAAAGAAATGAAAAGCCAACTTTTTATTTTGTAGTTTTAGCTTTGCTAAATTTTCGTATATTTTTTCTCACTATAATGATAACATTGAAAAATAAAGGAACACCCAGGGAATACGAGCAATCTTGTTCAAATTCAGTACAGATACGAGCAACTCCTCACCCAAGCTGGTAGAAATAATAACACCCATTGTTAAGAAGTGATAACAACGAATGATGAAAAATTCACATGGCTAAAAGTAACAATAGGTAAGGTTTTATTACCGAATTTTGCTAGGCTTAGACTGAGTAAGATTATTATAATTTATGACCAATGAAGTAATGAGTTTAATATTGCAGTATTAATTTTATTCTCAAAATAAGTTATAAAAATGGATTTTGCTAAAATTAAGTTAACAACATTTTTTTTAATTTCCACATTCTTGAACCAGGTAGGCTAGTATATAGATAAGGATTGTTGACTGAATATATATAAGACTGATAAAACCAATGGAGAAGTTTTCCACCAAAAATCTTTTTCTTTTTTAAAATACAATGGTGTGTTCTTCTCTTTTTCATAAATATTTCTCCAAATTGTTCTTCAACTAGACCTTTTCTTTTATTAGGTACCATAAAAAACCTATACACTGAAGACTTGGCTGCTGTATAATATAGAAATCAAAACCCTTTGAAAAAATATTGTTTACTGTACACTAAAGAAAATGTGAATAGTCATTTATCTTTCTGTTTTTTTTTTGTTTTTTTTTTCAAAGTCAGATCCCACAACAGCAGCAAAACCTGTATGTAAAATCCATTTCTTGGATACAAGTTTTCTGGAAAAAATTTAACATTGGTTTGTCAATCTGGTTACGATGATGAGGATATAAGAAAAAGCATTTATTCTCTAAACTAGAAAGAAAAAAAAAACTCCAAGGCTGCATCGCTTCTCTAGAAAACCTAGTTAGCCAATTCATCCATCGTTAAAATTTTTAGAATCCTAAAAACCTCAATTAAGGTAAATAAAGGTTATTAATTTAAAATGAATATTCAAAACCATTTTCAAAAACATAATCAACCCACAAGTAAATATTTTAAAATAAATACTGACTCCAATTTCAACCAATTCAAGAATCCTATCATAAATGTATTAATTGATACCATATATCTACTACTACTTATGCTAAAATTTAAAAGTGTGCACATTTTTTAAATTCACACTGGATGCAGAAGTCAAGGCCACAAGACCAATCCACACACAGAGCAATAGATCTTATTATTACCTTAATTCTAATGTTCATAATAAATTTTATAATTATCGAATAAAAATTGCAACCTATTCCGCGTTTAATAGAAAATCCTATCAATTGCCTACATTTATATACATAATTATGACCAGTCGACCCTTCCAATTACCCCAGAGCACTGCAGTGAAATTTGGTAAAGTATTAAAATAGTGCAAAATCAATGTCTGTTCCAAATGTTATGACTGTTAAAAAATTATGCATTTAAAAAGCTTTCAGCTGTCAAAAATTAAGCTAATCGAACAAATATGCATCAAACTCAATAGGTCTTAGGCTTGTTCAAGTACAAACATTTGTTTCAAATTTTGTGTTTATTAGTTGAAAATTATACATTTTAGAGCCAACTTATAAAAGTGGAATATAATCACACCCATCTAAATTACCCCTCCGCAGCCAATCCACACCAAAATTAATAGCGATAGTTTTTGCCTAAATATGAATATCTCTACCAAATTTTGTCACCATATCGAACAAAAATTGTGACCTATACCACATCTGATACAAAATAGTGTAAGTATGTATAGGAGTTATTCATTTCATCACACACCATAGAGAAAATACATTGTAGAGCGCAATGAAAGAACAGGTTGTTTTATAGCCATATAAATGGTACCAAATCATGCACCATATTAGATACAAAAAGAAAACAAACATATACAAGCAAAATGGTGTAATTGTGTTTCATAAGATACAAAATTACAGAAATTGTTCAAAATGACTACCTTCTGCTAAGACACAATAACCTGGGCAATCGATAAATTCAGCTTACACCTGCTCTAATCAGGCAAAGGAAATATTGGACCAGCAATAGTTCATGACATTTTTGATTCCTTTTATAATGGAATACTATCCATATTTGTATACTGAGGATGACATGTGACGCCACAAAAAAACAACCCGAAAGATTTAAATTTGGAGACCTTGGTAGCCCTTATCTTATCTGCAGTATTGAGCCACTATACAGGTACCTAGGTATGCTTCTTAAACTGGTGCACATTTTGGTTCTGTTTATTTAGTTACAACATAGTCTATTCATTTCATCACACACCATAATGTATTTTCCCTACGGTGCGTGATGAAATTAATAACCCTGTATACATAGGTGTGGGGATTCACATGTATGAGGAATAGGGGCTCGGACCCCTCAACGACAGTCGCTGCCCCAAAGGGTAGGCAAATATTCGTCCTTGCGATGTAAAACATACGCAAATTACGTTTGATCATAATTACCTGCAAGTACATACAGGTAATGTACGAGTACCGAATTGTGACAACAGAATGATGTCACAATCCGTACATGAACCGGCCAACCATCTCTTATCACAATAGGGGATGATGTAACCGGGCCATTCTCACTAATGTACGTATTTCTTACATAGGTTTGTTTGTGTGCGTGTAAATAAGCCAGTATAAAAACTATCCAAACCGGCTCTAAAAGGCCAGTGTTCGCCATGGTTTTGGCTTACCCGTATGTTAAATACGAAGTGGCTGAACACGCTTAAATTCTGTTGAATTTACCTTCTGGTGAGAATACTTTCTCACGACAAGGTATTCCACAATAGGTATATAATATTATAACATACATTTTACTGTAGGCTTCATATGAATTTGTACTTTTAGTGCCAAAACTTTCTTGTGGACTTGAAACGAAAAACGTACTGAGTCAACCTCACGTACACCTCTATAGGTCGGTTCACGAGACCAATTTTAATAACTAAATTGACGCAGAAAACCTACTTAAAACACGCACACGAAAAATAACCTAATAATGGTCAAAACATAATATTTGAGAAATAACACATATGATTGGGTAGCCTTGACATAAAACGTTTTTACCGGAGAGTTTAAACTGTAGTATCTCTAAATAGGTACACTTCATTGTTTGAAAAAATACGAAACAATTCCCAGGCTCGACCTTCTTTCGGTTTCGTTCATTCTGACTGAAGTTTTTGATGCAATATGAATGTATGTCTTTGTATTCGTCATCCGAATCTTGTGTTGGTAAAAAGTGAATTTTGTTGTTCAGACTCGAAAACTCGGTTCAAAGTTCATTCGTTCGATTTTTAAAAATTGTCGGTTCTATTTGCGGTTCAAGTTTACTTATACAGTGTAAATTTCTTCGATTAACTTTTCCTGAAATCAGCCAAGTGAGTCCGTTTGTAACGGTATTTGTAAATTATAATAATTAGATTTAAAGAGGTCCTGTTTTTTGTGTCTGTAAAATTGATTAGTTACTAAATATTATTGTACTGAAACTCAGTAATGTCATCAGGTCCAGTGGCAGAATTTCTTCAGAATGACGGGAGGGGGGAGTTTTTATTCGCACTTCAAAAATTTTTACGCCTTCATTCTAGTCTTTAGTCTTCTCATATACGACTTCTCCAATCCTCCTCCTGCTTCTCACTAACACTACAAAATCAAAAATCTGTATTTTATTATTTACCCCTTCTGATATTGTAAGGCTAGTTCACGTTTTGTATGGAGTTTGAGCCGCCCACTTTTTCCCACACATTTCTTCTTGACAATATTGATGAGGTTCTTGGTTTTAATCTTTCAAATACTTTTCTTCTTTTAGCTGTTACCCATTGTTTTCTTTTGCACTCTTTAATATTCGACCTCTCTGAAACTGAGTACGAGATTGTTTTTCATTTTTTTTATTAAAGAATTCATTTTAGTTTGCTACTTTTTACTTGAATCTTTCCACAAAAAAGACGACAAAAAATATTTACATTTACCACAAGGTTGGGGGCGAGGAGGGGAGAGGCGGATGGTTCAGGCAGTGGGGTTTTACTCTTTGGGTCTGCATACAATGGGCTGATAGCAATCTGACAGAATAAATTTTAGCATCTAAATCTTTTTTAGAATAAATTTCAAAATTATAACTTAGGAAGATTTTCTAGAAAAATATGTTTTTGAAACTCATGAAAATTTCAAAATTCTAGTTCAGCTTAAGCTCTACAGTGTGAACACGTCCTTAATTATGAAAATTTTAAAATTTAAGGGCTGCGGACTATGTCAAAATTTTTTTTTTATATCAGCATGAATAGGAATTTGATATAAAATGGAAAATATTTGTAATTTCCAGCTAAACTTTGAGATTTTCATAATTTTCCAAAATTTGTTTTTCTAGCAAAGCTTGCTGGGATAAAATTTTCAAATTGGGATAAATTTTGAAAATCTGCGTCTCTAGTGAAGCATGCTGAACTAAGAATTTGAAATTTCAGAGGGGTTGATGCGCTCGTATTTTTATTCTTTTTATAACGAGCAGCAGCTACATGTAGGACTATTCAGATAAGAAAATGCTATTTGAACTTTTTTGGTCATAAATGTGGTTGATGCATACTCACTTTTACAAAATTTTAACCATCATTATAATAAATATGCAAGCCATTAATTATTTCACTAAGTTATTTTCCCGATATTATTTCGCCGATTATTCCCTCATATTCGATGTGCCACTACCCACACAGCCACACATACCGACACAAAAAAAAAATTTGTTGTCTCCTCCTAAACAACTAGTTTTACAGTATTACTAGAAAAAATCGAATTCAGGGCTGGTACAAGCCAAAGTTCCTTTTCAGGGCTTGTAAGTTCATAATATGATGAAGTTAAACATTGAAATTATACCTAAAATGGACAATTATCAGTTTTTGACGTCTGAGGTTTTTTCATTTTTTACTTTTTTGGGATGAAGTAGAAAGACATGGCACCTCAAAGGTTACTTCAATAGCTTATTTTTAGTGGGTAATTTTTAGCCAATTGCCAGACTTCCTTGTAATAGATTGGAAAAGTGGAGAATATAGGTCAAAAAAGTGGTTTCAACGGGTTAATATGGTATTATTTTGATAACAATGTGGAAGGTTTGATAACAATCAAATTGTGATAAAATTATTTTCCTCGACATGGAAGATATTGACGCATGCGGTCATTTCAAAAAATTCAAAATTAAATAATAATAAACTAACACTCTCAAAAATCCCCATTCAAAATTATTTGTCCATGGATTTAGATTATACCTATTGTAAAAATTCTCTTGTAGCCTAGAATTTTAGCTACGTGTATATTTCTGCCTGTTTTTTCCCCGAAATTTTATTAAATTATTATTCTCTTTTCAAATATATCTGCGGACTGGCATCTTCATTCTCTTCACACATTGCATGTTTGATCATTCCATCTTTCCTTCACATTTTTTCTTGTCGCTCACTTCTTTCTGTACTTTTTCATCTTTCTTATCTTTCACCGGTTCATTGCACTCTCATTATATCGTTTTAACTCTCTTCACCCCTTGAAGATGCTGCCACAGCTCCATCCATAGTAAATAGCTACGAATATTTTCTGACTCCCCTCTTCCCATTTTCCATGGTTGCTGCCTCGGTTGCTGGCTCAGAGTCGGAGATCCAACCAATAATAAATTTTTCTATATTCCCACACCAGTTTTTTCCCCTTCTATTTCCACGGACTATCTTTTCCTGAAATAATTTTATTAAATATATTTTATTCACTTTCTTTTACTCTCGATTTTATGCTCTGTGCAATTGCACATCATGTTTTGCTGTACTCGTCTGTCTTATACAGACTAAATTATTTTGTGACAAACTTTTTATGTCTTGTTTAAAATGTATACTGGTTTTTATTTTTATTATACATTTCTTTTTATTGACGATGTGTTGATTTGTTTTAACTGGCAATGGGATAGTTTTTAGGTTTGTATGGTCCTTGGTTTTTGATTTAATAACATTTTGGTGAAACTCTCTGCGGACTTAGAAATAGCCAAAATGTAAGGAAATTAAAATTTATTCCAGACATGGTCGAAATTCGAGTCTACGGACACCTGGCAGGCTATTCTGGGTTGGGTGGTGGTAATTCTGTGGCCACCATCCAGTGTAGGTGATTCTACTCAAGTTCCTGGGCTGTGACAATGGTAGTAGAAAAATATTGTTTAGGTTGACAGGTAGTGGTGTCTGTTTGTGACCCCCCTCGCATATCACAATATCGTTTATTTTTACCTGAGTAAACTTAAGGTAAAATTTAAACTCTCTTTTAACAACCATGATTGTCTTGGTTGTTCATTCTTAAAACATTTCAGAAGTTCACCTGAAATAGAGTGACAAATTCCCCTTCTCCAGGCAAGAGAAGTACAAGTGTAAAACAATTCCAGGAAAACTAAAGTATCAGAAGGAAAAGTTAATAGTAAAATATTTATTTGTGATACAAGTGCAAAAAGTAGGTGATTTTGATACTCATGTGATTTGCAGTACTCACCTTTGGTTTGCGCTGCAAAATTCACACTCGTATCAATCACCTACTTTGCACCTGTGTCACTCACTATTTATTGCAACACCCGCCCCACTGTCTCCCAAAAAATGGCTATGAATTTGTTTTTTGTCAGATCAAAATAATTAATTTTATTTTTTTTAAACCAAATTTTTTTTTTAATTTTTCGCAGTTTGCTTGTTTTCTGAATTTTTTGGAAAAATATAGTATTTAGTTCCAGGTGAGAAATAATAAAATCTGAGAAAGTAGCCAACTCATGCAAGAAATCAATCAACCCGTGCGAGAAATTCATTGAGATGGGCAAGAAATTAAAGTTGTAAATGCGCATGCACAGAAGATAATTGTTTGACTTCTTATCAAAATTTACTACTTTTTTATTCATCAAGATGCGTAAAAAAAAGTACTTTTGGGAAGGGTGTTGCGAAAAAATAGATGAAGTCAAAATCAGTGTGAGCATAGGTGTGCGCACTTAGGTGCCTGTGGTTGTCTAGCACCCATAAAAATCTTTTATTTTTATTTTTATTTTTTTTACATATCTAATAAGTTTGTAATAGTATTGAAAATTTCAAGATAAGCTTCATATTTTATGGTATTTAATAATATCAATAATAAAATAATAATATGTATGTTGCATGACATCAACAGGAAAAAAAAAGAGGAGAAAAAAACAGTAATGATACCAGGGCAAAAATTAAGGGGCGCTAAAATTTGGGTCAAAAGGGCAAAAATCGATTGAAAGAAAAATTTTTGGAGTGTCAAAAAATTTTCCATTCTTTCTCAAACACCCATGACTTCAGAGATCTGCGCTCGTTAGTGGGTGTGAACAAAGGACAGGTGTGAGTGAGACGAAGTTGGAGAGGTAGGAAATGAAATTTCCAACAGTAATGTGTCTGTTGTGTTTTCACAACTTTGTTAGTTGGTATACAAATAGGTATGTAATTGTGAAATCCATGCAAAGGCAGAACTTTCCCAATCATTTGTTTTACTATAGTTCATGCGACTTAGCCAATCTTTAGAGAAACTTTTGATTTTATTTTTTTCTCAGATTAATATTTTTCTTTGTTTTCAGTATGAAAAAGAGGTCGTTTTTGGGAAATATTGCGATTGGAATATTTATTCTTGCTGCCTTATTGGTGATTATTGCATTTTTTTCTGGTAGCTGGCTTGTGAATGATTATCGAATTACAGGTAGGTACCTAGTACAGTCTTGTGTAATTAACACCTGACTATTTTGGAGAGTAAATGAGCCGACCAGATTGTATATAATGTTAGGAGCTGCATTCAATCGTCTTGGATTATGGCATCATTGCTTCAGATCATTTCCTTCTCCAAATGACGAATATCATAGACGATTTTTCGCTGGATGCCGTTGGATTTTTGATCCTTTTACCACAGGTTATGATCAAATACGTGGATACTTAGTACCTAGTAAGTTTTTTATTTTTTTCCGAAGTTTTATGCAACATTTTAATTAGGTTTATAATTTAATTGTGTTTGGGATTATTCTGTGATTACAACATCTATTTTGTAGTTTTTCGTTTTCGTTTGTATAATTGCTATAGGTACGGTTCCAAAGTGGCTGTAGTTGAAATTTTATTTTAATTGTATTTATATGTTCTGAATACAGCTTTCCTTTTCAACATAGGCCTGACAGTGCATCCTGTAGATTGAACTACATAGAATTTTTTGGCTATTTTACTGCTCTAAAATTTGAAATTTTCAAGCAATAGGTAGTCACAAAATTTATAACAGGTATTGGATTTGCTCTATTTCAAATTTTTACTGAAGGGTATATAGCTTAATAAGAACACTTAAAGTACTCCCACAAGTTTTTTACTGATACTTAGTTTATTGATTGGTGACATTTTCCTGAGAATTTCAGCTCCCTAACCCAAATATTTTTTGAGAAATAAAAAAAAAAACATAATTTTTATCTTTGTTTTTTTTTTTTGTAGGTAAGTAATGAATATAAGTGATAGAGTTGTGTGAATTTTTTTCACTTGATCTGAATTAAAAATAGCTGTTTCAATTCGTTCCTTTTAAGGTACACTCACCAAACTTTCTCAAAATACTCATTATCCTTATGTCATTTGTGAGTATGCAGCTATATATCATCGGTGTCGTAGCTGTGTGGTATTTCATCTGTTTTTCCACCCTATGGTTTGCTGGTTCAAATCCCTGAGCCAACAGCCCATAGAACTGGTGACCCCCAATGTGATTTGAACTTTCAACCATCTCCACATATTCCCTCCTTAGAGTGGCATTGAATTATAGTGGCTTAAGTCTGTGTACATACACAGCAGCCTAACTTGGCCCTTTAGTGTAGTGCTTGTGTTGCAGCACTGGGTGAAATGGTTGTGTGGAGGTGGCTAAATATTGTCAGCATCATATTCACACAGTGCGTTGTCTGTTTTTCCAACCTATGGGTTACCAGTTTGAATTCCCGAGCCAACACCTCGTATAATTTTACTCCAAAATTTTTTATGTGGTATGCCAGGGGGCCCTAAAATGGACACAAGTACCTGTCAGTCCCGACAATGTCTTTGATCAATGAACACGTCCAGGTGGCCTAGGTATTAACCATCTACACTGGATGGTGGCCAAAGAATCAGCACCACCCAACTGATATAGCCTGCCAGGAATTCGTAGAACTCAAATTTAGACCATGCTGATTGTATTTTATTAAGATCTTGGAACTAGGCTATGTACCTTGGATTTTAGTTACATTATGAAGTCATTAATTCTCAGCCATATCTAGGTTCAACACCACCAGTGGCCATTGCTACTAAAAAAGATTCAAACAACCATTATCAAAAAATTACACAATGTATTTTAATGTTGAAAACACATATCGGCGTGAACATAAGGTAACGTGAAAAAATTTCTTGTCTGTATAAACAGAAAAAATTTTAGAGAAAAGAAAAGAAATTCAAACAGTATATAAAATTCGTTTAAGAGCTTACTCGTCTGATTAAAGAACAGAAAGGGAAAGAAGGACCGGTTTTTAACAAGATGGGAGTATGAATTTATTATCACATACGTACCTAGGAAAGTACCAAGGCAGTGGCGTGAAGGGAAGGCCAGAAGAAAAAAAATGAAAAAATAAATAGCCTAGGTATTACCGGTTGCATACCTAGACATATTTTTAACAGAAACTTTAATTTTGAATTTGATTTTTAATTTACCTGACGGCCGGATGCGTCATTTAAATCTTCTTAAATTGGTGCAAGATTATTCAAAAAAAAAAAAAAAAATTTTATTAATTTTTTTCAAGTACGTGTTTTGAATTGGCGACCTTGTTTTTCATAATGATCTTTTATATTCTTTTAGCTGGTAACACTGAATTAGGGTGAAAATTTACCTACCTTAAAGGTGTCAAATTTATAAATCCGCCTTTGTAAGTATGACAAAACTACTTCCATAGAAAAATGGAAAGATTTTGTTGTACCCATTTAATATAATATGATTTTTTTTTTGGAATAATCGAGTTTATTCTTCTTTAGTTATTAACAATTCTCTCAGTTGAAGGTAAGAGAAAAACATCAAAATCAGAAAATAAGATAAATACTTCTTTGAATGTCTTAGCTGACCCATAAAACTTTTTGCATCCAAAATGGCATATGAGTATATTCGTCTATTATATCGCTCGAACCGCAGAGTCTTACGATCATTGTTGCCAACCTACACTGAATACAAGAATGAATGTTACCTTTTCTTAGTTAATACCCACTTTTCCTCTTTGAAACGAATTATCTGATTAATGAATGAACGAATGAAAGACATAGGTACTTTATTTTATTTTATTTAAAAAACAACCCACCTTACATAACCTCCCACTGTCAGATTAAGGCACCTCTTTTTGTATGTATTTAAAACAAAACAAATTTGTTTCCAAGTTATGTTTTCTGAATAAAAATACATTTGGGAATTGAAAAATGTTCTTTTCCCTTAGAGGGATCATTTTATCGACAATTACTGTATTTAAGTGAATTGTAAACTAGTTTATTGTATTATTTTTTGTGATGGAGTGAACTTAACAGGTAAACCAGTTAAAATTTATTGTCGAGAAATTAAAAAAAAAAGTTCTGATTTTTTTCAAAATTAACTTAGTACTTAGGATAGTTGATACGTTAAAAAAAAATGTTATTTAGAAGTAATCATTTTTTTAAAATAATTATTCGATTATTATATCTAAATGAGTGGAAAACGAGTCTAACTTACTAACAGCTGTAATTATAAAAAATAAAAAAAAAATATGTTTTTTGTTTTTTGAAAATTTTGCACCATCTCGATAAAATAGAAAAATTTCGGGAGCAAAGGGACGTACTTCCGAAGTATTTTGTGAAAGTTTGGTGATAGGTAGAACCTCAAAAGGAACATACTAAAACCAGTATTTCTAATTTTCTTTCTTTCTTTTTTTAAAAATGGTTTTTTTAATTAAGGATAACTTCGATCATTTAGTACGGAATATTCAGTAACCCTATCTCACCAATATTATTTTAAAGCCCTAAAACGGATATAGGTTTTCTGTGCATACCAAGTAGGTCTTTTTTTCATCTGTTTTCAGTCTGTTGGTCCTGTGAATTTAAAGCTCGTATCTAAATATTCTGTGAGTCCAGGGAAATCGAGTAAAATTTACGTCCATTTTAGGGCTTTAGGTGCGTTTACCCGTGTATCTAGTACTAAATGTTCTAAATGATGAAAGAAATACAAGTGAAAATATATTTTTAATTGTCTTATTGATAAAATCTCGGAAAAAATTGACAAAATTCTATCATTTAGGTACATTAAGTAATTTCATATAAAAATAAGTTGAAATGATGTTTTCTTATATTTCTCAAAAAATATTCGGGATATCGAGCAGAAACTTTCTGGAAAATTTTATTCTTTTGGTCACCAAATAACAGGCCTAGTATATGGTTAAAAAACTAAGTTTTTTTTTTTTTTTGGGGGGGGGGAAATTTTGGTATTCTTATTCAGCTGTACCCTTTCGTATAAGTTATCTTTATCGTTCATTATGCTCAAAGGAGATTGGCATGAATTAATCCTACTAATTTCGGTTGGGATCCATAAAATTATTGTGCCTATGTGATATTTTAATAATTTCAATCCGTCTGTTTGAAAACCTACTTTTTCTTGGAATGCTTTCGCGCAAATGTTTTTCCCAGCTTTTCTCGCATAGGTATTCGCGTTTAGCTCCAGGAAGACAAAATTTCACGAAATTTTAAGCTTAAAGTTTTCTTGGCCCCATTTCTTTACTTCGTTTTGAAAGTAAAAAGGAAATTTTTATCTCTAACTACATTTGTGTAAGAGCATCGAAGCGCGACGATTCACCCGGAGCAATTAGAATGTTTTATCACTTCAGATACTCAGACCGGCTTCACACACCTTCCAACTTTCCTGATAAAGAAAAATAAACCATTGTTTTGTTATTTTGAATCGAATCCACAGGTAAAAACCACATGTGTTTTTGACCGTTAACCTATTTAAATTTTTTCATCATTGAAATGTATTACTAATAATAAAAATATATTATCGAAGTAAATAGTTTTTACCTACAACCATCAAATAACAGTTTTGCAATCACGCCATTGCTCATATAGGTGGTCGATAACAAATTCAAACTAATTCCAAAGTCGTGATGCGGCCTGATTTTTGATATTCCGTCTATATTGAAATAAAAAAAAACTTTTGCGTAGTAAGCATCGCAAGAAAAAGTGAGTTTTTAAACAAAAACGTTGGAATCACCAAAACACCACCATGCATAGTAATTCAGTCAAGTTCGATCAAAATTGGCAGGACTAAATCATTACCTACTGCCAGTGGCGTAGGCAGAGCATAATTTTTGGGGCGGTTTGGCCAAATATTTTTGGGCACTTTTTTTATGTTTATAGCCTATTTTCAAAAGTGATACCTTACTTTGGGATTATTTTCTGATGACAAGTGTGGGGGTTATAATTATCAGAATATTTTAGGCTATTTTTCTATGAATTTATTAAGTAAATTATAGTAATAAGGTTGAGATAAATAGGAAGATTTTTTTTTTTCGCACAAATGTTTCGTTTTAGTTAAAAATCAAATACAAAATATGAATAGTTATTTGGGTTACAATGGGGGAAAGTAGGTGATTTTGACACGAGTAGTAATCACCTACTTCGAAGGAGACCTTTTTGCAGACAATTCAGCTACAAAAATGTGTCGAACAAAATATAGACAACTATCATTCCCAATTCATGGAATAATAGTTGTCTATATGATACCTACTTTACATGGACAAACACCACCAAAAATGCTGACAACGAAGAGTCATTATATTTGGCGGATATGTTCCGATGTCACGCCACCTATTTTAGGTTGGCCATTTTGAAGACATAACAATGAAATTACAGACACTGTATTCTCTTCTTTTGAAGACAAATTCATTCCTGTATCTCCAGCCAAACGATTAAACTTTTAGGTGGTTTTTAAAAATGGTGAAGCCGAAGAATACACTAAAAATTCATCTTTTTTACAAATATTTTCTTTTTAAGGCATTTTTTAAGTTAATTTGTCTCCACTCCAAAGTCCATAAAACCGAAAAACGTAACCAACACCACGCCGATGTCTAAATACCGGATTAACTTTTCAATTAGTAGATAGATACAAGTACTCAGAAACGTGCCTAAAAATTTTTTTCTGCATTGTGATTTGAACGTACGATCTGAGTGGTTATTATTGGGAAATTTTGACCTGCTAAGTTTGTATTTCATAAGCAAGGTATTTGGATATTTTTCCTGAAAAAAATTGAGCGATACATCGTTGGGAAAGGTCCATTCGTATCACTCGTGGACCCCCTGAAACCAAAAAATGTCGAATAATTTGTCATTGAAAAATTATGAGATTTATCGTCGAATAAGTTTTTTGAGTCGCTAAGTTCAAATTTACAGTTCACTTTTTGAACTGTATCACTCGTTGGTCTCCTGTGATCCCAAAAAGGGATTGTGACAGTTTTTGTTTCATGATTTTCTGAACATTTTGGCACTACATTTGGAAATTCATTTTTTTTTATGTACCCTCTTTTGCATTGAGTCCATTTCCGGTCGTAATTTTGATCAGATGGTTCCAAAATTTAAAACACATTTTTGGATCTATCTAAGGAAGAATATTATCATTTTTGAGTGAGATCGGGGGTATAGTCTGTCCGCTAGGTCAGTTTATATGCATTTTTTATTGAACAACGTACAGATCTCAGTTTTCAATCGGGCAAACGTATGTGCTTTAAATTTTATTAAGAACAGTATTTAAGGCTTTACAGTACGTCTAATAGGGGCTATTTTGTTGCAATTTTGGCAGATTAAGGGCTCTAAAGGGAGTAATTTTCAAGCTATAGTCACAAAATTGAGAACAAGTGTTGATTCGAATTATATCTAATATGCTTTTAAATTTGGTTCTTATTGGTGTTATGATTCATTCCCTGGGGTTGTTGGAGGTGCTAATTTTTAATGATATTTCAATAAAAGTTGCAATTCTCTTTTCATAGTCACGAAATTTGGTACAAAAAGTACCTCCCATACAAGGACTAGACGTACCAATTTTGGTTTTGATTGGTCAATTTGTTCTCAACTTATTAGGTATTCAGTGTGATTTTTCCTCTTTTACCCTTCTGATAATGGTTCTGAAAAATTAATTTTCTAGTATTCATCGAGAAAACTACTCCTTTTAATCTAAAAGCTTTCCGATCTCAGAAAAAGATTAATTTTTGCCCATCCTCCTCCCGCTGTCATACACTAGATTTGAACACGGACACTAAAATCTGCGCTAATATTTTCGTAACCAACAAGTAATCAACTGCACTATACTTTCTTTTGCAATGTGAGATATTTTTTTCTCATATAATTGTTTCATATATATATATAAAATCCAAAATTCTCGTCACTGCAGGAAATAAAACTATCAAATTATTTCCTAAAATCGTGCTTGTTAGAATTTAAAATACTTTTTCATTTCACAAAAAATTAATAATTTTCGACACATTCATAAAATATTTTGAGAACATGATATTTAATCAGTATATTTTATCGCATGCATCGTATTTGTGGGATATTGATAATTTTTTTTCTAATATACAGATATGTGGGGATTAGACCAACACTCGTATGAGGATATAGGCTCGGCCTATCGACGACAGTTATCACCTTTGCTGACCAATATTCATGCCTTGCACTAAACAAAAACAGAATGTTTGTTTGTTTGTACTTATCTATTTTTGTAGATAGACAAGTTACAAATCTCAGTCCGTGACAAATCGAGAGATAACAATCTCCGCAATGTCACAAACCGATACGAAGATGCATTCTCCTTATTTTACCATTGCCATATTAACCGTAAAGTACGATGAATAATCTACACGTTAGGATATGTAATTAGTACATAGGTGTGTATGTGTGCGTGTAGTGAGCCGGGTATATAAGAATAGAAAATCTTAGGCTAAATCGCCAGTGTTTGCCGAGGTCTTGGTTCCCCTATACCTTTTAGGTATTTTGGCATAAATACGCAAATTGTTCTGTTGAACACCTTCTGTTGTTGGTATACTTTACACGACGTAATTTATTCCACAAAATATTTTATAGATTACTTTATTAGAAGAATGTTGGTGACATAGGTGATTTTTAAACCAAGAAAATCTGCTTTTGCTTGCGAAGCTTGCTGCGCCAGAGTTTTGTTAAACTCAAGTATGGTTGGATAATTTTTTGTGGCGCTGAGTTCAAATTCACAGTCAATTTAAGGGTTAAACCACAAAAAAGAGTTAGAAAAATTTGTTTTTAAAGAATTAGTGATTCATCATTGAATAAGTTTTTCGAGGGGCTGAGTTCAAATTTACTGTCCATTTAGTGTTGAACCACTCATTGCCCCCTACGATCTCAAAGATGGTTGGTTGGGACGAAGGTTTTCGTGTTTTATTGAGAGCCACATCCTCACATGTGTTGATCGAAGTGAGAATTTTCACGTTTAACACGTGATCAGGGTGAAATTCATCGTTTTTTTTTTATGGCGTGGGTACGAGTTGTCGAGGTTTCCGCACCGGCAAACTCATTTCGCATTGATTATACGAGTAATTAAGGCATTTTGTCTATTAATACGCACGTTTGTATAATTTTTCCAGCATTTATGATATTGACGCAGTTTTTTTATACTTTGGCCTTCCTCGCTGTTCTCGTATGCGCAGTCGGCGTTTTAATTTTCTTCTCATGTTGCACCCCAGATGAAAAAAGATTTATTCCGCTTACACTATGTTTGGGTGCTATTCTGGTTTCTGCTGGTAATATTAATTTACATTTCGAGAGACCTATAGCTTTTTCAGTAAGTACTACCCAAGTATCCGCGCCGTATTAACGACGAAATTTGCTTTTTTCAGGAGTTTCCGCTGCTTTAGCAACTTTAATATTCGGTTTTTGGGCCAACAGAGAGAACTGGATGCCCGGACATGATAATAATTTTTTTGGTTGGTCTTTTGGCGTCGCAGTTGCCAGCGTTTTCGCATTACTGGCATCCGGAATTCTATTCTTGGTTGAAACGTACGTTCAAAAAAAAGAAAAAATCCGTCGTAGAGAATCTCGGAGTCGTTTCGAAATAGAACCGAGAAACTAAGCCCTAAAACGCTTTCGGATACCGTCTTCATTGTGATACTAATGTAACGTTTCGAACACATTCCGTCCATTTAATTGTGTCAGAATTTTTATGTAATATGTATAGGTGGGTCACTCTGCGAAAATTACCTACGAAAATTACCGAACCCAACAAATATCTCCGTAACTATGAATGTTAAGGACTCGATTTTTCGTTCGTTTAATAGACAATTAATAGCCTCCCTTATCATCGACAGTACGCAGCTTTTTTCAACAAATGTGTCGAAAGTAAATTTGTTAATAAATTATACGAAAAATTATATGGTCGTGAATGTAACCACTCGGGTATTTTATGTTATTTTTGTTTTCAGAAACACTGTTTCAGGGCTGAATAACATCTTTCATAGAAAATGTAAAAATGGTAGATGAACGGATTTGAGTTGTTAATAATAAAAAAAATTTTAAACGACTAACTACAGATTGTAGGAGCTGCTCACACGGTGCGACACTCGTTTTTATTCCTTAAATATAGGTAACCACTGTTCAACCAATCAGTAAAGTTCTTATTTTCATACCCATAGTGTAATGGGGAAATTGCTTTTTGTGCCAGCAACATCATCCAGTCTGAAAAATGTCTTTATTTCAAATCATTTTCTGCATTTTTAGCAAACTCCATAAAAAATAATGGTTTCTACCCTTTTTATTTCTTCGTAATGGATAGTCATAGGAAGGTATAATATTAGTAAATTACAAAGGCGATATAATATGTGCCAGTAAGTACTGCTATTGACATTGCTACTCTGAATTTCTGTTCATTGGTTGGCAAGTTTAATTTTGTTTGAAATTTTCTTTCATTGTGGACCATTTTTTATAAGCTTTTATTTTACTCACTACGGTGATTTTAAAATATACCAATACTGCTGCCAACCTTCCGCAACAAAATAATGTTTACTTCGCATGAAGCTAATGCCAAAAAATAAATAAAAGCTTATCTTTTAAAAATTCCTTTTTAACCTAATTAATTAATTACTTAATTAATTAATTTTTATAGTTGCGTCGATGGTAATTTTTAGAGACATGATGAAGGGAATTGAATATGACAAAAGAATATATGGTGTGGTAAGGTATGATTTATTACATTTAAGGGAAGTGATATATTGACAATGAATTTACATTACAATAAATTTATTACTTCACAACCAACCATAATTATGACTCATGCAATCCAGAGTAAATTTAATTTCTATTCCCCCTCCCCAGAGAGGGTTTGATGGGCGTCTAACATTATATTTGAATTTTACTCAATGACTACATACAATTCCCCCCAAAAATTGTGGAAAAATAATATTTTAAATTTCAAATTTTCATGGAACGACGAACTGAGTACTGTCTTTTTTATTTCATTTCCAACATATTTGTACTTAACTAATAAGTAAGGGCCGTTTTTCTTGGCTGTTAGTTACATCTATCATTACAACGCTCATTTAGTACTTTAAATGGTACTAAAATATTTGTAAGCTTTATATAGATTATTATTAATGTAAAATCATAAAGTTTCATGAACTGGTAACGAATAATTAATGTCAGATGGAACATTAAGTCTTCTATGACTTTGTTGAGACTTCTTTTTTTGATTTTTTAAATAATTATTTGTGAACTAGTCAGATACACATTTTGTCTTTGACTGTGTTGCTTGTTGAATAATTATTTTAAGTTATTTTTGTATGATCTATTATTTCTTTGAATTTGCCCTATCTTAAAATATAGGCTTAATTTGAAAAAATATTGACAACAAAAATCTGCAGAAAGTTTCTATTTTTATTAGAAACATAGTATCTTGGTATAAACCTGTGTTTGCAAATTGTTTCTATTCTTTGAAATGTTTGTTTTCACTTTGTACGGTGCCTGTGGTATGCACTATGCAGGGACTTTATATGGAATTATTAAAATATTGGTTTCCGTTATTATTTGAATAAACTCATTTTCCTAATCCAAAATTTATCAATATTTCAAAAGAAGTAAAAATAAAGTGAATTTGTGTAGTAGCTTCGCGAATCCCTTATTATAAACTCATATGATTTTTTGCAGTCTGAAACTGTCATATTATATTCGATTATAATATTAATTAATTAATTTCTTGTACACGAGTGTTTTATTTCTCCTGGGCCTCTGCAAAACTCCTTCCTCCACTGCATATTTGATGTGATGGTATTACCAACATATGTACGCTGTGGGGACAATATTTGTATGAGGTAGAAGGGCTCAGACCCTTCAACAACACTTGCCACCCGAAGGCTGGCATATTTTGTCTCTATGACATTTAAATAAACACACACATGTTTGTATGTTTATATGTGTACGTACATACAGGTAAGATACATTATACAGGCCATGACAAATTACCTGATAAGGATCTCGGTGATGTCACAGACAAGCACCAAATGCGCTACGTTGTTTCTTATCACCTTACAGAGACAAGAAACTTCGACCATATACAAGATAGACAGGCTATGGCAATGGAAATTGAAGCACACATAAATGACATCACAATGTGGCAAATGCATGTTAAATCCCGTAAGGTTTTTTGAAGAAAAAAAAATCAAAAAAAGTTTATTTTTTCTTCTGAAATGAATTTTTTAATAGAAAAAAAAAAGAAATGATCATGTACAATTTTTCAAAAAAAAAACTCCCACCTGGCTGAAATCAACTTCAAAAACCTGGAAATAACGACAGTATAACCTGGGTAAAACAACTTCTTGCCACAATATGACGTCACACTCCGTATTTATTAGTGCTTCAATGGGTTGTACAGGGCCAGTCTATCTAGTATATGGTCGAAGACAAGAAACAATGTAAACTATGACATAATACCATATGTATATCTACGTATGTGTGTCTGTGTGCGTGTGCCAAATCCAGTATATATGCTCACAAAACCAGTTACAAAATTGCCAGTGTTTGCCTTGGATTTGGCTTTCCCATACTTAAATGTATGAAGTGGCAGAACACGCAGAGCTATAGAATTACCTTCTACGTGTGAATATCTCTTACAGCAAGGTATTCCATATACACATACCTACGTAATATATTAGAATAAATGCGAACACTCACCAGCTACTTGATTGAATTTCTTGATTGAAGAAATGAGATTTTGTTTTTAATTTTTGCTAAATTGGATCCGAGACTTATCTATAATGAAAAAATAAATAAATTAAATATGCATTTGTACATGGGCAAAACAAGATCCATTTTGATTTGCGTAAATTAAATTGTATTAGTTGATCGCTTTCAGTATTGCCAACTCCACTTGATTCATTTAGTAACAATTTTACAGTTTCTACACATAGAATTTCTACTAAAATACATCTCTTTTACTCTCCCCATGATTCCCTATTTCCTCTCATCTTCTGTTTTCCCCTATCTCTATCATTTTTTCCCTCTTTCATTACACTTCCCATCTCAAATATATGTCTCCTCTTTTCTCTGAATTGCTTTTTATCACTCCCTCTTACTTTATATTTCTCTTTATCCCTCCAAAGAGTTCACTGCCTGACCCTGTATATTTGGGTTTGTCTTCCTGAATAAAAAAAAGTTCAGAAAAATAATGATTTCTGGATGTACCAAGAGCTCCAAGTGCTATGAAAGTCAATTTTTCTTTATCAAAAAAAAAAAATTATTTTTATGAATTTGAGAGAGATTTGACTTCATCAAAAAAGTGTGTAGAAGAATATTTGAATAGGAGCTTTTTAAATGAAAATATTGGTTATTTTCAATGAAAAAAACTACCTTCTTTGTTATCCAGTATCTCAGTCATTGGGTAGATGAAAAAGCAGTCCGAGGATGGAGCATTTTTATCCCTCATTCTGGTGACCACTTCCATCACATTTTACAAATCATACATTTGTTAGATATTATTTCCTACTGAAACGCCTTATTTGATTGTGCTCTAGCCTAAGTACAAATATGATTCACTAATTGTAAGTATAAATATATTATAAGTGATATAACCTATAATATTCGTACAGTATTACTGTCATTGGAATTTTTCAACTTTTTGGAGTCCCGCATATGACGAAGGGGAACACACAAAAGCCTGAAATTTCTGTGGCTTTTTTAAATCACCGAGTACGATAATTATGCTTCAGGGTGGAATTTTTTACGGCAATGAAGAATTAAAAATTCGCAACTGTGCTCACAAGGTGGATACAGACTTCCAAGTTTGCCTAAAACTATCCTTGGAACAACGTAAATATGTTCTGAAAATTTCAGCTCAATCTTTCCAGTGGTTCCATCAACAGGCATACACCCATACATATGTACGTAGTTACATACATGCAAACTTTCCCATTTACATATTAATAGATATTAATTTTTCTCCATTACGATTGATGATCAATTAATTAAAATGTCTATGTTTTGATTTACAAACTTCGTGAGCAGATAGTCAAACGAGCTGATAAATGAAAAAAAAAAAAAGTGACCCTGGACATACGAACCCACACAGAGGTTTTTCAAATCTGCCGTATTGATGTGACTAATAACGCAAGGATGAAGAAGAAAATGTCAGAATAGTGAGCTGAAATATAAAACTAATCCAAAATATGATCTGCAAAATTGCTAGTGGAGTGAATACTATTTTCGGATCTTCTCAGAAATTTTCTTTCATGTTTTATGGAGAAAAAAATAATCCATAGATGACAGATCTATAAGCCCTTCCGCTTTGAATGCATTCAATTTGAAACGAAATACCAAAATTCGATTTACAATCTACGAAAAATAAAAAATTATTCAGTTCAAAAGTATGTACTAAGGCCAAGTTGGTAGACAAATGGAATAGCTATTTTACAAACTCAACACAAAACCAATCAGAGAGACAAACGCTGTGAGGTATGTTTTTGTAAAAAACAAAAATTAATAGACGAACTCACATAATAAAACCCATCAAGATCCGGTAAATAAAAACGTACTCTACTCCTTTATAGATACCGTGTTCTCCAAATAGATGTTTGTGATAAAAGAAATAAGATGGATAATTACAGGTTATTATACTTACGGATCTTGATGAAATATGTAATATGAAAAAGTAGAGACTTCCCCGTTCAATTCTAACAGAAAACAGTGACGAGAATTAACATAGTAGAAAGTGGGGAAGTCAGTCTGTTCATAACTGGTTATCGATAAAGGACGTTTTTTTTTATCACGTCTAAAATGATATTGTTAAAAGAAATAAAATTGAAATAAAAGTTCTAACGGTTCGAAATCATGTTTCAATAGTGGTTCGTCTTTTTATTAAGAATAGACTTTCTATAATTACAGTAATACAAATATCGCCAAATGAAACAGAAAGGTGTTCTGAAGCTATCATCTCCATGTGGTGCGGCTCATTAACATCGAACAACAAACATTCAAAACCAAAACCGTAAGATCGATACCAACATGTACTAGCCTAACCATGTGTTACATTAAGTCATTTTGTCTAAAGATCACCCATTTGGATTTTTAGGGCTTTTTATGATCTTAGGAGGAGTTGTGTAGGATGGAAACAATGTGACCTCATGTTCACTGTGTTTTGTGGGGAATTAGGTTTTCATGTCTTTCCCTTTTTAAATTCGAGGCACCTTGGACTCTAAAGATCGATGATCTTGGGCTGTTTACCTAACAATAGACATTTCAAATAATTTCGATCTTTTTTATTTTTCTTTAACAATATGATGACTACCTTTGGGGCGTCACAACACATAGACCATTCCGAGTGGTAACTACCTATTTTCACGAATTAAAAATCTCGACAGCCATTTTAACGACAAGCAAATTTCCAGAAAATCAAATTTCATGACCTCTATTTTCACAAATCAGCTTTCCAACATCGAGTTTCACGAATTTTTTTTTTTAGTGGATGGTATGCGAGGTGGTTAATTTTTTTTTTTTTTTTTAAATTGTTCTTGTAAATTTTTACGATTAACAGATTTCGTGAAAATAGACATCGGGAAATTTATTTTTTGAGAAATTTTCTTGCGGTAAAAACGAGCGTCGTGATTTTTGATCGTGAAAATGAAAGAAAATCATACCGAGGCATTCATTACCAAGGAAGCGCCACCATAAAAATAAATATTTTAGGCGGCCTGACGAAAAAAAAAAAAAAAAAAAAAAATTTAGACAATGAAATATCGTTAAGTATATCTCATTATGTTCGTTAGTCTCCCTTCACGCATTAACATAATTTCGTTAATGATTTTTTTCTCTGTCCCTTTTGTCCGTCTTGAAATAATTTTGTACAAATATTTTTAACGACTTTGTACGAAAAATTCTTAAGTTTACGTCCATAAATCATCTCAAAAACAGTGGGAAAAAAAATTTGGGAAAGCTGGAAAAGGAAAAAAATGATGAAAAAAGTACTCTCGTCTCGGATGATAAGTTTTCGCGAGGAAAACCGTTCGATGTTAATTAAAATCACATTTCTTATTCCGGATGATACGAGTGTCTCGACGACAAAAAAAAAAAAAGAAAGAAAGAAAGAAAGAAAGAAAGAGAAAAGAAAAAAAGAGAAAAAAGTGCTATTAATTTTTTAGAAAGAGGAAATAATTATTTTAGAGAACCGATTTCCATATTTTTCTACGAGGGAGACATAGGCTCAAGGGTGCAAACGAAAAGAGGAAAAAATGTACGAGTTGGGGAGAAAAGCAAATAATGCTGAGAATTTCCTTTCAAAGATACAAAAAATAAAAAAAATAAAAAAAACCACGAGGAAAAAACCGAAAGCACTAAGTCGGACTTGGCCTTTTGGAGGTGATGCGCGTGTAGTTGTTACCGCACAGTAAACCTTTGAGGTCAACCCTTGTTTACATAAAGCGGCTACTTCGCATTTCCATAACATGAATATCTAATAAGACTTTTTCCTAAGCGACTTTATATTCTCGAAAAAAAAAAAAAAAAAAGATCTGCAAACATTTTTCGCCTTTTACTTCTATTTTTTTTTCTTTCAATCTTTCTCCTATTTTTCTTTTTCCCAAATTCAATACACCAACAAACGTACAATCTTCTTTCACACAGTTTCTTTTCAGCCGATTCTTACGATGTAAATACGCACTTACCTACGTAACTTAATTATCTGAAATCGATCTCCTTTTGGTTGCGTTTCCATTTGGACCTCGCCCACGAGATCATCTCAAACACAGCTGCAAATAAATTCATCGGAATGATCGCGAATACGGAGTGATTCATGAATATGATAGTCTCTAAAACCTGAAATATGCACACAACGAAGTACGATTCAGAAAACACTTCTCTTTTAATATGACTACGAATTATAACTCGTCTTAAAAACTCAAGTAGCTAAAAACGAAGATTCCTTTGTAGCTCCTTCATTTTATGCGTATGCAACTTTTCGTACTTCAGTGTTTTGAAATTATTTTACGTAAAAACCTTTTTTCTTAGGTACATTTCTAATGAGCGTAACAATTTCCTTCATTTCCTAACCATATTTTCCAGAGCCAATTGGAAAATTCCAAACTTTAATTTTTTGCAGCCCCTCTGCCCGCTAAAATTTTTAAAATAATTTTGAAGATATATCACGTGCTAAGAGTTAATTGTTTCTTAGACGTACTTAGTTGTATCCGTACTTAATAGGTTTTAGAAACTATACTCATGAATCGCCCTGTACAAACGGACATACCGGCTACAGAAGGTTGAGTAATGACTACTTCGAAGTTTTTTAAGCTTGAAAAATACCGTATTTCAGTCGATAAGAAAAACGCTGATACAGCTACAAACAAGTTGAGCCATCATCATAATGAGAGTTCATAACCGGCCCCAAGATTTCCTCAAAAGAAAGTTTTCTGTTTTTTGCTACCTAAGTGTAAATTCAAATTTTTATTCTATTTTATGAGGTCCCTGAAAATCACACCTAGGGACTTTTTTAAAAGATTTCCTTCTCAGATATGGACCCTCCTCGTAAGAAAAATTATTTAAAAAAGTTTGAAAATGAAAATTGAACAAGTTAATTTGAAGTTAGAAGTTTTACACATTTTTTTAAATAGTAATCGACGAGGTTGAATTATTCGTAATTAAAAATAGTACGTAAGATTACTTGGTACTAATTTTGCTTTTTTTTTCATGTTTAAGTCATGGGGGGTTGAACCCCAAAACTCGCTTGCGGCCGATCCTGCGAGTTTCTTCTTTTTTTACGAGCCAAATTTTAGACCTGTAATAACATTATTCCTACGGGTACGAAAAAGTCGAAAGGTAGCTGTCTCCTCTCATCACCAAGTACGTGTGTCTCAAGCTGAAAAAATTTAGGCATATCTGTACGGATTCTTTGACAACTGAAATTGGGTTTATTCACGAGTGTATCAGAGGCTATAGTAGGATAAAAACCCTCAGGTAGCTAAAAAATTAAAATCAGGATTAAATGTTGTATTTTGCAGAGGTAATTCACATCCCTACGAGGGTTTAGTAATCCATTTAAGCCCTAAAATGTTTCAATCCTGTTCCATTGGACGTACCTACCTACTTTACGTTTATGTACGCTATCCTTTTACATTTAAGGGATGACTTTATCAAATGTATTCTAAATTGGTGAACTCGAACAAAACGTCGAAAGTACGCACAAAGTACACTCGGGTTGCGTACTTTTTGTCCGGCATGTCTTGACATTAAAAAGTACATCGGTCTTATGGAGCTTTACTGGCCCAGCACTATAGTATAGTCATAGGTCACGTATGAAATTAAAAATGCAACATGCAACCACCGGCATAACCAAAAAGTACGTGAATCATGGTTAAACCAGTGGACTTCAGCTGATCAATTTGTTCGAATTTGTGCACAAACATTGATTGCAGGTCTAACAACTAACTGAACAATTTAAAGCTTTATAGGCCTGTTTCAGCCAGAAAAAAATTAATATGTAGAGAAATCAATAAATTTTCTATTCACTGAGGTAGGTTACTTGAATAAAGCCACATTCGTAATAAGGCCTCGCTCTTAATAAGGTTACCTTATAAATTTTGAACTACTCACAATAGCCGGTAGGTGGTGTTATATATTAAAATCCTACACTAAACTTTATCACATGCCAAAATTTGAAACATATCTGATCACGTGACATTCCACGCAGTGAGGATTAAAATTTCTGTTGCATAAAATTTTCCTTAGTGCTTTTATTTTTCAAACTTTGAATGGCTATAAAATTTTTTTTCAGGTTGGTATATAAGTCTCTATTATGGCTTATTTTTAAGAGAATTTGGTTATCTTCAAGAATTTATGTTATTCAGTTAGAAATTACGTAATAAACTATTCATAATGAAGGGATGTTTAGAGTAGTATCATTGGTTTTAATGTGGCCAGTGGCCACCCTGCCCAAAAAATAGAAAGAAATGAAAACAAATACCCAGAACAAATAAAGAAAAAAAAGAAAAAAGGTGATCCCTACATCTTCAAAAAATCAGAAGATAACTATAAGTTCATCTGAAACTAGTTGGTGTTATAATTTTATGATAAAGATTTCGTTGCAGATATGCATCCATGTATATTCTGCAGAGTTTACATGCATGCATGGTGTATGAGTTTTACTGCTGAGGACCTTCATGTTCGTTATTTTATTTAATTTAATACTGTAAAACATATTTGAATGAAAAAACAATAAATAGGTACATTTAAGAACACGATTTTCGTCACTAAAGTCAACTGGAAAAAAAAGTCTTATTATGAGCAGCTGCTGTTCCAAATAAAGCCACTATTACTTTTTTTACAAATCAAATTGTGGGGAGGGTAGCACTAATCACAGAGGGGACCAGTAATGAAGTATTATAGTAGAATTTTCAGTGCATACAGTATCCAATTTTCAGAAAAATTGGATAACTTTAAGTTGGTCAAAGCTGCCCTTTAAAATTAGGGTGGCCTTATTCGCGACGCCTACCTCAGTCTTACTTGTGAGCAATGTTTGTCCAAAACTTAAAATAAAAACTAAACAATAACTGGCAAATAAAAAAAACAAAAAAACAAAAAACGAAACCGCTTAGGTTTTGAACGGACTTTTTAAACCCTTGTAAGGGTCGCAGGATGATGAAAATTTAGTAATAAGACTCGCCCCTTCAAAATACACCATTTAAAGTGAATTTCTATTTTTTAGGTATGGGGGCTAATCCTGCTATACACGGTCTTGTCCACAGGCATCTTTGTACCCACTCGTTCATGTAACGAAATGCCATTGAAGGCAATTAATCAAGCTAGAGCAACGTCATTAAAGTTGATGCGAAACAATTAGTATAGCTGCAGCTACATGACAATGTAATTAGTTTCGCATGTCCGACTAACAAAACAGAAGTGGGTAAACCACAAAAGTAATCTGAAACCAGTATTTTGAGCACAAAGAGCAAAAACAACAAAAAAAGAAGGTATGTCCACAAAAAACCCCGAGCCATAACGATCCCTCGTCAAATTCTAAAATGAGAATACGAAGTTGGAAGGGTGGAAAAAGAAAACTAAAAAATATTATTGGTCTGCAAAAAAAAAAAAAAAAAAAAAAAAAACCCACAAAAAAAACTACTCTATGGTAATTTTCTATTTTCGCGTGAGGCAGAAAAAGCAACTGCGGAAAAAACTGGAAATTCTTGTTAATGTGTTTTTCTTGTTCGAGAATCAAGCGTTGCTAACAATAACCAAACACCATTGTTTTATATTTCGAGTTTTTGTCGAAAGAGGTACGGGTTTTGCCAGCTATGTGCATTCAGCTGCAAATAGCTTCGGCAGCAGCAGTACCATCAAGTCCTCCATCAACACCGCCACCACCTACATCACCAAGAACACTAGCAAACCAACTAAATTCCAACCCAGCATTTAGCATTTAAAACAAGCAAAACAAAATGGTTTTTCCTCCTCCTCCTCCTCCTCCTTCTTTTTTTTTTTTTTTTTCATTTTCAATTTTCTGTTACGTTTACTTTATTTCTTTTCGTTTTGGTTCCTCTTACCTACTTTACTTTATTTCTAGAGCTTTTTACACTCGTTCATTCCATCTCTCCTGTGAAATATTGTGGCCTACAATAGACAAACAAACAAAAAATAAAGTTTTTCACCATCGAGACGTGATGCACATAAATTATTTATGTAATGAACTTGGATTTCAGACATAAAGTCTTTTTTTGTAATACATGATCAGAAAGGCAATGTTTAGGCCGATATTTTGCAAGCCAAAAGTAGCGCTATTCATCGATGGAAGTATAACCTCGAAGATTAAACCTGCCTTCATGTAAAAAGTTTTACTCGAAGGTTGCATGGTAAAAAGTTAAACTTTTTTCTGATGGAACATTAATCTACAAAACTGTACTTGAAACTGGTAATGTTTTAGTTTTTATTTCGATAATTGTAATATTTATCTTTCTTTTTTTCTTTTCGCACATTGAAAAGAGTGTCAATTACTCATCATTAATTTATGAAAAATATCTTCCTCAATAAGGTTCAAAGGTGAGTGTTGACATGCAAGGGAGAGGTTGCAAAGCGAGCACAGCGGGTGAGCAATTCCAAAATCATGTAAACTCACTTTTGAAACTTGGTGTGTAATATGCTATTACAAGATGTTTTCTCTTTTTCACTCACCTTCATTCACTCTTACATCTCATTGAGCACATTTGAAAACCATATGCTGAAAAATTTTAGAACTACGCCAATGCTAACAACGGGCACAGTACAACCTCAGGGCTGGTAAATAATACTTGGCTACCTTATCCTTGTCCACTACTTATGGTACTGGGAACTATATTAAGACAATACTGTGTCAATACTAATGGCCAACTTTTGGTCAAAAACTAAATCGACATGAGCAGTGCCAGATCTACACAGTATGTTTATTGTGTGGTCAAACAGAGTGGCAAATTTTCCATGCCACAATTTTTTGACCCCAAAAACTTATTTGCTTTGCAATGAGTAAATAATCATTGGCATACTTAATTTTACAAATTGATCTTATTTATTTAGTACAAGTTAGCCTAACATAGGCTAACGAGCACTGCACCAAGGTTGATGCTAATATTGGCCAGAACTTAGGCTGGTAGGAGAGTCCTGTGGGAAGAGGAAAATATCTTATTTTGAGGATTTGAGGAGTCATTGTGTGATAATAGAACTATAGGGTCAGTCATTTTTCTGTAGAAGGGTCACTTCATATTTGGCAGGGTGAGAAAGGGGTTTTATATTCGAGCTGATGGAACACAGCTCACAATAATGTTTGGTAAAAAAAAATATTTTGAATATTTATAACCCTCCAACATGAAAAAACCACAAGAACCTAGGTACGTCAGTGTTGTCTGAACAGGATAAGAAAAATAGAGAAAGTTACATTTTTAATGCTTCTCATATTTTGTATGAAAGTAAACCCACTGCTGCTAAGCAGAAATAACTCACAGACTTACATAAATCGTAAATGTGTCAAATTATCAATATCAAATTTCAGAAACAAATGACTTAGAGTTAGGCTAAAACTGAAATATACACATAACCAAACATATCTGTAACTATGGTCATATGATATCATTACAGAATGGAGACTTATGGATTTAATGAAAAATGACTGGCATTTGCGTTGTTACAGATAACTATGTAGACAAACAAACTTGATTAAGGGCCCAATACAAGAACGATATTTCATTAATTTTTAAATAGTTTAGACTTATGAGAGAATTAATTGTCAGCTGAAATTGTATTTGTTGCATGACTCCTGTTCCCTATAGGATTTGCAGGAGTGCGTGAGAGGAATTTGTTAACAGGTACATTTGATTTTTGGTCTTTGAGTGTGAGTAGTAAATTGAGCATAGTTAGATATTAGTATTTTTAAATGGACAATTTCTTTAACGTATATGCATGCACCTCCACTGCATAATATGCTACCACATATTTTATGTGTGATTATCTTACATATACATATTACACAGGGTTATTCATTTCATCACACACAGTAAGGAAAATATATTATGGTGGATGATGAAATGAATAGGCTATGTTATAACCAAATAAATGGGATCAAAACATGCACAAATTTATAAAGCGTACCTACTTAGGTAGCAACTGATTGCTGCGGATAAGACAAGAGCCACCAAGGTCCCCAGATTTAAATCCTTTGAATTTCTTTTGTGGGTTCACATGTTATCTGCACTATACAAATATAAACCATATTCCACTGTAGAATGACTCCGCAATACCATAAACAATTGCTGGTCCAATATTTCCTTTGCTCAGTTGGAGCAGGTGCAAACTGAATTTATTGATTGCCTAGGTTTTTGTATCTTAGCAGAAGGTAGTCATTTTGAACAATTTCTGTAATTTTGTATCTTATAAATCTCAATAAAACCGTTTGGCTCATGTATGTTTGTTTTTGTTTTGTATCTAATGTGGTGCATGATTTAGTTATATTTATATGGCAATAACATAGCCTATTCATTTCATCATGCACATAATATATTTTTCCTCAGGTGCGTGATGAAATGAATAACTTTGAACCCCGTGTATAAGTACAATGTGGGTTTTTTGGGGAGGCTAGTTTCAACCCTACCACCCGTAACAGCTAAAAGAAGATCTAATTGTGAGATTTTAAACCACTTTCAGTGTTACACCATACACGAAATACTAACACCAGAAAAGTATTAATATCTCTGTCATATTTTAAAATAATTAATTTACTATCCACAAACTAATGTGGACTTTAATGGTTGAGAGACTTTATAAAAATATTTCAAACACAAAGATTAACTAAACACTTTTAATAAAATAATAATTTGTAGAACACAAGTATATAAATAATATTTCAAACCCTAATAACAAGTTGGAACATTGGGATAAGACCCTTAGACTATACGAAGACTGTCTATTTTAAACTGTATGTTGAACTGAATATCAATTACATTGTAACCAGGGTTTATATACCCGTTCAGGGTACATAAATGTACATGGTGAATAGACTAAGTGAAGTAGGGACTCGTTATTAAAGGGATATGCTGACTCGCGATATAATCGATGGACAGGCATATTTAGGTCACTGAATATTAAGACAATTTTCCCATATTCTCATAATATTTGGTGCGGGTAATTTAGGTTTTTTAGAAAGAATAGCCAAATACCTGAATTTATGGTGTTCAGACAGTGTCACCGAGTATGTTCTTCATATTTAAAAATAGATGAAAATATACTTACACCACCTCTGTTTTGTGCTACATATTTTTTCAAACAAACAACGCATTTGTTTCTTTTCCTCATCACCATACACTGCAGTGTCCATGGCCAACCTGGTTTTTTTCATTTTGAATAGCGCATAGAATCTTTGATTTTGAAAAAGTTTGAATATGCCGCGAGCATTAATGTTATTACTCATCTGTACAATAAAAAATTTCCATATAAAACCATAATTACAGTTGAATGGTTCATGAGCTACTAGCCAGGCGATATTAGACAAGTTCCCTAAATCATTTCATCTTAAATATTATTCTAAGTTTCCGTCTTGTTCTACTTCGGAGTTTACTTTGAATTAGCTAACACCTCCAAGACCAATTTTAAGGGGGGATTTGGGGTATAATCCCCCCGGCGCAAAGAAAATAAGTCAATTTAATACAAAAAATAGCTGGTATTGTTTGTTTATTTGAGAGATGAGTGGGCAACTGTAAGAGATCTAATCCTCTCCCGTTTCTCGCATACAACATTATGAATTGTAAGATGTGATTCTACCCCCTCCAAGAAGAAATTCTAAAACCGGGCCCGTCATTCTCTGAGCAGTGTATTAATTGATGATCCGTGGTATCCTCAAAATGACTCCGTAGTTTGAAAATATCTGTTGGCATTCTGCCATGTCTTCTATTTCAACGAAAAAAACAGAACATTGACGTCATCAGTTGAAAAAAAAAAAAAAAAAGTAAAACAGTAGATATTATAATGTAGAAGAAAGGAAAAAAAAGTTAGAATTACACTTGCACGTAATCTCATCGCCGGTTGACTTTCACATATTCCGACATGATCACCGCGAAAAAAAAAAAAAAAAACATATTAAATTAGATTCTGGTAAAAGTGATGGACCAGTTAGGTTGCATTTACAAAAATAAGAAAAAAGTATCAAGGTCGTAAGAGATATTTTTGTGTATGAACGTTGTCTCTTTAAAAATGAAAGAGAAAGAGGGAAAGAGATTGAGAGATGATTCGTTGGTAGGTAAAAAAAATCCGAAAACAAGCTTAGGCTACCTACAGAAATGGAATTTCAAACACATTGGAGAGCCAAAAAACATATAAGTAGTTCAGTTTGATTATCAATTTTACTTCGAAATTTTTTCTTTTCTGTTGTTGATGACAAGCTAGGTACTTTATTGTATTGTCCTGTATTCAGGTGTTGTGTGTGCGAATGTGCGATTAGGTATTATATTCTATACAAGGTACACAGTGCTCGGAAATTTTTTTCAACTATTCTCACTGAGGCGTAAATGAAGCCTATCGTACATGTTATCACAAAAGATGATAACCGCCGGTTCGATATGGCACAAGTTTTCGACTATATAATAATGGACCAGTAAAGCTCAATAAGACCAATGAACTTTTTATTGTCAAAACATGCTGGCGAAAAAGTAGGCAACCCTAGCGTACCTTCTGCATATTTTCGATGTTTTTCTTGTGTTCACTAATTTAGAATGCATCTGAAAAAGATCCCCCCTAAATTCACAAGTATAGTGAACGTAAACACAAAAAACGTACGTCAAAAGGTACTCTCTGGTTGCCTATTTATCGTCGGTATGTCTAACCAGAAATCATCTTCCAGTACTAAATAGTCAAAGAGATATAGAATATGTAGAGTGTGTAGAATGTGTAGAAAATGGGTAGAATATAAAAAAATTGATAACTCTTATCAATGTTATGAGTTGAGAAAAATTTCATTCCTTCACAAGTGTAGAAATGGAGTATTTTCTTGACAGAAATTTTATTTATTTCTCTAGCGCTGTTTACAGTATGAAAAAGGGCCATTTTACACGGTGGTGCCTATAAACAACAATAGTTCAGTTTTCTATGATTACATATGTAAGTCTGTAGACGAATGAAACACGAAATTTGAATTGAAAATGTACGACAGTTTAATTTAGAAAAACACTTGACAAATTATTTCAAATTTCATGAAATTATTTCGGTTCTACAGACGATTGTGTACAACAAGACGAATAAAATATAAAATGAAGTAAGCTGGATACGAACTAAAGCAATCGAGTACAGTTTATAAAATTCGACAAGCTCTAACACAGGCTGACCGGGCTGATAATTACAGGTCCGATGTATGAAGTACAAAGCTTATTTGAAATACATTGTGTTGGAATCGAGTGTGTAACGTGAACATGCATAAAGATAAGCTGACATAAATGCTGCATTATAAAATACACAGAGGTGTGTGTATTTTACATCCCCACATTGAGATGACCCTAGGAACAAAATGGAAACATTTTAGAAACATGAAATATATTCGACTCTCGTTTCTGAAAGCCAGCCTCAATCTCGTATAGGACGTTAGACAGTTTTCTTAAAATTTTGAAGGGACCTGTTCTAATTTCATCCAATTTGTTACGGTTGAGTGAGTTGCTGTGAAGAACATAGACGAATTGACCAATTTTGAAATCTGGCTCTTTTTTATGACGGTCAAAACACTTTTTGTTAGCCAAATGGTTTCTTTGCGAATTCGCAAAGGCCGAAAGTCGGTCCTTATTGAGATCAAAATGATCAAAGGTAAATTCCTCAGGAGAAGAGGTTTTACACCATTCATAAGGTAATTTGGAGAGTACTTTGTTGCTGTGTGAACAGTGTCATTGTACTCTTGAACGCACTTTTCGAAAAGTTTGGGCCAAGGCCTCTTTTTGTTTTCTAAATTTTCATTAATTTTGCATCTTAGCCTATTTGCTAGTGTTTGGTTGAGGCGTTCATTCAACCCATTAGAGAATGGACAATCTACAGCAGTAAAATATAATTTTACGTTATTGTCGGCTAAAAACTTTTTGAAAGTTCCTGAATTTAACCCTGTATATTGATCTGCTAGTAGATGCTTTACGTTATGTCCATCCTTTATTACCAAATTCAAAAGCTTAATAAAGTCAGTGGCCATCTGAGTTTTGGACGTAATTGCATACGCATACCGAGTGAAATGATCAACCAAAAGGTGGATGTATCTTTTGGGTGAATTATTTCTAGAGAAACCACCAATAGTATCAACTGACATATATTCAAAAGGCTTCGTGGCCGGTCCCAAATGGGACATTGGTCCAAATGTCGGTGAAAGACGCGTTTTATTTTTAATACACACGGAGCATTTTTGAACCAAATTTTGAATAAATTTTCGTAAGTTTACGTTATGAAAATATGGCAATAAAGATAGCTCCATTTGCTTGATGCCAGTATGGCCATCATGAGAGTGGACCTTTTTTACTAATTCTTTAGCAAATTTGTCAGAAATGATAATTTTTTTAGAATCTTTATGGTTGGTAAACAGGAGGCTATTGTTACCAGAGCCATTATTTACGTTAATTTTTTGTGTGAGTCTGTCTAAAGCTACAGATTTTTGGTCACATAATAAGTCCTCCATTCTCAAAACATTTACAACTTTAAGCTCAGAGGAAGCTTCATGACTCTCGAGCACTGGATTGCGACTAAGACAATCCGCTTCCAAATTTGCTTTTCCTGGCTGATAGGTTACTTTATAGTTAAATTGCGATATAGACAAAATTAATTCCCGAAGTTCTTCATCAAACTGTGTGTTAATTTGCATTTTTTCCAAAGGTTTGTGATCAGTGATAACCTCGAAACTGATACACTCAAGTTTATATCGCCAATAATTTAGAGCCTCCTTGATAGCCAGACACTCAAGGAAAAGGGCTTTTCTCTTTTTTTGTGCTTCATTGAGCTTTTTGGAAAAATAAGCGACGGGTTTAAAAGTTCCGTCTTCCTGCTTTTGTTTCAGAACTGCACCGATGCCTTCCAAACTAGCATCTGTGTAGACTTTAGTTTCCCTAGTTGGATTGAAAATTGCCAAGCAAGGTTCGCTACAAAGGCAGTCTTTAACAAAATCAAAGCTTTTTTGACATTTATCATTCCACCGAAAAGGTACATTTTTCTTTAAAAGATTATGAAGTGGTGCCAGTACCATGGCAGAATTTTGAATATAGGAATGATAAAAATTAACTTTCCCTAAAAATTGCCTAACATTTTTTTGATTCTTGGGGACAGGAAACTCGCGAACAGGGAGTACATTGTCGAAAATCGGACGAGTGAGATTATTCTCAATTTCATGACCTAGATACTTGACTTTATTTTTTGCAAAATTGCACTTGCTCAAGCTAAGCCGAAATCCCTCTCTAAAAACAGCGTCCATTACCTTCTCTAAATGCAACAAGTGCTCATTAAAAGATTTAGAAAAAACCAAAATATCATCAATATAGTTAACCGAAAAATTGTCTAGGTCATTTCGTTTTAGAACATTACGCAAAACCCTTTGAAAAATTGCTGGCGAGGTTTTCAGACCAAAAGGCAGACATCTCCAGTCATAGTGCCCTGTCTGAGTGACAAAAGCAGTCTTATAACGGTCTTTCTGCCTAAGGGGAACTGACCAGAAAGCACTATTGATGTCGAGAACTGAAAACCACTGGCAGTCTCTGACCTTTCCTATCAGATCACCTATAAGAGGGAAAGGCTGACTTTCAGGCACGACTATCTTATTGAGTGCAGAATAATCTATACAAAGACGGTTCTTTTTATGGGTGCCATCAGATTGTTTCTTATTGGCCAACGTGACTGGAGCTGCAAAGGGTGAAGTTGACTCTTGAATGAAACCTGCCTTAAATAAAGCTGACACTTGGTCCTCAATTTCACGTTGGTCGACAATATTACACCTATAAGGTTTTCTATAGATAAACCTATGTTCCGAAAGTTTCACAGCAGCTTCATGATCAACAACTTTTCCAACGTCGAACTTATCTTTGGCAAATGCATGGTTAAAACGCTTAATTACATCCGACACTAACTGCTGCTGTGTAGCACCCAAATGACCTAAGTCTGCCATCAACTGAACCGAATTGACACAAAATAAATTACGAAGTTGTCGTCTATTACTTTGAAAAATTGACGAGGTGACCTATAATAGGCCTGAGAAATTATTAAGTTTTCATCTTGACGCAATTTAAACGCCTTAATTAAATCTAAACCAATAATAAAATCATGATTGCTTTTCTCGAGCACGAAAACATAAACAAACTTGAAAATATTGAAAATTTTTACTCTAATTTTTGCAATACCTAATATTCGGCCGTATCCGCTGACCATTTGATAACGAGAATTTGTAAGTTTCAAGTAATTAACATGCAATTTGTCCAAAAATTGAGGACTGACAGACGAAATATTTGACCCACTGTCATAGGTTCCTAATGACTCAGTGTTATTCACATTTACTTTTACTTTAATCAGCGGCGGCACTACTAGTTTTTTTGCACATCATCGTCAGAAGGAGATGATGAATCAAATTCCAAATTATTGACAGCTTTTTGTGTGGCATCTTTTTCTTTGTGCCAACAATTGGCCTCAGAATGACGACGATTAGGATAGCCTTTAGATGCACAATAACCACAAAATTTTACATTATTGGAGTTTGAATTAAAATTGCCAGAATTCTTCCCTGAATTTACTTTATTATTTCTATTATTAAAACCATGGGAAGAGGAGAGTGAAGGTTGTTTAAAATTGTTAGATTTTACGTTATAAATGTCAGGAAATTTGCCTTTACTCTCATATTTTAAAAGTTTCTTTTTTAATAAATCAAGCGAAGTAATAGAATTCTTATTCAAAGATTTCACTATCTGTGATGGCAGACCACTAACAATTAACGATACAATGACCAACCTTGGAAAATCCTGACTGGTTTCGAGCAAAGCTTTCTCTTTTTTAATCACATACTCCATCAAAGAGCCGCCCATGTATTTGAAATTGATAGCATACACAATTGGAGCAAAAGAAGTGTCCCCAAAATTGGCTATCAGCTCTTTCTTCCAAGCAGGCCATGTAGAGTCAGCAGGGAGATTTTCTTGGGTCACCATAAACCAATCATTCAGGTTCTGATCAAGACATGACTTCAGCACCTCGATTTGGAGACGACCTTTGACCTTGAATCGATCTAATTCTCGTTCAAACCGTTCACACCAGGATTCGGCGTTGCGATTTTTGGCAGAAAATTTTTCCAGCAGGATATGACGTAGAATCTCTTTGAGTGAATACTCCTTGGAAGACACGATTTTCTCCAAAGAAGTAACCATTTGAGTCATCTGCGGGTTGGGTGGTGGAGGATCAGTTGTAGAAACAACAGCATTAAACGACACCTCCGGAAGCATATAATCTTTGTACTGGAAATTGTCAGCATCATCAACATACAGTTTGAAGATTTCAGGAGGCAAAACTACATTGACATTCCTATAGCTGTTACGTGACTTTAGAGCAGCAATTCCATTTTTGATTGACGAAATCTTAATCAACGCTGGGTGGGTGGAGGTTGCTTGATAGTCAGCAGGAAAACCATACCACTCATCACTATTTGCAAACCGAACTCGACGAATCAATACCACATTCGATTTTGAATCCGCACCAGCACTCATGAACAAATAAAATTGCAATTTAGCAGACGACATTGCAAAAGAAAATTACAACACATAAGTTCAAGGTAAAAAAAAAATTTAAAAAAAAAAAATCTCGAAAACACGAACTAATTCTGCATAAACGAGCGAAAGAAAATTTGAAATGTAAGTCTGTAGACGAATGAAACACGAAATTTGAATTGAAAATGTACGACAGTTTAATTTAGAAAAACACTTGACAAATTATTTCAAATTTTCATGAAATTATTTCGGTTCTACAGACGATTGTGTACAACAAGACGAATAAAATATAAAATGAAGTAAGCTGGATACGAACTAAAGCAATCGAGTACAGTTTATAAAATTCGACAAGCTCTAACACAGGCTGACCGGGCTGATAATTACAGGTCCGATGTATGAAGTACAAAGCTTATTTGAAATACATTGTGTTGGAATCGAGTGTGTAACGTGAACATGCATAAAGATAAGCTGACATAAATGCTGCATTATAAAATACACAGAGGTGTGTGTATTTTACACATATTTAATTATTTTACCAAATTCTATTGATTAAAGAAGCTGACATATTTAATCGCATAAATAATATCCTCTTTTTAGTGGATTCTATGTAAAATAGTATATTATGCAACATTGGAGTAAAGTGAGCAATTCCCAACAAATTTGATGCTTGCTAGCACAAGTCGCAGACAAGTGCAGCAATTGCACTAGTTGTTAATTGCTCACTCTGACCAAGCTGCATGCAAAACTGAGTCTGGGGGAATATAACGGTGAAAATGAATGAAAAAATTATAGAACTGAAGAAAAAAATTGAAAAAATAACAAAAAAAGAGATATTAAAGGAAACGGGCAAAATTTAAAAATAAGTATAGAAAAATAAAATCCAAAATATTTATTCCACCCACAACCAAGAACTCGAAGAAAATTCCCACTTGTAACTGACGTATTGGCAGATTATCAATAAAATTGAGAAAAAATTAACAGAAGCAAACAAATGAAAAAAAATGTTATTTTACCTCTATGAAATACGTAAAAATTGTTAACCCATTCTATAAAAATTCATGAATATTAAAAAATGTGATTCTATCGATCACTCCTTTTGCAATCTAACTGTGTAAAATGCTATTTCTCAACTCACACCAAAAAGAGGTTATTATTAAATCGATTTTGATTAGCAAAATACGAGATTTCAAAATCAGTTGGGAACATCGAAAATGATTTTAATTTTTTTACCATATGTAGGAACAGTGTAGAAATGAGTTTTTTCTTAACTGTTTGTTGTTTATTTCTTCACAGCACAGTTTACACGTAAGCAAGTTGCAAAATGTCACAATGAAAAAGGGCCATTTTACATGTGATACTTACACAAACAACCACGTTCACTTCTCGACAGAGCATGCATATTCTACATGTAGAATATGTAAAGTAGAATATCCAATTTCACGTAGAATATGTAGAATATGTAGAATATGTAGAATATGTAGAATATGTAGAATCCGTAGCAAATAATACTGATAAGAAGATAAAGTACTGATAACATTGATAAGAGTTATCAATTTTTTTATATTCTACCCATTTTCTACACATTCTATATACTCTACATATTCTTCATATTCTATATATTCTACATTGCAAATGTAGAATATCGAATTCTATGCGTAGAATAGCTTCCCTGTTTCTCGATAGTATTTAATTATATCTAAAATTTTATTCATGAATAAAGTTTATCTGTTTAATCGAATAAATATAACTTCTTTTTGGTGGATTCGTTGAAAAAAATATCTTACTCAACAAGTTAGCCACTCGTGATAATCACTTGTTTTGCTAACTAGTTGAGTAAAATACTATTTTTGGTGAAGAAATAACAAAAGTGGTTGAGAAAAAATTCATTTCTTCTCTGGTGAAAAAATGACACTTTTTTGTTCCCAATCAATATGGAAATCCTTTCTAACCAAAATCAATTCAATAATAACTTTTTTTTTCCTGTAGGTATGAGCTGGGAAAAGAATTTTTTTGATTAGAAGGAAATGACAAAACACCCAGATTATCATATATGTAAAAGAGTTTGTTATTACAACTTTCTCACCGAGTACGATCAAGTAACTCAAAACTTACTCTATCTACTCTGGAAATCAAGCAGCTTAAAGAACTAGTTTTGCGACACCAACTACGCCGAATGTGTGAAAATATTTCACTCGAAAGGATGTTTCACGAGCTGTTCCCAAATTCGTGCGTAGGCAACCCGCGAACCCGCCCTGCCATTCTCTTTTCATAGACGAGATACTCTAATTGAAATTGTGTCAGCTGTTCATGTTCCACCATGTATGCGTGTTGAATAAAATTCTTAAACCATTATACCAATTTTGATCTGTAACACTGGAGAAAAAAGTTTGTTCAAGTAGAAAATTGTTCGGCTTCAACGGGCCAAAACCTCATCGACCCCTTTCCCTTCCTTCGTGGTTTCTAATTTACTTTCACTTTACAGCTTTAGTTGGCTTAAACGTCTTAAATGTTCAATATAGGTACTGTAGAAGTGCAGACAGATGATTAATTAACGTGAGATGTTTTTGATATTTAACAGAACCGGTTTTAAGTACATTGCCGAATAATATTTCCGACGACTTTTTGGCCGCCCCCCCCCTGCAACTTGTGAATAATTGTTATTTTTGGTATTTGTTTTTCATAAATTTGGCCACCTTCGGCTTCAGCCCACGTAGACCATCGCGAGGGGGTAAAACCGATCCTGCTGTTTAGTGCTATGTAACCAAAATAGCATAAGATGAGCATCTTATCGTTTTTATTATGTTTCATTTGGTATTTTTTCGCTATTTCTCTTCATAAATTATAATGCACGCGTGAGTACATACAAACACGCATATTATGTGTGCGCGGGAGCGTAGATACGCTAAAAAGGGAAATGGTGCTGAATTCGTAAAATGTGCGAGACGCCGCCGCCGCCGCCGCCGCCGCCGCCGCCGCACACGCGCACCACATATACGTAAACAAAATAATACACACGCGTACAACACACATAGCCGGAATCGGTGAAAGTAAAGTCCAGTTTGTGAAGATTGGGGGCGCCGGCGGCTAGCGAGTAAAGAAAGAGGAAAGGTGTAGTTGAAAGAAATGTAGTCGAAGGGGGGGGGGTTGAAGTAGTTGAAGTAGCAGGTCGGCCAGCCTTTCCAACCAGGAGGGAGTATAATATATTATGCTCCAGACTCATCATCGTCTTACGCCGTCGTCTCTTTCTCAATGTCTACCTGTCTGTCTGTCTGTCTGTCTGTCGGTCTGTCTGTCTGTCTCTCTTCTTCGTGCGTCGTTATCGTCGTCGCGGTTGTCGCGCATGCAGCCCATGGACACAAACCTATCGAACCTATAAGATGCAGAGGCACGGTGGCTGTGGATAGGGGTTTGACTGACTGAAGGAGCCGCGGAATCACGTTCATGATAAGTCGAGTTGGACGAAGACGAGTGATGACCATTAGGCTACGTACACACCTATATGTTGTGTTTATGTATACACTGTATGGCGCAGTGGGTATACGTAAATGTGTATTCATAGCACAGGAGATCTACGGATTTGAAAATGATATAATTTCCATTGATGGAAAATGTTCGGGATTTTCGCCTGAATACGTGAAAAAATGCCTTACCCCTACCCCACTAGCGTTTTATCCGGGTGCTAAACATGGACACAACGGTTTTTTGTTTTTAAGTAGATTTTTGAAAAAAATCTATTCGTATTAAAACTGTTCGAGTATCCAAACCAAAGGGTGCGAGTGGGTACGTTTTTTGTTTTATGAATTTCTGAGCATTTTGGCAATATTTTTGAAAAAAATTTTTTTTTCGTGTACCCCCTCTGGCGTTAAGTCCATTTCTAGGCGTAATTTTGATCGGATGGTTTTTAAATTTGAAACCATATTTGTATCCATCCAAGGAAAAACCTTATTGTTTATGGTCCGGATTGGGCACATAGTGCGTCCGGTAGGTCAGTTTATATGCATTTTTTATTGAACGAAATTTGGTATACGTATGTGTTTTAGATTAGGAACAGTACCTACCAATTTTGGTGTGGATTGGCTTTACGGTCCGTCCAATAGGGGCGAATTTGTTGCAGTGTTAGCAGATTAATGGCTCTAAAAGGAGTAATTTTCTAGCTATAGTCACAAAATTGGGTACAATTATTGACTTTAAGTATATCTAACAAGTTTTTAAATTTGGTTCTTATTGGTTTTACGGTTCATTCCCTGGGGCTGTTGGAGGTGCTAATTTTTTGTGTTATCTCGATAAAAATTGAAATTCTTTTTTAATAGTCACAAAATTTGGTACAAACAGTTCTTCTCATACAAGGTCCAAACCTATCAACTTTGGCTCTAATTGGTCAATTTGTTTTTAACTTATAAGCTATTCTGTGTGATTTTTTCTCTTTTACCCTTCTGATAATGATCCTGAAAAATTCATTTTCCAGACTTCATCGAGAAAAACACTTGTTTTAACTTAAAAACAACCCGATCTTGCCTTCTTATACTATCTTTGAATGTGGAAACTAAAATCTCCTCCAATATTTTCGTAATCAGGACGTAAACAACTGCACTATAGTTCATTTTGCAATGTGGGATACATACTTTTTTTTTTATATATATAATCCACAATTCTCGTCACTGCAGGAAAGAAAACCATAGAATTATTTCCTAAAATTGTGCGTATTAAAACGTAGAATAATTTTACAATTCACAAAAAAATAATGATTTTTGACACGTTCGTGAAATATTTTTAAAACATGATACTCAATCATCGTATTTGTGGGATATTGATAGTTTGTGCAAAAAATATAAATATTTTTTATATTACTTCATTACTAGAATGTTGGTGATGTAGGTGATTTTTAAACAAAGAAAATCTAATTTTTCCTGCGAAGCTTCCTACGCTAGGGTTCCTTATCAATTTTACTCCCCTGCGAAAGGTACTAGAAGAAATACAGTTATTTCCCTAAGAAAATATTTTTCATAACATTTTCTAAAAAAAAAAAAGATTGTTACAAAAATTTACTTCCTTACCTATACTTCACACATCCAATTTTTTCAGTCATTCTTGATTACATTTTGAAAAAAACATAAACACGTTTAAATTACCTTTAGAGAAAATGTAAAAAACTAGTGGTCAGTATCAGTGGCTGAAGCTGATTACAATTAATGTCATAACATTTTCATATTATTTGACTTTAATCCATCGATGGATTCTACTCGATTCACCGCCAACCGATTTTCTTCCAGTAAATTTTTTTATTGAGGTGAGGTCTGATCACTTTACACAGAAAAGATAAGTACGGACTTCCATCTTAGAAAATGTTTATTATCGACGTTAGTACAACGACTGACGAACGGAGAACATTCTCCGTCGAGCAGTGGTGGTAAGAATATTATGTTGGCGATCAGTGTCGCCACATGCAAAACAAATAAGTGTAGTAACATGTCACATACAGTGTTAGTCAATGTGATGTTATGTGTTCGTGAGGTAGTGAGGGAATCGTATCCCAACAATTTTAGCTACTTAATATATTGATAAAAATTCGATTTCGGTGTTAAATGGGAAATACATGTAAATAAATATCGATCTGGTTTATAAAAATTCGATATATAAAAAAATCTATATTTTTCGATGTTAAATGGAAAATGCATGTAAACCAATATCGATATTTTATCGATGTGTGAGAAAAAATAGGAAAATAAAGAAACATCGAATTCGAAAACAGATCCCATATAGAAAATAAAAATGTTATCACATTAAAAAAAAAAAAAAGAAAAAAAGTTATTTAAAATTATTTTGCCCGTGATCTTCGATAATTACATCGAGTCTGATCGAAAACCTACATTCTCATACGATGCTCGCTGCGCAAGTACTTTCCGGTGTTAAATTTGAATTTTTCGATTTTGTTAACGGAGGGAGTACGTGCGTACGTCAGAAAACTCATAAAGGATCCGATCTCGAGTGTGGGCACCGCACGAAAAAAAAATACAAGTTGCCGCCTATGACAAAGGCTAGCATTCTTTGTGCGTGTGCGCGTGTGTGTATGGTGTGTACGGTGTGTTGTGTACGCTCGCGTATATTTCAACTTATGACGATGAAAGCTAGTTGATGGGCTGGAGGTAGGTGTGAGGTGGCGCGTTGGTTGGCCGTGTGGCGAGGAGGACGGAAGGGGCATCGATAGTACTGACCTAATTTTGCGCCTCTTACCAGCAAAAAAAAGAAAAAAGAAAAAGAAAAAAAGGAGCCAGCAACCAGTTAAAACCGAATAGGCTGGACGTAAGGTATTGTGTGTTCGTGGCGACCAGTATGGGAAATAGTGCGTTGCGCGACGACGTCGACGTGCCGTTGGTATTAATTTTTCATAATCGATCGAATTCGCGCTCATATCGTCAGTGACGGGTTTACCGTTTGGGGTGGCGCCTTCAGCGAAACCAAAATTTGTGTTTTATTTTTTTTATTATCTTTTTCGAATGAATATTGAAAAGTAAACGCCTATAAGAGTACCTATTCTCAATTTTTGGTTGAGAATATGTAGAGAAAAAGACGCCTTGAGGGCACCGTTTTCGCCTCATTACAGCCTAAGCAAGCAAATGCTTACCGCGACCGAGGGTAAATCGGCCGCCACCGCGTAGTATTCGCAATTCGGCCATTACCGTTGTAATATCGGCAGGTACAGCAGCGGCGGCGGTAGCAGCAACAGCAAAAATAATAATTTGCGGCAAACCGAATCTGCGACGACGACCATTCGCAAATTGGACGCCGATGCGGTGCTGATGTCGCACCACAAAGTGTTTACGCAGCTCAGGACGACGGTGACACATATTTCACCTTTTTAGTTGCAGCCCATATCGCTTCATACACACATGTACGCCGACATATTCATTGTTTTGTGGGTAAGTGGCTGAGCCCGTCGTGCATAACGTCACCCTACAACGAAATTAGCCCGAGTCCAAAAATGCTATTTTTCGAGAGAGCGAAAAGAAAGTTCGAAATATCGATATTTTTCAGTTATTGTAAAGGGATGTGCAACCAATTATGGTATATTAATAAGAGGAACCGAGTATAGATATTGTTCACAAAAAAATTGAAATTCTATTATTTTTCTCCAAATTAAGGGACTTAAGATGTAGTGTTTAACAAAATTATCTTCCAGGGGTATGTTATGTCCTACATAAGCTGCTGCTGCGCTGAGAACTGAGTGAAAATGTTGGTGCAAAAGTAGCTGATCTTGGATTTGAGATGGTTTTACGCTAATAAATTAATCAAAACAGTGAAGTTAGGTTACTTCTGCACGAACTAATTCTTTCATCTTAGAAAATAAAGTAGCTTAACTTGGACTCGAGATAGTTCTGCAGAAATAAATTAGAAAAAAGTAGAGTTAAGTTAGTTCTACGTGAACAAATTCTTTCACACCCTGACTTAAGATACTAGGCATTTGGTGTTTATTTCAATTTCTAAATAGTATGGACTTGAGATAGCTTTACTAAATGATAGAGGGCAGCACAAAGAGAATTTTGGTATCCATAATGCAAAAATGTAGTTTTTGGACTTCAGCTAGTTTCATTCTAAGGTTACAATTATATACTTAAACAGTGGTGTGACAGTGATGTGATCGAACTTCAGTAGAGAATTCATCATCAAAACTTTCATATATACACTCGTACTGGCCTGTAAGTACTACCAAATATATGTTATAAACTTTCACTTTAATTTTGAAATTTTAGCCAAGTTTAAAGGGGAAAGAGAGGGGTTTGTTACTTTTTAAATAGCCATATCTATTCAATCTTCATTGTATCAAAAAATGAAATCCCATTAATCGATAATTTATTGTCTGTTGACTGGCCAAAAATTTGTTAGGGCTTCATTCTCCAGTCTACTTGCCTTAGCTGTGAAATGGGAATTTAGATGTCAGCAATTTACCCTTTAAACTGGATATCGAATAATTCATACTGGTGAGCTGGAAGTATCTGCATGTAGGTGTGGCCAATTCCAGGTATAAAATAAACGCGTGCGAGTAAATGTGCAAATTAGCTCCACAGTTTTGACAGGGTAGAGTATTTTAATCTTTATTTTGAGGAAATTTTGAAAATTAATCATCGTCGAAGAGAACTGGAGACAGTAATATTGTGATAACTTAATAGATATCACGGTTTGATGGTATTATGAAAAATATTTACCCTCTTAAAGTGTGTGGGAACTGCCATACCTTGCTCAATACAAAATACATTCGCCAGTTATAGTTGGAGGTGAGACAGCCATGGGATTAAGTTCACTGCTTTTAACTGGCAAATATATAGGCCACAGGTTTGATTCCCCAAATCAAAAAAACATACATCTGCTGACCTTGACATGTGCCAAACATGCATGCACCCTGGTGATACATGGTGGAAATCACAACTCTCCTTTCTAATCTAAGTCTCCAATAGATGATGCCCTATTTAGTGGAAATGAAACCTATATAGGTAGTGTATGTGTGTATAGGTATATGAGGCATTTCTGGTTCTGCCCAACCTCCCATAGCATCTAATGTTGTTCAACTCGTGTTGAGTGTCTCTAGGGGGGATTGTGTGGGAACCACCACATCTTGCTCAATAAAAAATACATTCGCCAATTTCTCTTGTAATCGTTCATCATCAGTGTTTTTGAAAATTTATTGGAAGAATTGACGGCTCTGAAATTGCTAAATGTGGAAATATGAAAATTTAAATATTATCATTTTTATCACCCATATTTGCTGGTTACATACATTGTTCTTTTTGGTCAACAACGCATGTAGACTAATTTTAAGGAATCCGTAGATTCATAATACCATTTTCCTTACTCTACTCATTGCTGTACAAATGTATCAGCTTATATCTTATGATATCGTGATGAAAGTTTCATGATAAGTCTCCAAAGTTCATTAATAGATAACATTTTCCCTTTGTTTAATAGTTAGTTGGGATAGGCAATGAATACAGGAAATGATGTTCCCATCATTTTTTAAGTGAAGCTTTTTTGCGTTGAGTAGTGAACTAAAAATGGTTACGCAATGAAGCCTGTAAAACCAAATAAAGAAAATGGTCATACAAAGAAGCACATGAAATGAAAAAAACGTTACTGCTGACCCTCCTTACAAAAACTTGACCTGTTCAACTCCATTTGATTCATTTTCCTCTTCGTCTTTTGTATACATTTTCATGTTGCTTTCGTATCAGTAGAATGAAGGTTGCAGTGATTTAATTTTTGATGTTGAAGTGTTCATCAATTGGTGAAGACAATTTTTTAAATTTATATGACTATTTCTGCATTTTAATGTTTATGCAAAACCAAAGACAAAAAATTACGCTCCTTATGAAACATTCATTTTTTAAAATACAAATTTACTTCCACCATGTGTCCTAGTACATATTCGTTTTTTTGAGGGCATACTCCTATGCTTTAGAATGTCTGACCAAAGTCCAAGTGAGTACATTATATTTTTCATGCAGTTTTTAGCTGATGGATGGGGGTTGATATTTGAAAATAAAATTAGAATTACGTTTTTTTTTGCATTTATTGCACAAAATAAACAAAAAATGATGAAAATGATGCAAAATTCATTACTTGAACAGGCTGATGAAAAATTGTTTTTATAACTTGTCTTCGTCATTTACTCTACATTTCTTACAATGCGCAGAGGAGACTACCGATTGATGATCTCGCTGCCAAACTTTTATATAGGGTTGTGAATTAAAGTCTGTAACTGGGACCCCACTGATGGAGATGAACATCAAATGTGACGCATTTTCAATAATTCAACAATTTCTCAAGTCAGTGATGTCATATATGCAGTATATATCCTATCCTATGAGAACATCACTTGGTACCACAGGTTTTGAGGAAACGCCTAAGGAAAAGTTGCCCTTGGTTTGACAGATTGATTTTGAGTTCTAACCAACATAATACGTGTGCAAACCATATGAATGTAAATGTATATGTTATAGGCAATGTGTCTAATCTGGTCATTGTATAAAATACTGTCATTCCATATAATAACCAAGATGAGTCAAAATGAGTGGGTGTAATATAGAATGCCTCTGGCATTATAGCCATTGTATGAAATTCTGTAATTAACATTGTAGGGTACGGTGGTGGGCGCATGCGCACATCTACAATAATGGCCTTGGGTGTGTGTGAGCCTAGATCGGTGTTAAATACGAATACACGTGGTGAACCACATAGCCCATGTACCAAAAAGTGTGTTTTCCCTACTATATGTAGTCACTGGCCACACAACCTACCAGCGAGTGTATAAATACACCTGTCACCAATGGTAGGAAGTCGCCATAAACATAATATTAGTTACTTATTTAAACATCTGAAATGCGATAGGAACTTTGAATTACACAAATTTCCTGCTGCCTTACAAACCCATCTTTTAGTCATACATTTCTACGTATTTTGTATCCCTAAGCGCCCAATACACTATTACCAGATACAGGTTCGCTCTTTATGATATTGTAACAGTTAGTTATGAGAATAAAACATCAGTATCGATAGAACCAACAAACTGAATGTAAAATGAACGCGATAAAGCCCCAACAGCATGCATCAAACATACGTAACATTGTACAGGTGTACGATACTAAAAGATAAGAAATAAAATCGAAATTATACAAAATGACCAATTGTAGATGGGCATTTTGCAGAATGATCGGGCAATTTGTTGATTTCAAAAAAATTGTACGCGTTGATCAAATTTGCAGGTCATTGTATAGACTACCACGGCATTCTACAAAATGACAGAATTAGACACATTGTCCGCAACATAATATACTATACAAGTGGAATGGCTTTCCGTATGGAAAATTAGCTAATCAAGATCGAATTAAAGTTGAAATCTGAAAATAAAATCTTAGTTGAAGCCAAAGGGTCCTCAAGTTCTGTAAGGTTGTCTAGTTTAATTGTGAAAACGTATAAAGTAGGAACACTACTTGATTGGAATTTGCCGTTACACATCCACTTGAAAGAATTTTTATTGCCCCGCCGCAGAAGTTCATCCATAAGCTTGTTGGTTAAAAGTTCACAAGAAAATGCATATTTTTAGTTAACCCAGCCTAAACATGTGGAGTTTAAGAAATTAGGGGGTTAATCTGGTTTTGTCAACTGAACAATATTACTCTAAATACCTATAAGTTGCGTGTCTTGAACATATTTAAGTAGGTAGTTTAGGTATGATTGAATGTGTTTAAGTCAAAAAAATGTATTTTAAGTCTGTGGAATACCTTGTTGTGAGAAAGTTTTCTTACCAGAAGGTAAATTCAACAGAATTTAAGCGTGTTCAGCCACTTGATATTTAACATATGGGTAAGCCAAAACCTGGGTGAACACTGGCAATTTTAGAGCCGGTTTGGACGGTTTATACGTATGTAAGTGAGGGCGGCCCAGTTTCGTTATCTTTGTAGTGATAACAGATGATGGGCCAGTTTGTGTGCGGATTGTGATATCATCGCATTGTCGAGATAAGTCACAATTAGGTACTCGTACATTACCTGCAAGTACATGCAGGTAATTAATATCGAATGTAATTTTTGTTTGGTTTAACGTCGCAAGGACGATTATTTGCCAGCCCTTTGGGGCGGTGACTGTCGTTGATGGGTCCAAGCCCCTAAACCTCATACCAGTGAGTCCCCACAAAGCCTTTATTAATTTTTTATTTTTTTTTTTACTTACAATATTGATCAATCTCAGGAAAGCTTTTTTCCTAGGCATTACCTCGTATAATTTTTATTTTTCCGATCTTCATAAAATTATTCAACTGATCTAAGAAACAAGGGTCAAAGGAGTGATGATTCCTCTAAAATCATATTAAGATATTTTTAACCTATCTTGAGCGTAAGTGTGGACATTATTCTTCCCATTCTTTTGATCAACTCACCTCGTCTATCCTCGAATTATGCTTCGCCCCAAAAATGAAATCCAAGTTGTCCCTGTTAGAATGGTTTGTAAACAGAATGTAGAAAGCTTGCCTTATAGTCGAATGGTTTTATTATTTCACTTCAGAAGAAATATAACAGTACCAAAAATTTAAAAAGTTATTACTTTTCATTATGTGCTCTTCGAGCAGATGTTTTCTGTGCTAAAATTTGTAAAATTTTAATCATTTTTGAATACCTGGTTCTCTGATGTAGGTTGCTATTCAAGAATTTTTTGGAATTTTAAACTTGAAACTTGAGAGTCGATCACAATTTTTAGAATGTAGCACCAGTCAGACAATAGGTAATGACATTAATAACTATACGTGCATATATTATATAGGCCCATTTGAGGAATAGTTGGCAGAAAATTGGTGACTGGCTACCAAGTATGAGACCATCATTTTTAATTTACAAAGTGTTTGATCCATTGTTTCCACATTTATTGCTCAATCAAAATTACAAAATATTTTGTACTTATCGAGGTCTTTAATTTCTCTATAACATATAGCAATGCCATGAAATTCGTAGCAGTAGTTTTTGAGAAAAAAATGTTTTTATAATTTCAAAAACCTTTTTTTTTTGTCAGCAAAAACAAACATTTTGAAACTCATAATATTGGCAAAATTGAATATTTACCTAAAATCAAAAAACTCAAGTGCAGCAAGCCTCGCTAAAAAAAGTAGATTTTTGAGAAAAAGAATTATGAATTTTGATGGTCACATTAATTGTCTGTAAGTTTATAAGTGTAAATGTTACGTTATGATTTTATGAAATTTGTTAGCTGCTGAAAAAGTATTATACAATGTGAATTGAAAGCATTAGCTCCGTATGATAGGATTACACTAACTTACACCAACCTACACCTGTAGGGATATTCCACAAATATTTGAGTAAAACTTTGCGCAAATTCCCATAACATTCCTACATTTGTGAAATTGCCCTCTTGATGTAGGTTGGTGTAAGTTGGTGTAGTCCTATCAAACAGACCTATTATTTCTCGAAAAATGAAAAAAAAGATTATGTGGTATGCCAGGGGGGGCCTCTACAGCGATCCTCCTTCAGTCCCTACAAAATTCTTTAAACCAGCTTTCTTTTTTAAAACACACAACCATGGACTTTGGAATATTCATACACAAAGGACAGTGGCCACAGAATTACCACTGCCCAACCGGATAGCCTGCCAGAATGCATAGACAAAAATTTTTATATCTATAAACCAAAGGTTTTTTGATTTCCATGGATTTTCACTTACTTGATTGACATTCTTGGTCAAAAACACAAGGAAATATCACTAAAGTCAACCCATTTGCCCAAGGAGAAAATTTCAACACATGATTAATTCACTTTTCATGTTTAATAAAATAAAAATTTGTCTGTTTAGACGTCATTTAAAATACATATTACCTCTTCAAAGAGAGAAAACAAACTGCGCAGTGAAGCACTTACAAATGGATTATTTTTAGCAAGAGAAAAAATATAAATTAAGAAGGGGTATGGAAAAAACCAGTACAGAGATAAATATGTATTACATTGAGATACTGTTCCACGGACAGACAAATTTGGTAGGAGAAATGAAATATAATATAATATAAAGAAAGATAAGATGTTAGGAAAAACCAAGGAAAGAAAGAAGAAACCAAGAGAATTGTACAGAAACGTGAATATTCATGTTTCTGTACACGATGGTTTGTAAAGAAATAGGAAAAAGATTGAAAAAATATGAACAGTTCGTGGAAAGTAGTAAAGGTGGTATTGTAATTAAAAAAAAGGAAAAATATAAAAGTGTATGTAAAACGAACAAGACTATTGTAGGACGGATGCGTCAATTAAGATGATAAAGTAAGGTAAATAATCATATACTTAATTTAAAATAAAATCAAAGAAATACAATAAATTTATGAAATAAAAAAAAATAAAATAAATAAAAAAAATGAACATGTGGTTAATTTTTGTAAAAAGAAAATTTCATGTAAATTAGATAAAAAAGGAAAAAACGATTTACCGAAGTACTGTCCGTCGATTAGCATCAAAATTGGTAGCATGCTACTATAAACTATAATGAAAATTTATTTCAAATTTCGTATATACGGTTCCATAATTCCGCATTTTATGACAAATATAAAAACAATAATAGCGGTACCAGAAGTACCGTCAGGCCCATGCGCTAAAATTGGAATGAATCAAAATAAATATTTTATCTGAATTTCGTGGCTATTGATGCTAAATTGAGTATTTTATAGTCAAAATAGAAACAAAAATGATAGTAGCGGAAGAACCGTCCGGCTGATCCACACCAAAATTAATAGGTCTGGTTCTTGTCTTAGTGCAAATATTCGTACCAAATTTCGTGATCATCTGATAAAAATTGCGACCTGTACCGAGGGAACGAGAAATAGACATACCTATCTATATATCTATCAATTTAACTATCTATATATATATATATATATATATAAATTAAAGTTATTGGTGCTAAAATTTTCCTAATATCATAAAACGAAAAACATACTCACCCTTAACACGGGGGGGGGGCTGATACCGTACCAAGCGTAAACCTGCTTAAAAAAATAAAAATCAGCCAATGTAACTGAAAAACAGATTTCTTATGCTCATCCGTCAATACTTAAAAAAAATTTTAATTGACTGCGATTCCAAAATCGAATTTTCCGATTGATAATCTGTAATTTGTTTTTTTAATTGAATGGACAATTTCGACGTGAATATGTCTGTAAAATTGGCATCTACTGGGCGGTAGGACCAAAAGTCGAATGTTAACACAAAGCAGTGCTGCAAAAAAAAAAAAAAAACGCTCATTATTTCCGAATTATTAATAATATTTGTATGATACAAACAGCATTTCACAAAGGAAAGACCAGACGGTACTGCATAACCTTCAAAACATGAGCACACTTCCAGTCTTCAACCCCGGAGGAAGTTATATACGATGGTGTGAAGTTCAGCGGAGTGTATTCATAGAATGTGAGGTGCTACAGGATGTTGCTAGCAGATTTAAATTTAAGTTCTTCTTCCATTTCAGAGCAGTTCGAAGTCATTATCAGCACCGTGGTGGGAAAATCTTATATCAGCCTCAAAAACTTAGTCCCTCCCCATAAAAAAAAAAAAAGTGACTCCTATACTCCGATACAGCCTATCGTTTTCGATTCATTGGAAACTGGGTAACATTTGATAGTGTTGTTTTTCGGTCCACCATCAGACCCCTGGTTAACGTTTTATGTGCTTTATCGTTCAAATGATGATAGCCTAACATTGATTCCCGAGCGTTCCGTCTTTCAAACACCGCCTTCGTGGTATTTGGTAGTGCCTTTGAATACGTTTTCGGATTTGGATTCTACACTTTGATATGCTGTCTATTTAAAGGCGTTGATAGCTCCATACGGTAAAGGGAGTACACATTCAGCACATTATCTGCCGTCTCTTGTGGCCTCTCCACACACTATAGCACCGATACAACCGACAAAGATACATTAGATTTAAAATGAGAAACTTATTTCTATGGCAACGGAGAAGTCCAGAACCCCAGAATCTTTCCCTTATCAACGCCATTGGGCACAAAATAATGAATAAAAAAAGGTGTGGATTTCACAGTCTCGACTGTTTCACTTTGCTTTCAGCCGTGATTAAAATATGTCAAACGATATTTTCGAATAATAAACGAAAAAAATTGGCAGACGACATAACGTATGTAGCTACCAAAAGCGAACAGTCGTGTCATTTCGATTTTCGGGTACTCGGTAATATTCATAATTATTCTGATGCCAAATCGGAATACCAAGTCAACGTACATCGACCGTTAACCATAGTCTAACGAATGGAGTACGCTAAATACGTAAGCGCATAAAACCGGCTGCTTGGTCGTTGAAATAAAAATAATAAACGCTCAAGTCAGAAGAAATGGATTACGTTGTCTTTATTCAGTTGCTAACATAAACGGTATTATACGTGTACGATTGTTTTAAATGGTGTCAGAAACACAGAGAATATCGCATCAAACGTGGGCAGGTAAGTATACTTTTTGCAACTTGCAAAAGAGACAGAAAATAAGAAAAAAAAAACTCTAGCGCTTGAATACTTTGATAGAAAACTAGTTTACAGATGGATATAGAGGTAGAGATGAGAATAGAGATAGAGATGAAGATGCAGATGAGATGCAGATGCAGATGTAGATGTAGATTTAGGTGTAGATGAGTATGCGGATATAGTGGTAGATGAATATGGAGAGAGAGAGAGAGAGAGAGAGCTTATCTGAAAACACTGCAAAATAATATCGATATTTATATGGATATTTTGGGTGTGTGCGTATACAAACATAGCACACCACACAGTAATGGAAGGTGGAGTGTGTTCTTTGTCAATGTATGTGTGAGTCTAGCTCAGTATGAAATTTGGCAATATAGATGAAATGTAAACCCACTAGCCTAAAAAGTAAGTTTGTGGACTATACGTCCACTGGCCTGCTAGGTGATAGACGAGTGCGTAAACACACTCGGTTGCCTTGATTACCCATGGCCACAGATATTAATCAATGTTTATATCGATATAATTCACTATTTATATCGATAGTGATCGATATTTATATATGATATTTCATTGCTAGTTTCAGGTTAAGAAATTACAAAAAACTGTTGACAGTTATCCGTATCAACAATAATATAGATCTTTGTTTTATCACTAAAAACTGCTTTTTTAGAGATATTTTGTTTCCAGTTTTTTCTAGAACTACAAAACTGATGAGCACCAAATATCTTTCAGACCAGCTCCCATACAATAGCTATCTCTTGTAAAAATTTCAGCATTCAGTAGTTTTCTCAAAACTGTGAACACAAAATTTTTCCTAGAATTTTTCCTTCTACAGTTTTCTCCAAAATTACTGAATTAATAGGTACCAAACTTCTGAAAAACTTGCAACAATATAAGGAATGTCTATCGTGAAAATTTCAACCCGATCTGTTCGGTCATATTCTCAGAATCCCAGAAAAATGACTTTTCCAGGAATTTTTTGTTTTCCAGTTTTCTTGGAAACTAATTAACAGATAGGCAAAAAACTTCTTTCAAATATGCTCCAATATGAGAACTATTTTACTTAAAAAATTCAGTCCTATCCACCTGGTGGTTTTCTCAGAACTGTGAACACAAAATTTTGGTAATAGGTATATATATATGTAGGTTCGTTGTGTGGTATGAATCTAATTTGCACTTCGAATGAAAGATAGTGTGAAACTTTAAAATTCAAAATATTTATTCACACGTAATTATAAATGGTAGTGAAATTAGAAAATTCAAATATTTATTACACACAAAACGAACGAAGATTGTTTCTGTATAACTGGGTCAACGTTGAATGACCGCACGAATGAATGAATGAAATTATTAATGAGAAATTATCGGAAGCGAGTTGCGAAGTCGATGACGATAACAAAGAAAAACGTTCAAGTTAAGATTAGTCAAGAATGTTGTCATCGGATAAGAGAAGGAATGAAATTAATGAATGAAATGACGTTATTGTAGATAAATAGATCGCATGCAGTTAATAATTACATCGCAACAGCTTAGCCTAGGTCAAACATGAATAAACATGAAAAATTGTCAAAATCTCGCAAGTATGAGCGAGATTTGGTGTGATTCGAGAAAATACGATTTTGTCTTTTACATATATATATACAGGGTTAGTCAAGGGGTGACATAGCTCAGAAAAATATTATTAGCTGCATGCAAATACAACTTGATGAGCTCATTTCTATACTTAGTCAGATTTTGACATAGCATTGTGAAGGAAAATGCCAATAGAGGTGGTATAACAAATTGTGTTGCAGCAAATTGGAGCAATAGTAGAATGTATTTCATTCCTGGAAAGAAGAATAAAAAGTTAAAAAAATAAGTAGCATTTCATTATTCTTGTCACATTTTATTCTGGACAAATAATAAAATTACAAAACAACAGAAATATTGTGAATTAAAAAACAATAGAAAAACTTGAAATTATTATTTTGTAAAACTGAAAGGGAAAATTGCAAAAAATGGGAAGCAAGTTGATATTATAATAATTGCCCAAATAAACGACCTCCTGCCATAATAGTATATCCTAACCTGTCTAAAAATTCATTTTTCACAGAAGCAAGTTAGCAGTGGTTAGTGAGTGCAAGGCAGCAATAACGCCTTGTAGAGTAGCCACATTAGGAAAGTGTGCATACTTATAAATGGTTGATATAATATGATCCTATAGAAAAATAATCACAAGAATTTAAATCGGGTGAGCATGGTGGCCATGCTAATGGGTGCTTGTACATTCCAATGACATGTCCTGGAAATGCCCCTCTTAAAAAGTAGGTCACCGGCTTGTTATTGTTGGCCAGGCATCCATTATACAGATACCACATTTCACTACCAATACCAAGTTGGGTGACCCAATCACTTATTTCATTTCATAAGAGGTCAAGATACTCCTGGCTGGTTAGTGCACCATTAATAAAAATTGGACTTATCAACTGCTGGTTATTTATACCAACCCACAGGTTAATTTTACTCGGATACTGTGTGTGACTTGCAAACAACTTGTGGGGATTATCTTGCAACCATACGTGAATATTCTGTTTATTCAGGGCATGTTTAAGTGTGAAGCTAGCTTCATTATGACATCTGGAATCTTATCATACATTTTTAAGAGTGTACCTGCAAATGCGAAACACCGCTCTTTGTCTCCTAGTCTGAGTTCCTGGCAAGTACTAATTTTATAAGGGAAGTACTTGTTGGTATGTAACTTGTGAATAGCAGTACTCTGCAATAGCCATAGGCCTATTTCTGCTGCAATCTCATTTGTGCTCTAGCTGGGATTCTTATTTAAGCTGGTAAGCATAACGGTTTCATTCATTATTTTGGCTATCTGATAGTGAGTTCCCTTTTGATGAAACTTGACACATTCTTTGTGTGAGAATCTGAAAAGCCAAATTTTCATAAATCTCATCCAATTGTTTATTTTCATTAATGTTCATATCATCTGAAATTTATTCTAAATTTGAAAAACATTTTCTCTGATCAAATAAAATAAAATAAATTTTCACTCAAAAAAGGTATTTTAGCTCATTTAGGACTCGCTCAAGTTCTTACGGTAGTTCAAGAAGTTTTTTTCGGATAACAAATCAGCGAACGATGAAACTATTTACCTAACAGCCAAATTTTTCAGTTTAAGAAAACCTTATATCAAACTTTTCAAGAAAAAAGGAACTCTATCCAAAACTTACATTTTCACATTCTGAAGAGTTCATCGATTAATTTAAATTATTATTCGAACGTTTCACTCATTAATTTCAGACAACAAATTGGTATAGCGTTCTAATATTTCACTAGTATCTGCTTATATTGTTAGGAGTCATGAAAATATAACTCAACACAAATTCAGTTTTCACACAAAGTACCTATTTCGAAAAGTAACGCCTGCATTGTTTGGCTTCAAGATTTTATCAGTTCTAGCAGTCTATTAAGCTATATAGTCAAAGTCTCACCCCGTAACCTTTTTGTGAGGTCAATTTCGATATCTCGTTTGCAAGCAAACTGAGTAAAAATTTAACAAAAGCAGCGTCATTTTGCATAATATGCCCAGACAACTGCACCGAAATTTTCGAGAAAACAGGTAGTGCGGACATATAGGTAGGTGTCCAGATGCGGTGCATACACTTTTCGTAGGTGATAGCTAACGTTTCGCATCGATAATTGACGACGATATGAAAAATGTGGGCCGGGAAATGTCATTGGCAAAATTTTTTCCCCAATGCTTTTAGGGGCGCATTCGATCCGAAATCAGACACGGCCCATGGAGGTATATCTGCGAAATTTAATCAGACTAATTACTTATTTATAATCTGTCCGTTTCGGTCGCGTCTGTCCGTCCTCCTCGGTTCGCAGGAACTGTTTTCCATTTTAAAACGAAACCCACCGTTTTCGAATGCAGACGAATCACGCCCCGCATAAACCGCCCCACACAACCTATCGCCAGTCTCACAACTCTTGCGCCGCACCCGCCGACTTCCGCCTACCTATTTTATTCACAAAAACAAATTCACGTGTGCCGCCGCCTTATTTTTGGCTGCCACCAACAAATAAATTCCTATCGCCGCGGTACACGTACCCAGTTTGACCAAAAAAAATAGTATCCAATCGCACAATATAAATGTGTATGCAGAACATCGCGCGGTCCTACCACACAAGTAGTTGTTAATCTTCCAAGTACATAGTTAGGTGCCTACCATTATTAGCAGGGTGATTTGAGAACGAAGAGTGAAAATATTTTGTGAAGGCTGCGGCGGCGAGAAAGGCAGACAATAAAATAAACTCGTAATATGTGACTCGACATTTTTACGAATTTCTATAATATATTTTTATTTTTGACCAATTCGGAAAAAATAAGACGAAAAAAAAGAAAAGAAAAAGAGGTTCTCAATTTTTTCCTTTTCTAAACGTAAATATAGGTAACCTAACGGTTGCGCAGCGCCATGCGAATTACCATTTTAAATCAATCAATTTCACGTCTGATCGCAACGGTCTAACTTTTTCTCTCCTACGTAGTTTCCTTTACCTATATTGACTTAGGTTTTTTTTTTTTTTTTTTTTTTTTTTACCCAGTTTCGCTAATTCTACTCAGCCAGCCAATTCAATCAGTCAGTTCGATCGTAAAGTCAATACTTCGTACCTACTTTAGCGCAAGTACCTAAATTGGTGACGGTTGCGGTGTTCTGCGTTGATGAACGAAAAGAAGCAGGTTTAAAGTTCAAGGTCGGTGGTTGACCAGCTGACTTGTAGCTAACTTACCCACAATAAAACTACTTTATACTATAATACCTACCATATATCGTGTTGCGCGTTACACATTATCATGCGTAGCCATCTGTTTGCTTCTGTTTAGAAGTACCTAACTAAAGTTATGCTTATAGACTACCTATTTAGACGAGTTGATGCACTCCTATGTAGCCAATGTAATGAAAATGGTATCGGTTTTTGGTTGGGACAAATTATCCCGCAAGCAGCGTACATGCGTCGGCTCTTCAAAGTAAAAGGAATTTAGATCGCCAACGACGCTGGCGCTTACCTACAGTAGGATAAAATTTTCCCGCTGACTTTTGAAACCATTTTCTCATCAGAGTGCGCAACTTGTCCGAAACTCTACTACCTACTTATCTAAAGTGTGCTGATACAGTGCTAATCACCTTTTGCAGGGGTAAAATTCTCTGCTTATTTGCAATTCTCTTCGGTTAGTCATATTTTGTAAATGTTCAGTAGACATTTTTCATAAAACACAAACTAATAACACTTTTCAGTTACCACCATCTTTCTCCCTTCTCCTACTGGCTTTCTCGTCTTAAAAAAACGACGTATACCCACGACTCTACCTCTTGTACACCATTGGTCGCAAAATCAGAGTTTATAAAAGTACATGTGCATACGTATAAACAATTCAGGAAATTCACTTTCAAAGTACATGAAATAGTCACGTTTTGGCAAGTGCCATAGAATAAAGGTTGAAAATACGGAAGGTGTAGATGAACTCGAGATTCTATTGAGTGGCGGAAGAATGGTAAGTCAATAATTAAAAGAATTAGTGCAGCAATACTTCGCTAGAAAATCCTGTTTGGAGATGGAATTAGAGATAGAGTTGGGGATGCAGATACAGATAGAGATAGAGATAGAGATCGAGATAGATATAGAGATGGGGATGAGATGGAGATGGAGATATAGGTGTAGATGTACATGTAAATGGTGATTGAGATGGAAATGGAGAGAGAAAGCTTACTTGAAAAAATAGTCAAATAATATGGATAGTAATCTATATATCGATAGCAAGCAATATATTGATATTTTATTGCTAGTTTCAGGTTAAGAAATTATTATACAGATTGTGGATCGATACAGCAGAGTAATTGTGTAGAAGAAATAAAGATGTACTCAAAGTAACGTCTCAGAAGTGTGTGTAATTGCAGCAAAGCTGTGAAATATGTATATCGTATGAAATGTAATTGGTAAACAAACGTGTACGGAGATTAACGAGTGAGTGGCAGAATAGGGTATGTGATATATTCACACAGGTTGAACAACAACGGTGAACGATTCATTTGTCAATCGTTTACCAAAAGAGAATGGCTCGACCAAAATATTTACTTCGCCCATTTGTCAGTATTTGAGATTGGGTGAAATGATTATTGTTCCTCTGTTTTAGTTTTCATCGTGAATAAATATTATATAAAATACTTCCAGCTACGAAATCCTTAACTTTTCTGTAAATAATAAATTAATAATTTTTTTTTTTTATAATAATGCGGTGAACCCCGTAAGTACTTTTTTCCAATGTATATGTCATAAACTCATAATCTATTCCATAATAGATTATTATACTATTCTACAATTAGAATGTTTCAGTTTGTTTTTTTTATTTTTTTTAATGTTTTTAGTATTTTTCAGTTTCTTTATCGTACGTATTAGTTTCTTCACATTGAAAACCAAGCTGTTGTTTCGGATGATTATGATCCCAACCTTCAACTTACTTTTTAATTGGGCACAACTTCTAATAGAAAACGAAAGCCCAGATTGATGTATAATACCTTCAAAATGTTTACAATCATCCATTAAAATGCCACTTATTTCATTCTCATTTCGTTTGAATGATTTTGAAGAAAAACACTGTTCCAGAGAAACAGAATTCATTTTTAAACATGATCACTGAAACTCATCATTGAAATAAAATTGGAATGATAACCGATAAGAATGATCATCCTTTTAAGAAAGATTGATGAGTCAAACGAAGAATCAAACAAAAGAATCAAATAGGAGCATACTCAAGTATCAATGTTGTTCAAACTGTGTGAATATATCACATACCGCAGAATAGTGTAACAGTGTAGCCGCAAGTAAAGGTACAAAAGTATACGGACAAAGATAGTCAAGTGTTTGCAGGAGTGAGAGGAGAGGAGGATTAATGGTCTCAACAATTACAAAACAATATCGAGAGTTATCCATATCTTTAACAAAAATATCTATCTATCGATGTTTTATCTGTAAAAACGAATTTTCCACAAATTTTTTCTTCTCCAGTTTTCTCGGAAACTACTGAATTAATAAACATCAAACTTTTGAGAAACTTGCATCAATACAAGGAAAGTCTACCGTGAAAATTTCAACCCCATCCTTTCTGTCATGTTCTCGGAATCCTGGAAAAACTACTTTTCCAGGGTTTTCTTAGAAATTAATTAACCGATAAGCAAAAACCTTTTTTCAAACCTGTTCCAATATAAGAGCTATCTCTTGTGAATATTTCATCCCTATCTACTAGGTAGTTATCTCAAAACCCTGAACACAAAATTTTGGGCAATACCTACATACATACAGATACACATACGTATGCATAATTAATTAGGTTAAAAACGAATTTTAAAAAAACAAACTGATTTATTTTTGGCTTTAGCTTCATGCAAAATAAATATTATTTTCTTGTGGAAGGTTGGTTTAAGTATTGGTATATTTTAAAATCGCAGCAGGTAGTGAGTAGAATAAAAGTTTATAATAATATATTACTACGTTAGAAAAAAATTAGGTCAAAATGAAAAAATGGTATCGATCGTTTCCTTTTCTCATTAAAGTGGTAATTTGCATCATCCCCACCTATTACCCTTTTGTGACGTCAATTTTAATGCCCCGTTTGCAAGTAAACTGGGTAAAACCACACGAATATCTTTGTAATTTATCGAATGGACGAACTGCAAAGGGGTTTCCACCGCTAAGGCACCAGTACCATCGTAGATAATTGTAGATTTTGAAAGGGAGGAGTTTAAAGAGGAAAAAAAGCTAATATTAACGTACACGCTTTATTAATTCGATAAGTGGTCTTTTAGTAGAAATAACCTTTTCTTTAGATAGGAGCTCTGGATTTCAACCCTAAAATCCCTCATATAACTATATGCCATTGAAAGCATTTCAATCATTTCAAAACTATCTTTACTCCGACCGTCTTGAGTGTTATAAAAATCCCGACGATCACAAAATTCGAATGCGAATCTAATTATTTAAAATCATTGATCAGCTGCCCATCCTCCCAAAAAGAAAAAAAATTGTGAGTTCCATTTGCTAATTTGGATAACATAATCGATGCTTCATCATGATGTGATCGAAAAATCTTGGGTAATGATCAGTATGGCCCCCTGCCCAACCAAAACCACTGAGCAAATCATCACCAACCATTCACCAGCAGCATTTTCAGAATACCAAAACGTTGCTTGCTTCGATCGTGTAGAGAGTGTATACGGATAATTGGATATCAAGGTAATCATACAAATCAGTGCCAACATTCTAAAACCCCAAAGTTATCGGCGCATGCGCAGTAGGTCTTTTTGCGTCTATCTTCAGTTTGTTGGTTCTGTGAATTTGAGCTATCTATTTACAGATTTTTATGTGAATCGACTGAATTCTGAATATTGCTTCGAAAACTGACGAAAAAAGACCGACTGCGCATGTGCAGGTAACCTTTGCCCATTTTCGGGTTTAGAATTGTGGCACGTTCGATTAACATAGATGAGATGGGACTGCTGGGTATCCAAACAGCTACTTATATTATGGTCGAAGGTTGCTTCCTGTTTGAACCATCGAGTTCACTCATAAAAATAGGTCTACATAAAAATTAATATTTTTAAATTCGCCTTTGTAAAGTGTAAAACGTTGTGTGAAACATAGCGCACTCACAACGCACTTTTTTTAAGTGAATAGATTGTTCAGTTTGCGCATTAAATCTAATAATTCTAATTTACGGTAGCGAGTTAACTGTTAAGTGAAAGCTATTATTACAAAAAACTAAAAAAACAAAGAAACAAAGTCCAGTCACGTAGGTACGTTACGTTACATGACAGATTAAATTTTATAATTTCATTTGTAGAAAAGAGGAAGTTAACGAGTGGAGTAACGTCTGTTCTCCTCCTAAAAAAAAAAAAAATAAATAAATAAATAAATAAATAAGTTAAATAAGTTAAATAAGTTATAATGTGATATTGTTGCATAAAAATGTGTAGAAAAAGTGAGTAAAAATTAGGAAAATATATTTTTCAGTGGAGTAAAAATCAATCTAAAACAATCCCTTGTTTTTTTTTTTTTAAACAAATTTTACTTTTAACAGTCTTCTCGCTGGGTATACAGAATTTTTTTTATTAATTCGTCATTTTGCGGTGTTCAATGCAAGTCCTACCTATAAATTTTCCATAGTTTTTTTTTTTTTGTTATCTGTATTTTCTCTCCAATATATTATCATTTCGAAATTCAGACAGACTAAAAATAATTGTCTGGTATGAGTAAGTTAGGCTTGAAAATATACATTCATTAAAACTCCGAAGGTGTAACAATATTTTTGATCGTTTCGTTTCCAACGAAAATCTATTATTTCGTTGTGGAGAAAACAATTCCAAACTTAGTTATCCTTTGGAAAATAATATTTAGGAATGGTTCGACCGTCTGTATTTGGGGGGAGGGGTAAATAAACAACACGTGGAGAGTGGAGGTAGAAACAAAAATCTCCAGCAAATAGGAGTGTACAATCAAACGTGAAAATATAGGTACTAACGTACCTACCTGTGTATTCTTCGGTAAATGATCGTTTTACTACTTATAGACCTTAAGGTTCATTACCCTCTTATTTGACGCATTCATTTCGTGTGTTTCTGGTAGAGAAAAATTTTGCCAACAGTATGAAATTTGCGAAAGCTTTGTGCATTGTATTTGCATTTTCTACGTTGCTCTTTCATTCGGTGTGCGTAGTATTTTTAAGGTTCAACTATATGTTATTTTGAAAATACATAATTAAATTTGGCAACGTTGTTTGCCCAAAAATTTCCAACTACTCGAATGGATGACCAAGATCATTGTTTGAATAGTTTCGTGATTATTATGCCGGAAGACATAGTACAATGAAAATAGCGCACTTTACTGCTTTTAATAACAAGTTGCACTTCTTGTGAATTACCAAACATACGGTTTTAAATTACGAGGGGCTTTCAAAAAGTAACTTCCACCATTTTAAGGTAGGTTTTCCATTGAAAACCTATACTTATTAATTTTGATGTCATGGAATGATCTGGGGTTGGGGACGGGAACGTTTTTCGTTCCATAACTCAAGGAAAATTTTGGCACTAATAACTTGAATTCATATATAGGGGAAAGGCCTGTAAGAGTATGCAGTCTCTAAGAGTTCGCATTGTTTTTTTTTCTGCAACTGAAAGGTTGGCAACACTGCTCCATCTTGTATGTTGTTCTACTTTAAATACTCCTGAAAATGACTGAGTAAGTAATCATATTTATTCAAACTACATACTTTTTGCTACCTTTTCATATATCTTTAGTTACCAATGTATTTTGTTATCAGTTAGTAAAACTGATATTATTGGTAAAACTCACAATTGTGTAAGAGTACGCATTTTGTTCCTACTACTAATTTATTCGTTTCTTATGAAAAAAGGTCCACAAAATGAAAACTATTCTTCACAAAAGAAAACTGGATTGAAACAAAAGCAAAACTAAACGACTATAAGTGTTAAAAAACTTACCTCCAAAAATGAGGACATTTTATGCCCAGCATATGAAGAACTTTTTTCTGATTCATCTGCAGAAGATTGGATTATGTGTGACAAATGTAAACATTGGTGGCATGAATCCTGCACTAGTTATCCGGGAATCAATAAATTTGTTTGTGATTTGTGTTGACGTTTGTATGAGATAAATATATATTTCAGACTATGCAATTTCTCATAATCAATGAAAAAAATTAGGTGCGTACTCTCACAAACTCAAATGCGTATTCTTAGATGCCATGTCATGTAAGAGTACGCATTTGTTTTTTTTATACTTTTACCCCCTAAACAATTTGAGGGGCTCTTGAAAATTTTGAAGGTGGGGAATAAGTAAATAAAGGTTCACAGCATAGCTACACCAAATTTAAACAAAATCACTCAAGTTTTGACTCATTTACATGAGGTCAAACCTTAAGTGCGTACTCTTACCGGCCTTTCCCCTAAGTCAATTTCTTGTTACCAAGTTACAGGTCACAATTTTTAACGGATAGTCACAAAATTTAGAACGAACATTAGCACTAAGTTAATGATCTGACCTATTGATTTTGTTGCGGACATTTGCTGTATTGCTATTTTCGTTTTAGCTGTGGCTATAAAATTTTTAATTTACAACCAATAGTTACGAAATTAAAAACAAATATTCATTATGATATATTATAACTTATTGCTATAAATTTTTAAGCGTATTGGTCGTACGGTGCTTCCAGTAACACTATTTTTGGCTATAAAATGCCTAATTTTGGATCAATAGAAATGTAAATTTGAAAAAATATTCATTATGATCTATTAATAACTTTTTACTGACTCCTAATTTTATAATTTTCAAAAACCTACTTTTTCTAACTGAGCTGCTGCTGTGTTAGTGTTTTCCTTCTCCTATATCGGGCAATACTGGAGTAGGCGGGTGCGGCTTTTTCATATTAAGGTAACAAAAACTCAGAAATTTTTTTTTATGTAACATTATTATATACTGTTTCATTGGCTAGAATATGAAACTCCTCTTCCTTACATTGCCAAATGTGAAGATACCCTTCTGCAGGACAGTGACAGTTTTCAAAAGATTTTTACCTTCAGTGAAAATTAGTAAGATTGTGTGGGCATGAGAACATAGATGCACATCTTCAACTAGCTATTGGCAACGGCGTAGCTGCGCAGATAGTCGTCATTTTCTTAACCTGTAGGCTGCCAGTTAAGTCTCCAGAGCCGACAACCCACAAAACTGATATACCTGATGTTGAAATGGACACACAACTGTGCTATTGTTCAGACACACCCTTCTGGAGAGTGGCATTGAGCTATGATGGCATAATCCTACATTGTGGGTTTGGTGGGATTTACTGCATAGTAGCAGCCTAGCTCCACCCTCTGAAGTGATGTCATGTTACATTGTATCTGCATCACTTGGGGGAGTGGCTGTGGGGACAAGAACAATGATGCATAACTTCCTCTAGCTATTGGCAATGGCATAGCCACGTTGATAGCATCATCATTTTCCAAAGCTGTAGGTTGCAGATTCGATCCTTGGAGCCAACAGATTTCTGTTTTTTAATGCGGTACACATTTCTATTTTCACTATATGGTGGTGTATTTGGAAAAAAACCCAGGGTGCTCTAACCAATAGTAATCCAGAAGGTGCCTGCGTTGGCCAATGAAAACATAACTCCTGTTTGGCGGTTCGTTTAAAAATGAATTTGGTAATATAAAACGTATCGATGTACATGATATATCGATTTGGGTGTAAAGAAGTAAGGAATATGGTAGGAATTGCTATTGATATTCATATATCGATATATATCGATATTTGTTGATTAATAGCGGTTGTTATTTTTTTTAGTTATCGGTATATGATTTCTTACTCAGAATAACCACTTTCAAACTTAATTCTCCCAAATTTCACTATCCCATAGGTATAAAATGTGTACCACAATAGCTCTGTTTGATAGGACTACACCAACTTACATCAACCTACACCAGTAGGGTGATTCCACAAATATAGGAATGTTATATGACTTTACGCCAAGTTTTACTTGAATATTTTTGCAATATCCCTACTGATGTAGGTTGATGTAAGTTAGTCTAATCCTATCAAACAGAGCTATTAAATGTTCTTGTCCATTCATACCCAAGAGCGTGCTTTTTTTTTTTATTCATAGTAAGTATAACATATTTTTGAATTTTTTCTGGTTAGCTTTACCAAGTTTTTGGTGCTTAGTCCAACATTCTTTTTGTTTCTGTATTGTACCTCTGGAGCAGAGGTTTGACTTGGAAAAAGTTCACACGTTTCCCCAATGACTATTTTCCCACATGGATACATTTTTAAACTAAATTTTCCCTAATTCTTTTCTTCTTAATACAAAAATCCAAAATGGTGTTACTCCCGAAAAATATTTGAATAAAAAAATTGAATCTAAGAAAAATTAAATTGATTTGTGGAACAACCCAGTAAAATTTCTTCTGTTAACTTGCTTTTATTGTTTAGGGGATATAGTTAGTATAGATAGTAAGGTGAGGTGGGAGTTTTTTTCTAATTCCTATGAAAAAAGAATTTCTCCATGCATTTATAGTATAGTTGGTGGTAAGGAGAGGCAGTTATTTTTTTTAAGGTGAATAAGACATAAAACCATTTAATCCTGCTCATAATCTCCTTTCTGCTATTAAACCTATGACAAGTTTTCAATTTATCATCATCATTGATTATGTAACAGACTGAGTATTTTAATTTTAACCAGATTTGCTTACAAATATGATATTAAAATTGGCCTCATTGAAGAGTTAGGGGTGGGTATGATGAAAATTATCCGTTTTTTAAGAAAAGAAAACGAATGGTACCAATGGTACAATTTTTTTCATTTATATATATACACATATATATCGCTCAAAATTTTGTATTCACGATTCTGAGAAAACTACCAGGTGGATAGAGCTGAAATTTTTAAGAGAGATAGTTCTCATATTGAAGCCGGTTTGAATGAAGTTTTTTGCCTATCGGTTGCTTAGTTTTTGAGAAAACTGGAAAACGAAAAATTCCCAGAAAAGTGGTTTTTCCGGGATTCTGAGAAAATGACAAAACGGATCGAGCGTCGGTGCAAGTTTCTTAGAAGACTGGTGCCTATTAATTTAGTAGTTTCTGAGAAAATTGGAGAAATTTTTGGAAAAGATAGTTATTGTATGGGAGCAAGTCTGAAAGAAGTTTGTTGCTCATCGATTTTGTAGTTCTCGAGAAAACTGGAAATAAAAAATCTCTGGAAAAGCAGTTTTTATCGATAAAAGATCGATAGATCGATATTTTTTTTAAAGGTGTGTCTTAACTTTCGATAGTTTTTTGTAATTTCTTAACGTGAAACTAGCAATGAAATATAGATATATCGATAACTGTCGATATAAATATCGAGCAAACGGGGTTTTCCAGCAAAACATTGCTGCGCTGTAGTTTTTTTATTTTTATATTCAACGGAAATGATAAACATATAACATGAAAAATATGCATTAGAGAAAAGATCCATTAAAGAAAATATTTGCTTGGGAAAATATTCGTTTAAGAAAACGTTTTTGAGGGAAAGTGGATTGGGAATTTGGAATTCGGGAAAATTGTCATTAATTTGGCAAACGGAATCGGGAAATCGTACGGTAACCCTTGGAAGATGCTTATCAATTCAGTAACTAATGTGATTACGAGACAATGCCTTCTTTCAGAAAACGTCTATCTTTCTCATGGGTTTTCAAATATTTGTTCGAAGTTATCTTCTCTCAACTGAAATATTGTACGTCAACCAAAACCATTCCCACAAACTAAAACAGATTATGACAAAATATTTGTTAATTTTCAATAACTGAACTACAACCACAGTTTACACCCTGAGTGCTTTTTTTTTTTTCTTCTTAAAAGAGATTTAGAAACAACTAATGCGCCAACTTGTGCGAAACTGGTTGATTTAAATTTTTATTATTTGATTTCATGAACAATGCCTAGGTCGGTCAGTAGAGCATTAACTGGTGGCAGAAACCCAGGCAGTCAGTCATCGTTTATGACCTCTGGAACCGACTGAAATGCATTAATTAATTATATCTGAAAGAATAACGATATTATAATCTCGATACAATGCATATATATCTATTCCTAACATACTTCTATGTTTAATTAGGTTGTCAGAAGAGTGAAAACAATAAACAATAATGTGTGAAATCCAATCATCTGCCTAAGCAGGTGAAACAAAAAGAAAATTCAAAAAAAAAAAACCAAAAACATAAATAAATAAAAGTTTACACTCGCTGTCTGTGAGATCTGTAAAATGAATATACCTACTGGATTGGCTACTTTTTCTCCATTAACGAATTGATTCCATTAAAGAAGAAAATAGTACAGCGAGAGGAGATACCTAGTTTGAAAAATAATTTATCCAGTCAATAAGAAACATTTTAGGTTTTTTTGTTCATTTTTTTTTTTTTTTTGTGCAGATCAAAACATATCTCAACGATTAAAAAGAGAGGAAAGCGTATGCTTGTGTAGTTTGTACCTACTTAAGGATTATAATAAATTTGAATAAATTAGAACTTGAGAGACGAAGTGTCGGTGTAAACTTTTTTTTTTTTTTTTTTTTTTATTCAATGGAGGAATGAAAAAGAAATTGATAGACGTATGAGAGAGTATTGGAAGGAGTAAAATATTGTAAAATACTAAAGTGGCTTCATTTTCCGCAGATAATTTCGATAAAACGGTTGTATGGTGGAACTTTCGTTTGCAAAAGTTGAAGATTTATGAATAAGTTAAAGTAAAAATGAATTTTTTAAAATAGGTAGGTACGCTTTTATCAGGTAAAAAATGTTGTGTGAAACCTAGCGCACCCACACACAGACACACACTGCGTGATTATTACAAATCTCATTGTACGACGACTGCAGCGATAAACAAAACGCGTAGTTAGAAACTGAACTTTGCGTCGCGATCGTAACTTAAATAGAAGTCTCTGACAAGTCTAATCAGTTGACAAGTAAAATAGTCGCATAAGAACGCATGTATGTTCGGTTGAAAAAATAATTGAAATTTTTTCTCGTTAATTTCGTTAATATTAAAGTTATTCGAAGAAAAAAGAATAGAAAAAAAAAAAAAACTGAAAAAAATAAAGTCATAGGTACAGTTTTATAATTTAAATTAATAATTAAAATGTAGTGTCAGTTTATTAATTCCTTATAGGTGGAATTTTCTCCCAATGGAATGATCGTTAATTCGACGTGACTAATGAAAATAAGTCAATATTTCCATCTGCGCTGACATTTATGGTGTAAGTGAACACGTATAAAAAAAAAAAAAAACGTAACGGTAATATTCATTCAAGTTTTTAGGCGAAACTATTGCTGCAATATGTGAAAATATTTTACTAAATGTTAAACCAAGTACTTCAATCAAAAATGTTTTTTTTATGTCGTAACTCATGCCAAATTAATCGAGCTTTAGGTAATTTGATGCGTAAACATCTTAGCACTGGGTCTGTGTAGGGGCTAAAATAATAATTACAATCATCAGATTTATGTAACTCGTACATCTTATGATATTGTAACTCTCATTTGTTTGTGTTGACTGGCATGTAGGTGTGTGGTTGTGAATGTGCACATGGGCACACTCACAATAATTACATTGTTACGTATGTGCCTGTAAATATACATTTGCATGTGACGGAAATATTTTTGGCAAATTAATACGTCAAATGCTATAATAATATTACCTTTTTGTTAACACTTTCTCACATTCTTACAATGGCTGTATGGTAGTGATGATGCTTTAGGAATCAGTAGTGTCTGGTTTGAATCCCACCAAGGGTAAAATTTTATAAAAAATTTTCAATTTATTTTTTTATTCTTTTATTTTTAATTTTTTTCCCAAGAATGGTTCATTAGATTCTCCTTTTTTTTTTTTTTTAATGTTTTTTAAAATAATTATTCAAGATTAGATACGTTTTTCATCAAAATGAGTACAGATTCTAGGTTCACTTGTTACGTAGGTGGTGGGATCTTTCGGTCAGATGTGGGGGGCTGGTCCATGGTATTCCAATTTTAGGGGTGACAACAGCAGGGGGACAAAGTTGCCGACATACAAAGTTGCATGCCTTGGTCAAGGACTTCCGCATCATTCAAAAGATTCCTCCACCGGTACTGTGCTGGCGTCTACTATACTCGCTAAAATACGTGAGAAACTTAAAAAAAAATTTTTGCCCGAAATATTTCTTCTACATGCAAGTGTATATTTACAGGTAAGTCTGTTATGTTTACCCATCAATTCTTCATGAGTCCCCAGCTGAACTCGCGCCCTTTTTTGTTATTTTTCTCGATGTCTTGAGGCCTTATGCTTTTTTTTTTTAAAACCGCAGTTCCTATAATTTTAAAACTCCTGTTTAGTATAACCAATATTGGTACGGTATGGCGTTCAGATAAAATATATCCTGAAATATTGTTCTAGGTACATCACTCTCAGCGGTGGTATAGATTTAAATTAAGTATTTCTTTTTTCAACACCGTGCAAGTTGAAATTAAATAATGTTTGTGTAAATTAATTAACCTACACAGAGTACACACTAGGCTTTAGTCTGATAAGGGAAACTGCTCCAAAAGGGGGCACTTTGGTTATAATACGAATAATTTGAACCAACAAGCATATGAATTATACTAGAAACACAATTCGGTCATTTTCAGTAAGGTAGCTATGGCACTCTACATATTAAACCTTTAAAACGTATAGTAAATATGCTCTTTTACCAAAATTTTTGGTCCTATGTGTTTTTATTTGAAGAGATAGCAACTTTTTTGAAATAAATGAAATTTAGAAGAGGCTTCAAGTAATAAATTGAAGAAGAAGAAGAGATCATACATTAAATTTGTTTAATTTAATGTTATTAGTAAACTTTTTCGTAAGACAACTAATGATAAGGCTCAAAAACGTAAATTCGTGAAAATGAGTAGTTTAAATTGGTTGTCTTTAGGATAAAGTTCATTGATAACATAAAATTAAGCCAATTTGATGCATGATTTCATCTTCTTCAATTTTCTCGGCTTCCAAGTGCCCGGACTTCTTGTTCCTCCACTCATTTTATTTTTTAACGAATCTAAAATTTCATTTATATGGAACAAGTAGCTGTGGGGACTCACTGGTATGAGGTAAAGGGGATCGGACCCCTCGACGACAGTCGCCGCCCCAAAGGGCAGGCAAATAATCGTCCTCGTGACGTTAAACCACACTAAATACGTTCGATCGTAATTACCTGCAAGTACATGCAGGTAATGTACGAGTACCGAATCGTGACATCACAAAACAATGTCACAATCCGTACACAAACTGGCCAGCCATCTCTTATCATGATAGGGGATGATGCGACCTGGCCGCCCTCACAGACGTACGTATATTCTTACGTATGTGTCTTAGTGTGCGTGTAAATAAGCCATATATAAACCACCCGAATCGGCTCTAAAATCGCCAGTGTTCGGTCTGGTTCTGGCTTACCCGTACTTATGTACAAAGTGGCTGAACACGCTTAAATTCTGTTGAATTTCCTTTTGGTGAGAATATCTCTCACAACAAGGTATTCCACAGTAGCTATCGGCTTTTTTTAAGATTTGAAACATTTATTATTCTCACAATGCTTTTCAGTGGGTGGAGTTGGGTTCATTGAAGTGGGGTGTCAGACCTCCCCAAATACCGTGTAAAACGTAGCCTATTGTGCCCCTATATTATAATTCATATTCTCGTTGATTCGGACCTCTTGAGTTGTGAGTAAGTGCCATAAATTTTATAAATGATTGATTTTATTCAGTACTATTACTGTTATTTCCACCCAGTTACATGGTAATAATTAGTCAGCATTTTCGTTCATTTTTCTAATTGCTTTTTGTTTTTGATTTTTTTTACCCCCTGTAGTTACCTTTCAGCTTCATACATGTAGTTCGTTGTTACGATGAATACACTAGTTGCTCAAAACCATTCAGAACTTCAAAAAGTTGGTCAGATCTACCGTGTGATTTTAAAAATGAAAATTGGTGCGTTCTTCCGGGAAATGCATATCCTTGGTGAGTTTATAAATTTTTTTGTACGAATATACAGGTATATACGTAAGTAAAGTTGATTCATATTGAATATTTAGCGTTTGGAAAACGTTTTTCCAGATTCCCATTTTTAAAAAATTCGTCAAGGTTACTTAATCCTTGAATGCAATTAACAATTTTTACTTCCATCGCCAAAATCTTATCAGGGAAATACAACGTAAATGTAAATGAAATTTGGTTCTATCGTGTTTTGTACTACTTATTTATATTATGAAATACGACGGCATTTTTTATTATTTTTTATTAAAAAATCAATATTTTTTTGTTTTCATTATGACTTGAAAATGATATATTGTTTGCCCGCTGCAGATTTCAGTATCGCATTCCTACTTGGTAGTATTGAAAGAGGATTATTATCAAATGCTGGAGTACATATTTTTGCTTAGAAACAAGAAACTAAGTTGTTGTTTCTACTTTTTTAATTAAATCGATTTCGGTGGGTACCTACCAAGCTTAATTCGTTGTTCAGTCAAACGTTGACAATAAAGGTTATTCCACTCGCAGGTATTCAGTACCTATTAAGAGTTTTTTACCCGGTTTGCTTGCAAACGAGATATTAAAATTCATTTATAACTCTGTTTGGTAGAACTACACCAACTTACACCAAACTAAACCGGGTGTCTTAATCCACAAATGTGAGAATATATTACGCGAATTTGCGCCAAATTTTACTTAAATATTTGAGGGATAACCTTCCACTTCTTTCAGACCTGTTCCCATAAAATAGCTATCTGTTGTAAAGATTTCAGTTCAATCTGTTTGGTAATTTTCTCAAAACCGTAAACACAAAATTTTTTCCGGAACTTCTCCAGTTTTACTGAATTAATAAGCACCAAACTTCTAAGAAACTTGCACCAACATAAGGAAAGTTTATCGTGAAAATTTCAGCCCGATCCGTTCTGTCATATTCTTAAAATCCCGGAAAAACGACTTTTCCAGGAATTTTTTGTTTTTCAATTTTTTCGGAAACTACTGAATCGATAGGCAAAAAACTTCTTTCAGATCAGCTCCAATGTAAGAACTATCTTTCTTAGAAATTTCAGCTTTATCCACTTGGTAGTTTTCTTAAAACTGCGAACACAAAATTATGGGCGAGATATATATATATATATATATACATATTATATATGTTAAAAAAATTAGGTAAAAATGAAAAAATCGTACCAATAGTTTTCTTTTCCCTTGAAACGGATAATTTCTCGTTTGCAAACAAACTAGGTAATAAATAAAACAACCCGTTGCGCCGTAAATACGAAAAATATACTTCAAGCAACACATAGGTGATTTGCATTTTTCAGCAAATGTTTTTTTACATTTTTCTTAGAAACTGCTGAATCAATAGGCACCAAAACTCTATCCGACTTGCACATACATGAAATGAAATATCTTGAAAATTTCAGCCCGATCACTTTCGCCGTTTCCTTAAAATTTTAATACACCATTTGCAAGAAAACTGGGTAATAATTCTTTCGGAAACAAAATCATTTTAAAATTTTATTTTTCCTATAATATTATATTCTAAAGAAAGAAAAAAAACCTTTATCATAGAATTTTTTTCTTCAAAACCACGTCTTCGATAACACTTTTCACGCACGTCTCTTAAATTTCAGCCGAAATAACGTAAAATTCTCAGTAGCTAATTTCCGCGTTAAAATTACAATCAAATAAAACAATGGTGGAAAAATAAAAGCATGTAATAACAAATTCGGTAAGATGGGAAGAAAGAAAACTGATTTTTGAACGTTTTCGTAATTATGTTGTACGTCGATCTGTCGTGTGGATTTAAAACCTTTGACAACAAATTTCGCACGTTCTTTCAAATTACGTGCGCTTTTAACAGATGTGTCGACCTGACAGACCAGTGAAAGTTGTTTTTTGAACAGAACAATGGGGAAGGGGGAAAAAATCATAAAAACATATTACCTCCTCCGTACGCAGTCGGTAAAAAGAACGTGAATAATACGTCCAAACAACTATAAGTGAAAGTGTCGTGTCAAATTGGCTCTCACATAACTGTGAACGTTGAACAACATTCCATAATAATCAGAGGCATAATAATAAATATAACAGTTTTTTTTTAATCAATTTTCTTAGGATTCTTTAAGAATTCAAGGTTATTGTCACGAATATTCCAGAGAGAAAAAAAAATATAGCCTTAAAATGTATTAACGATAAATCATCAGATATCCATAAAAGTTAAACCTCTGCAGTTTTTTTTTATTTTTTTTTTTTTCATCTTATTATTATTATTATTATTAGGTATTAATATTATTTATTTCGAGAAAAAAAAAATGGTACTTGTGGCGACGGGTGGTTTCGTCGACCAAAGGGCTAGTGGAGTAAAATCCACAAACTATGTTTTTGCGCTCACCGCTATATATTTTGTCTGTACAGCTAAACTTGTATACTGGGCTTGGCCCGCACACATTCTTCAACGAACACGCAACCAATCGTATTGGTGTTTGTGCGGTGTCGTGTACATACATATACGCACACGCACAGTACTGATGCCTTATCCTTTAAATAACGTGTTTGTGGACATCATATTACCACCATTTATTGTCGTACAACATTCAAAAAATCTTCGTTTGTACCCAAAAAGGATGAATTTTGAATTGGTGTTCCCCACTTTTGACACAAATTCTGCCATTAATGGAATCGGAAGAATTTATATTTTTGGTCCTACTCGGCCTACTTTACCTCTGTTTCTTTCTTTTGATTTTTTTTTTCCAATGAACGAACTTTTTGTGAATAGATGGAGGTTTGTCCATGTGAAAGGGTCTAATGAAAAACTTTTGTGGAATTCATACACTGGGACTCCTGCATTCGATGCACCATAAAAATCATACTATGGAATACGAATGAGTTCCAGAAAATGCCTTTTTTTTTTCGTGGTGGAAGGAGGCGAAAAATTGGTGCAATGAAACAATTTGAGTTCAAGTTCGTGATGAGAATTAATTTGTTCGTTTGAAATTAAGATGAATTTTTAGAAAATACCCTTTTTTAAAAAAAAAAATTATAATCGTTAGATCTGATGAAAGCTAATTAAAAAAAAATGCTTCACTAGAAAACCCAGTTTGCTCAATACTTATATCAATATTTCATTGCTAATTATAGAGTATGTGGATCAATGAAGAATAAGTTTTGTAACGTGAAATAAAGAATTAACCAAAGTAACGTCTCAGAAGTGTGTGTATTTAACATCAATCATGTATGATGAGATTAAGTATAGATTGAGTGAGATAAACCAAGATGTACGGAGATTAACAAATGAGTGGCAAAGATGTGTTACAGTGTAGTGGCGAGCAATAATATAAAAGTGTGTTTTAGATACAGTCCAGTGTTTGCAGGAGTGAGAGGGGAGAAGGATTGGTGGTCTCAACACTAATTTCAGGTTAAGAAATTAAAAAAAAATTATCAAAAATTATCCATATATTTAATCAAAATATCGCTCTGTCGATATTTTATAGCTAAAAACCGCTTTTCCAGAGATCTTTTGTTTCCAGTTTTCTTGAAAACTACTCAGCCAATGAGCACAAAACTTCTTTCAGACCTGCTTTCACACATTAGCTTTCTTTCGTAAAAATTTCAGTTTTATCTGTTTGGTAGTTTTCTCAAAACCGTAAAAACAAAATTATTTCTAGCAATTTTTCTTCTCCAGTTTTCTCAAAAAACATTGAAATAATAGGCACCAAACTTGCAAAAGATTTGCATCAACACAAAGAAAGTCTATAGCGAAAATTTAAGCCTGATCCCTTTTGTCATTTTCTTATAATCCTGGAAAAATGACTTTTTCAAGAATTTTTGGTTTTCCAGTTTTCTCAGAAACTAATCAACTAATAGACAAAAAACTGCTTTCAAACCTGCACCAATATGAGAACTATCTTTTGTCAAAATTGCAGCCCTATCCACTTGGTAGTCTCCCAAAAACCGTGAACCCAAATATTTTCCAGAAACTATTTTCTCCAATTTTTTCAAAAACTACAGAAATATGGGTGTCAAACTTTAAAGAGACTTGTACCATCATAAGGAAAATCTATTGTGAAAATTTCAGCCCGATCCCTTTTGTCATTTTCTCAGAATTCCGGAAAAACGAATTTTCCAGAAATGTTTTGTTTTCCGATTTTCTCAGACACAAGTCAACTGATAGGCAAAAAACTTTTTTCAGACCTGTTCCAGTATAAGAACTATCTCTCGTGAAATGGTATTTTATTTTCAGGTTTTTCTTTCAAATTTTTGCGCGCCTTTCGGTTCTTTCTCTCATTTTTTTCACATTTTCCCGAAAAGGGATTTAAATCTCAAAACTCTCCCAGTGCGCCACTTTTCGGAGCACTTTATCGTACATAAGATGCTAGCATACAATGTTAGCGTATGTTCCATTTCAAGTTCCCATTAGTTAATGAGCATCTAAAATTAAGCCAAATAAAAAACTGTACGTTTAAATTCGCAAAACATTTCATTAACGACTTCCAAACCTTTATGATTATCGCCTCAGTGAAAGTTAAGTTTGTCGAGTGTTTTTATTTTTGAACACTTAACATCGAGGGGCAGCGTCTTCGAAAAAATGCCAGATTTAAAAATTAATACCACCACGAAATCAGGACGAATGTCGCATATACTGTTTTTCAGTTTTCCTCAAAAGAGGTCATATCAGAAATATCTGGAATGAAATTCGAACTTGACCCTCCTCATAATTATAGTCGTAAGTACGAAATGTTTACATTACCTACATCAAAATGCAGACTACCTGCCTACGTTGAGAAAATGCGTCCATTCCGACTAACCGGAGTGAGAGGCCTCAGAGATTGGTCAAAAGAGAGAAACAAAAGGTCAAATACATTTGGAGCCACAGCCTTCTTCGTTGCGAAACTCTCAGTTGAGGATTGGAGATTTTTTGGGGCGTCTATATCCTGGTGGAGCAGAACAGTTTTCCCAGTTTGAGTGTCATTTCGTCTTCACCGCACGAACAGTTGGGGAAAACACATTAAAAATGAAGTGAATTAGCCGACTGAAAAAAATCCAAATCCAAAAGAAAAACTCTGTCGACAAAGCCGATTAGGTACTGTTAAAAAGAGAAACATATTGAAAAGGCAGTATGTTAGAAATGGAATGTTTTCAGTGCTGTCAACAACCATTTTAAGACGTCGTAGTGCAAACCACCAAACCCGTGTTGTAAATTTTGAATTACAATTAAAGTGTGCGCCGATTAATCCGGTCACGGGATAATTCCGGACTGCTGTTTATTTTGGCCAAAATTGCTGGAAATGGCTCAAATATATGTGTCTCAACGGGTTTTTTGCCGCCTAATTCGGACACATTTGATTTTGCAATTAATTATTTTTTCTTTTAATTCAACTGACATGGCACGTAACATAAAATGTAAACTAATTAGTGTAATTACATACGCAGCCAATGTATTTGTCTACAATAAATAATAATATGTACAAAAAATAAAGTTTTTTCATACTTTTTTCATTCGTCCGATTATTTATTGCTTTTTTTTTCCTTCCTTCTAATTGTCTGGATTAGGCGGAGGCAGCTGTATTTTTGTTTTGGTATTCAAAAAGCCAATGTGAACTGTATCGGCAACGTTCCTCCATGCTGAAAAACACACTGGTTTATTTTCTGTTCAAAAATTATAGGCAACGATCTTACAATTTCAATTGAACATATCTTATTAAGTAGATTTTTTTCAAAAATCTACGTCTTATTAAAATTGTCTGACTATTCGGACCTAAGGGTGGGAGTATGTACATATTTCGTTTCATGATTTTCTGATCATTTTGGCAATATTTTTGAAAATTCATTTTTTTTATGTACCCCTTTTGGCGTTGAGTCAATTTCCAGGCGTAATTTTGATCGGATGGTTTCGAAATTCGAAACACATATCGGATTCATCCAAGGAAAAATCCTGTTGGTTTTGGTCTGAATCGGGCGGATAGTCCGTCCGGTAGGTCAGTTTATATGCATTTTTTATTGAACAGTGTACAGGTCGAAATATTCAATCGATAGGCCTAAAATTGAGTGTATTTTAGGTCAAAGATGGAACCTACCAATATTTTGGTGCGGATAGGTCTTACGGTACATCCGATAGGGGCGATTATGTTGCAGTTTTGTAAGATTAAAGGCTCTAAAAGGAGTAATTTTTAAGCTATAGTCACAAAATTTGATACAAATATTGATTCAAAGTATATCTAACATGTTTCTAAATTTGGTTTTTATAGGTATTATGGTTCATTCCCTGGGGCTGTTGGAGTTGATAATTTTTCATGTTATTTCAATAAAAATTGCAATTCTCTTTCAATAGCCACGAAATTTGGTACAATGAGTATCTTTTATACGAGAACCAGACCTACCAATTTTGCTTTGGATTGGTTAATTTTTTACTAACTTATTAGATACTCAGTGTGGTTTTCCCTCTTTTACCCTTCTGATAATGGTCCTGAAAAATTCACTTTTTAGCCTTCATCGAAAAAACCATTCATTTTAATCTAAAACTAACACGATCTCAGAAAAAAGATCAATTTTCGTCCACCCCCCATTCGCTGGCGTACCTCAGATTTAAACACTGACACTAAAACCTCCGCTAATATTTTCATTACCAGAACGTAGAAAACTGCACTATACTTCGTTTTGCAGTGTGTGATATTTTTTTCTTATATACTTTTTTTTCTTTCTTTTTTTTTTTTTTTTTTTTTTATAATCCACAGTTCTTGTCACTGCAGGAAAGAAAATCATCGAATTATTTTCTAAAATTATGCTTATTAGAACTTTGAATAATTTTTTATTTTACAAAAAAAATAATTATTTTTCACATATTCATAAAATATTTTGAAAACATGATACTTAATCAGTATATTTTATCGTAGGGATCGTATTTGTGGGATATTGATAATTTTTTGCAAAAAATATTAATATTTTATATATTACTTTATTAGGAGAATGTTGGTGATATATTTGATTTTTAAACAAAGAAAATTTACTTTTTCTTGCAGAGCTTGCTGCGCAAGAGTTATTTTTTCTTTTTTTTTGCGTTTGTTTATGAGGTTTTGCAACGAGGCTGTTTTACCCAGCGCGGTGTCTAGAAATTAATTGATATACTGTATCCATATTGGTGGGTCGGTGTAGCATTTTTATCAATTATTGAGCAGTGGTGGATATACAACGTGTACTATCTCAGTAAAATTTGACAGTGCCTTTTACTATAACGAGTTTTTGACCCTTCATGGTCCCATAGTCTAAAATCCTTGTAATTAAAACGGTTCTTTTCAAATATTTTTTACCTGAATTTTTCCCTTTTGATCCACGACCGTACTTCTATTCTAAAACCTTGTGCAACTATTAAATCTATTTTAAGTCTATTTTTAATCTTATTTTACTGGGATAGTTGTTGTAAGGGAAAGCTTTGACCAATTAATATTAATACACGTTTCCAAGATGATCTGCTTGTATATCCGTTCTGTTATTTTATCCTAGAAGGAAAAAAACTGCTAAAAATATAATCATTTTTTTTTTTTTTCGTTTGAAAATAACGATTGTACACATTTTTAAATACGATATACTGTACGAGTGAATTTGTTTGTTACAGGCACGCTGTTCGTAAATTTGTATTCGATAACCACGGTCTCATGAAACGGATGTACGGTGAGGAACGGCATTTCAAGGTGCTAAGAGCAGAATTTGATACGAACGATGTTGACTTGGTTAAGGAAAGATGGCAGCGTTACGGCGGTGGCACATCTAAAAAGTATGACAAATCATCGCCGACACTTCTTCGACAAACATTCAGTGAACCCGCCTCCGGTCCTTCTTCCTTGAGTAGCACAATGACCCCGACCACCACCACCACCACCACCACCACCACCACCACCACCACCATAACCAGCATAACCACTCCAACAACAACTACTGCATCGACAACATCAGCCAGAACAACAACAGCCCGAACAACAGTCGGGACAATGACAGAAAATAGCACCATTTTTGACATACCATACAGCACTGAGGACGAGGACGAAGATGTCACCAGCACAGAGGCAATTTACGATACCACCGTTTTGGAAGAGTTACCATTATCCGCATCAACCACCGCAGCATCGTCGTCGATAGCCAGCTCCGATGCAACCAAAACATCTTCACCGCAAATATTCCACGAAACAACTTCAGAGATGCCAACATTGAGACTGAAAGGAGTGTGAGTGAGCGAAAACACCAAAAAAAATTTCTTCGAACAACACTATAAACAAACTTACGCAGTGTGTTCACTTTATGACGGCGACCTGAATTTTGTTTTTGAAACTTCTCAGGTTCCCATTTTTTTGTCAGCAATGTGAGTAGCAATTTAGACATAAAATTTAACAATTTTCTGATGGATATGCAATTAATATTGAAAAAGAATCTACTTGGAAGAAAATTATTGTAGATTTCTAATACGAGATCTCATTCGCAGATAAAGCTAAATACAATGGGTACCGCTTTCTTCATCCACGAGTTAATCCGAACTGCCACTTAATTTTGGCAAAATTTCTGGGAGTGGATCGAACGTCTCTGTTTCGATGCATTTTTGCCACATTGACCGGCCATATTTTCGCATAAAACAAACAAAAAATCACAAAACTGAGCCCCAATACCAGTCTTTTATAAACCCGTATCGATTTTTAAATTGATTTTTGTGTTTACTTCAACTGAAGCAACGCGTTACATCTACCAATCCGCCAAAAATGTAGCGTAATTACCAAACTAGTAGGTACATTTATAGTGTCGCATTACGTACACCCCAGAGACATGAATTATTCTTTCATTTGTCCCGATAATTTAAGGGTTTTTTCAACCGCCACGTAATCCGGTTTCCTGTTAAACTGAACAAAATTCCTTCAGCCCGATTAATCCGGATTGTACATTGTCCACTGTATTATTTCTTAGTTGAATAGAGCTTTTGTTATTCAGCAGAGTTGAATTTACAAATTTTAATTGAATAATAGGTACCTGTATTCGAGGAATTAGTTAGGAAAGAAAATGACAACACCTGTTTTATTATACCATATTATATTTATTATCCTTGCAACTCCACCGGGTTTTGAGAAAAATTAAAAAAAAAAAAACATCTTAACGTAGGTGTGGGAATGTGACACATACGTACGTAAACTCAGCCAATCAATCGGCAGTGGCGTGGCGGATCGAGTAGCGTCGTCGCTTTTTGATCTGCAGGTCGCTAGTTTGAATGCCCACACTGACAGCCTACAGAATTGGTGACCTCAACATTGAACACGTGCACGATGCATAGTGTCACGCATTCCCCTCCACCACAGGGCACGAAACGTAGGCTGCATTGTGGCCTTTCGAAGTTTCACCATGTTGCGGCAATAGCTTTACCTTCTGGTTGTTTGTTGTCACGCTTGCATTGCGGCTGCGGCACCGAGGGTAGTGGCTGTGGGGATGTGACACATACATATGTAAACTCGGTTAATCGATCTGCAGTGACATGGCCAATCGAGTAGCGTCGTCGCTTTTTGATCTGTAGGTTGTCGATTTGAATTCCCACACCAGCGGCCTACGGTAGGCTTGTTTCTATGCAAAATTCGAAGACAAATTTTAAAGGCCAAGTGGAAAATTTTGTAAGTTTCCGTCAACGAGTTGGCAAAAATTTGACAGACTTCCCCTTAGAAAGGCAGAAAAATTATTTTTATTTTCTCTCACTTTCACTACGCCTTCCCGTTCAATTTCCGTGAATATCGCTGGTAAAAATTTAAAACATTCGCCATTCAAATTTTCATTTAAAAGAGTTATTCACATTGCTCTGCAGAAATAAGAATGGGAACTTTTTAAGCTGAGTACAGAAATAAAATTTGCCCGTAATTTCCTACGGGAAGTGTTATAAGATGAACACTCGGTATCGATTTGTACACTAATTTTATTCTCTAATCTTCATCGTATTGTTTTTTTTTGTTTTTTTTTTGTCTCCTACAGAAATGCTTGCCCGGTGAAGGAGGAAGTAGTCGCACCATTTTGGGCAAACAACACAAGAGGGGAAATTTTAGCCTTACTCAACTTATATCCTTTCGAACAGTACGTTCATTGGGAACGATGCACGTAAGTTGTAAAAACTGTTACTTCGAATGCGAAAAAAAAAAAACATGTATTTAAATCGAAATTACTGAAAAATATCTGTCTACGATGTTAGTTTCGTGAATTTGAACAGATAAAAAATGAGGGATGCGAGTTACAAAAGCCACATTTCAAAGAAAATAAAACTCAGTACCTAATCAAAGTTACCATCTTAAATTAGAGATGGTAAATATCGAAAAGTTTTCATGGTATTCGTATTCATTACTTTCTTTTAAACACACAAAAAAAGTTAAGATCAAAAAAGGTCAACCGTTGTCAAATCCGGTTAAAACTATCGAAAAAAAAAAAAAACTTCTAATTCGACATCAATGATATATCGATAGTTTTCAATATTATGCCACCTCTAGCTTAAATATAGGTATTAAATAGATAGGTAGTCATCATTTTTGGCACATATATAAAAATGATAAAAACAAAAAAAAAAAAAACATGCAACTATAGTTCAACATTGCTGTGGTATGTAGCAGTTAAGTGTTCAGTAACACTTTAGTTGAAGGTTTCGAGTCAAATATGAATACTGACCAAAATATGTAATTGGCTAGACTAACCAAATTATACTTACTCTCATTTCTCTATTCTCTGTAAAATGTCAATTATTTTATCACATACATCGATTTACCTTCCAGCCCGATTTCTTGATTCTTTAAATATAAAAAGAAATGCCAGTGTTCCGTCACCTTTTTGTAGATGTTTCAGTTCATCTACAAAAACGTGTCAAACAAAATATAGACGACTATTATTTTCAATTCTTGGAATAATAGCCACCTACATGATACCTTTTCTTATGGACAAACACCACCAAATATGCTGACAATGAAGAGTCATCATATTCGACGGATGTTCCAATGTCACACCACCTATTTTAGGTCGGCCATTTTGAACTATGACAATGAAAATATGGACACTATGTTCTCATCAACTGAAGACAAATTTGTTACAAATTCATTCCTGTGTCTCCTGTCAAATGAGCAAGTTAAGGTTCACACTAGCTGTTTGTGGACATACCAGGTTTCAAATATAAGTATAAGTGATAGAAATAACAGTGATAAAATTGAATGTAATGTAGTAATTGATTTTCCATAAATAAAGAGATAAATAAAAAGATTTGTCTCTACATTTGTCGGAGTTTTCTAAATGTAAGAAAACGTTCGCAACAGCCAGTCAACTACACCCTTAAATGTAATTTTTGTAAATTTTTGTTTACTAATGAAACATAAATTTAAAAATACTGAATAATTACAAAATCGATAGACCGCATCGAATTTTCAGGGTGAGAAATGGGACGTATTTCATAAATGAAATTATTTGCTTATAGAATTATGTCCAATTGGATGAAGAAAATAAACTAATGGTGTCTTTCGACGAATAGTATCGTTGTTTTTTTCATAAATTTTGTCAACTTTAACAAATTCAAGATATATCTATGTAATGATTAGAGATGAAATAGTTTCAAAACGTGTTTGATGTAATATTCTATTATTTTCGAGTCGTTTGTAGTGTGTTTTTGAATTTGAAAATGATTTTTTTTTTTTTTTTTTTTTTTTTTTAATTACCAAATAAATGAAGTTTTGAACTGCTCAAGTAAGTTAATTGTGACTGTAGTTGAAATCAACAACAGAGTAAGAAAATATAAATAAAATAAATATTATACTTGCAATCATGGAGAAAGAAAGTGTATGAAAGTTACCCTAAAGCATTTCAAAAAAAAGAAAAAACTGGTACCTACCTTACCCAAATAAATAATTTCAAGTCGAATTAACTCGGAAGTCAGGAATCAAGTTTTCGAAAACATTTTGTTATGACCATTCAGACTATTTGGAGTATGGAAAGATATTTCCAAACTTTGCCTTTGAACTAACGAAAACAAAGAGGAAAAAAGGAAAGAAACATTCTTAAGCAAGTTTTATTTGAAAATTTCATTCTAATGAACGAACCTCAAGTTAGCACCTTGTACATTTTTCATTCCATGACTCACCGAAACTTTTAGCGCCATCAGCTCAAATTCATACGTACATGTTACAGGTAAAGTTGAAAATTTTTCATTCTGTGAAATGCGCAAAAATTTTCAGGGATTTCATAAAATTCGGAACATAATGTTAGGCTAATTGAGAAATGAAACAATTTTTTCTGTCCTAACTGGCAGAAATTTCAGGTATTATTGTGTTACCCAATACCTACGTTTACTGAGGAGCGCTGATGTCAAAAAGAGTGTGAGAAGAGTTCCACCCTCGAAGGTTCCAGCCGACCTTTGATTTCTGCATTTCTAAACTTGGTCACGTCAATTAGTCGACCTTACGGGCATTTATTTTTCTTTTTACCATTTCTATCGTTTTTTTTTTTTTTTTTTTTATTTATTTTTTTTTTTTTTCGTAAACGATTTTCTGAATTAATCACTCGGTGGTCGCAGGAATTAAATTATCAGTTTGACATCTTTTCGCAGGTACGAACACAAGCAGATGCACTGTCGCCAAGGCTGCAGATGTGAGCAACAGTACAGATTGCACAGACTTTTGGCTTACGATCCGCGAAACGATTGTCGTGGGATTTTCTCAGACTGGTTCAAGTTTCCTTCTTGTTGCGTTTGTAAATGTTACGATATTGTCACCGAATTCAGACAAACATCCAGAAGTCCTCGAAATAAAGAATCTAAAAGTTTTCCACCATATTTTCCGTGGAATGATTAGGGCTACACTGTCCTCTTCGTTCATTTGTCAAGATTTTTATTTCGATAAGTAATAATATATCGATAACTTTCATGACTGCTTTCAATGCTTGAATCTTAAATCAAATATAACCGTGTATTATAAGATAATTAACGCTTTTATTCGAGATTTTACTGCCAATGCCGGTACGATAACCCGTTCAAATTTTTACGTCTTTTGAATTCTAACTTTTGGTAGGTGCTCATGTTTTTACTCGATTGAACTACCTAAGAGGAAAAACAATATTTTTATTTTATATTTTCGAAATAAAATCAAGTAGCGACCTATTTTTAATAATATTCTGCCGAGCTTAAAATAATTATTCCCAAAAGTCGAATGTATCCGTCAATATCTCTGCAGTTTTATCGAAATTCATGCGGTTGTACTTTCATTCTAAACAATCTTTCACATTTTTTCATTTTAACATCGAAATTAATTTACTTTGTATATACAAAAATTTATTGAAATTTGTTACCTTCAACCATTCTATTTGTAGTATTTTTAAGTCAGCGAAGTATACTTTATAAGGTTATTATTAATTCGTTTGTAAAATGTGATAAGGAAGGAATTCGCACAGGTGTTTTTGCTCTCTACGTGAACCAATTTTTAGAACAACGGTCGTTCATTGGATCACTTTAGCATCTATTTTCGATGAAATGTAGGAATGTAGGTAAACTATCTATGTTAGGAACTGTGACAAGACATAAACTTATTTCTTGCAACAAAAACCAGCTTGTTGGTGAATCTCGATAAATAAAAAAATGCTAGTCCACATACACTAAAGATAAGAAAACTTTTCAAGAGTAATGTTAACCATTGGAAGTATTTATAATTCAGACGTTGATAGAGGAGCAAAATTTTTAAGGTTTAAACTATGTGATCTTTAAGATTGCTTTTATTATTATAAATAGGTAAGGTAATTAGCCAATTACCGCCATATCTAACATAAAATTTGCGTTTAAATCACAAGCGTCTAAATCTCACTCGGGACTCCTGTTTACGATAATGTGATTGGGCTTTTTTTTTTTTTTTTTTTATATATTTCTCGCGTGAAGTCGATCTTATACCCGCCAACTAATTAACATATATGAACACCCTCAAAAACATCGTAAAAATAAACTCACGAAGAAAAAAAAAATACTCCGCCATTAGGTCTTGAGAGATACGCACATTACAGGAGGGTGTCACACCAAATTTGAAAATGTGTCAATTGAAATTACTGTAGAAACAAAAAAATATGTAAAATCAACCAATCACAATGTCGCAAAGCCAGAGTCCCGAGTGAGATCTGGACGCTTCTTTTAAAACCCCATATTACAAATTTTGTTAGTTAAATTTGATGAAAATTGGATGATAGTCACTTTGAAGTATTGAGAGGATGTGATATGAATTTTCTCCCTTTATATTTCATACAAAACATTTTATAAGAATTTTAAGAAAAAATTCCAATTCGCCAATTACCACCACTTGAAAAGAACTTGTTGCCAATAGCATCATCCTAAATCATTGACTAAATGTAGGCAAAATATTTACTAAAAATATTGTAAAAGGAATATTGACGAAGGTAGCTTAATATAATTATGAAAAATTAGAAAGTTACATTTTATCAATTAATTTAATACTTGATTATCAATTTTGGATAACTGTGTTGGAAATTGGCAATTTATATCGTTTATTTTCCCATAGTTGCCACACTTGAAATTCCCTAAATTAAAAACCAGTATGGTCGCCGTTGTAACGAACCATTCCTGGATGTTCTTATTACATATTCCACAACCTCGCTGTATTATGTTTTCAGCCTAAGTCCAAAAATTAAGGTTTGACACCTGTGTTGGAAACTGGCAAATTGTATCAGTTGTTTTCCAGTAGCCGCCACACTTGACATTATCTGAATTTAAAAGCAATATGGTTGCTATTGCATAATGAGACATTCCTAGAAGCTCATATCACATATTCCACCAACCAATTGTATTTTATTTTAAACTCAGTTCTAAATAAAGGAGTTACATAAATCATGTACCTTAATTTTTTGGTTAATTTTTCACTGATTTTTCACTAGATTTTTTAGGAAAAAATATTAAATTAATATCACCATAAACAAGTTTAAAAGAGAAAATAATAACCGAAATGATTAACGAAAGGAAGCATGGTAGAGGGTATATTGCCAGTCAGCGTTGCCAGATGAAGTATTGACAGATTAAAATTTACGTTTGGTTTAGGGTGATGGAAATTGATAGAGTGGCGGCTATTGGCAAATTAGCTTGTTTATTATTGTCAGTGGAGTACGTAGGAAAGAGAAATCGATGCCCACGTATTTTTTAACGAGGTAGTGGATGCCATGCATCTGACCATCCTCCCTTCTTTATAAAAAAAAAAAAAAAAATCATAATTTTAATCAGTTGAAGAAATTCGGTCAGACGTTAATTAGTTGACAAAATTATACCAATTAAGCTTTAGTTGGTATTTTTAATGTTTCAATAAACGAAAGGGGAAGGGCCAAAAATAAAAATGTACTAATTTTCTTTCCTTATAACAGACCAATACCAATAAAAACACGAAAATTACAGATATTTCAGTTGATAATCGAATCGTTTGATTTTAATACAATCGGCCATACAATTTTGAGATGAGTTGAATCGGTAGTACTTGCTGAGAGGTTGTGAACATTCGGTTTGAAGATTCATTTTAACTAATTTACCTACTGGTTGAAAAAAAAAAAAACTCGAAATCGACGCTTTGGTGCGTCTTGATTGTATAAAAAGTGTTCTTTTATTAACGTTTTTATATTATTATGTACTTTTTTCCTGTATCTGGAAAAGTCTCTTCTCTTTCACTCAATGATTCCTCAAACCGAATATAAGGTGGAAAACTATCGTTGGTACTGGGTAGTGTTGGAAAGAGGATAAAATTGACCAAAATTTACGTTCATTCTATATAATGTTTTAATCATCCTTAGTTATTTGAAAATAAATAACCGGAAAAAAAAAAAAAAAACTTAATGGGAAGTTTTCAGTTTTGGAATTGTTTGAACATTATTTAAAAAAGTAACAGTGTGGCGGGGTTGGGTACAAAAAGTTTTTCGATCGTGCCCCTCTATCCTAGTGACAACACCTCGGCGCTACCTTCCCCGTAAAATATTAATTTATGAATAGATTGCGTTGTTATTGTGTTTTTTATAAATTAATTTTAATTTTTTTTTTTTTTTTTTTTTTGGATGGTGTCTGGTGCGCTCTTTGAAGTACAGCCAAACACCTCGGAGGCAGCACCAGCCCACTTGAGAACCAACGTTGTAAAATAAAGTGTTTTCTTTTTTCTTAATTTGTCAACATCATTCATTTTTCTCGCAGGTTTTTATTTGTAGATCCCATTAAAGGTTGAATATTGGAAAAACGACTTCCAAAATAAATTGTCTAATTTACTATACTGTAGCCACGACCAGTGATCGAATCCTTCCGGTTTGATCATTAGGCTGTTAATTCGTATCCTTCGAAAAAAAAAGTCATCTTCAGGTTTACCGGATATGCACTGAACAGCTGCAACAAAGTTTTAGTGTGGAACTCGAACATATCCAATCTAGCCTAAGAGCCTCGAAAAAAAACAACGAGACCATGGGAAATAAATTGGACGAGCCATCTCAGCGTTATATGCCGAATCGATTTGTGGGAAGGGGATTGCAAAAGGAGAAAACAGTGTCACGATTAGAACGATCAAAACAACTTTTGTAGGTGTTTTTTTTTTTTTTTTTTTTTTTAAATCTCGAGGTGTTTGACATCCCAGCCACCTTTTCAAACATTGACTTCAAACTTGCCATTTATTTTAAAATCTTGGCCCTTCTGTGTCCTCTGAAAGAGCCCGGGCTCGGCACCTTCGGAACCCTCCTCTCTGAGACCCTATCTGGTTCAACTAGAGCCCTATAGATCAATACGCCATTTTGTATCCATAGTTTAATTAACATAACCCTTTCAGAATTTTAATATATCTCAAGAACAAATGGTGAGATTTTAGCAAAATTTTAACAGAATATTTAATAAATATAGGTATGTTAATGTTTATCTAAAATTTCAGGTTTCTACAACCAACGATTTTTTTGCTATTGCATTCTAAGGACCATATTCACAAACGTCACTTTAACCTCCCTTCACTTAAACTTCACTATAAAAAAGTTTTTTGCACAATTTTGTACTTAAAAATATGGGAACATTGTATCTCTTATGAGAGTTCCAATGTAAAAATAAAATGTTACCACATTCTTAAATACAAAATTGTGTCAAAAGTAATTTTTAAGTGAAGTTTAAGTGAAGGGAGGTTAAAGTGACGTTTGTGAATATGGGCCTATAACTTTGATTGTATAGTTTGTTCCCTTAAAATTGTATATGATAAGAAAATTGTTTCTTCAACCCCTCAGTCTGTTAGGTGAGAGTAAACGAGAGTAAATTTCAAGTGAAACAATGAAAAAGCTTTATAAAATTAATAAAATAATCTAAAATAATTAAAATTTTTCAAATCTAACATAAATATTAATGAATTCCTCCGTGAGCTTTAGAATACAAAATGGCGTATTGTCGGACTCGTATCTGTAGGGCTTTAGCTCAGCTGAATGGAAAAATATTTTTACTGAAGAACGAGTGCGTTTGTAAAATTGGTTAGATTGTTTTATTTGAGTAATTCCTTTTCACGGAGCTGAATCCTGCGTTAAAAACATAAAGCAGAACTGAGAAATAACTATGGACAGAATAGTATCCCCTCTAAAACTTATAACGCACAAGTTTTTTGGCATATAAAACAGATCCATCAAATCTATTTTTCATTTTCGGATCGAATTATATTTTATGGGTCTTATGTGTTCCTAAAAATGAGGTCAGGGTTATTATTGAGTTTTGAATTAGGGCAGTTAATGGGAGACAAGTTTTTTGAGGCGCTGAATTCTAATAACGTGAGTTCCATTTTTAGATGAAACCACCCACTGTGTCCCTCGGTGGTCCCACGAATGAGTGAAAATTAATTTTTTCGAATATTATTGGATTATACACCGTCGAATAGATTTCTTGAAGAGCTGAGTTCAAATCAATAGCGGTGTTTTTACCTCGCTGCTGTTCACAAGCTACAAGCAAGATTTTTTAAAAGCTGTTTGTAAAATAACTGCATATAAATGAACAAAATCTGGGAGACTGCACAATTTAGAAGTTCAGTTCAATTTTTTAACAACAATTTCATTTATTTACCTTTTGCGCGCCAAAAATATGTGTGTAAAAGAAATTGCTTCAAAAAAATCTGTGATAAAAACAATGTTTTCACGTAGTCAGACTTTCTTTACATTTTTTTCAGCTTGTAAACCAGTGCTGGTGTAAACGGAAAAATTTATAAAAAGCCAGAAGCATAAATTTTCAACAAGTCAGTTTGTAACAAGTAAAAAAGCTTCGAGAAAAACCCACTTGTGATCAGTTTTTAGACTGAAATCAGGCAGTTCAAAAAACCTTTAAAAAAAAAAGAACGAAAAAAATCCGATCATTAACTGAAAAAATTTGCTGATATCTTTGAAAATTTATTAGATTTTTTTTTTTTAGAGAGCATAATTAATGTGTAAACATTCTTGCTCTCTAGTCCGCTTTCCTCCTGGGTGTAAAAAAATATTAGATACAAAAAAGTTGAGATTGCATAAAAAAACTGCACGCGCACTGTCCAGTTTCAAATTCTGTTTGTCACATAACACACACACACACACACACACACACACACACACACTCACTCACAAACAGACGTCCGTGGCAAGCTGACGGCGCTCAGCTGAATGTTTACACATTAAATATGTGTGGAGGGACCCTCGCAGCCTTTTTATTACCTGCTATTTAGTCGTATTGGTTGATTTAGGTAGTTTTCGAAGATTAACTATTTTAAAATTTTCAGAGAATTACACATTAAATAATTATAGTATCTGACGTTTTTATTGGATGATTCTGTTTTAGGTAAGAATCAATTTCGGTGATTTTTTGATAATTTTTTTGATAGTGTATTTGACGACCCACTGTCCGGTAAAACTGGACAAATAAAATAGGAACGTCGAAATTGGAGTCTATATTTATTTGAAAATTATGAAAAGGATTAATTTAATAATCTATTAACGCCAATTAGTCAGGAATGTTAATGATGTTTTTGAAAATGTTTTCGAACATTATTTTTTGAACAACTTTTATTTACATTAAGGTTTTAAAGTTGTGATCTCAGAATTCTGAACAGTATTAGTAAAAAACTAGATTTTCTAGCGAAGTTTTACTGCATTGGAGTTTTATTTAGTACCTATTTAACGCTGAACTTCAGCACCTCTCCAAATTAATTAGGTATCTGTTAGATAATTAGATAACGCTTAACGCTCTATACTTATTTATAACATTACCTTTTCGAATTATAGTTTTTGTGGTCATCAATTTTATTTGATGATTAAATCATTTACCCTTTTACGAAAATGTATTTCGCAATTTATACTAAAAGGTCTTCCATTGAATTTGAAAAGAATGTACGATTTGAACGATGCAAAAGAACAAAGGAGAGGGGAGAAACGAGACATTCCCTATAGTTTTTCTAATGCGAAGTCTACGCAGTTACGTATTTTCAGTACTTAACAGCCTTTGAAACGTAATTCGTAAAACTGGACATTTCAAGGTTGACCTGGCCAATGGTCCCTTAGCAACAGCCAGCAAAGGTAAGGTTTTACAGTCACGTTTTTATTTTTTTTTATTTTTTATTTTTTGCCCCTCCATCTGCCGATATTCGGATTTAACAAATATATGAATTGCGCAAAATGATTGTTTTTTTGTCTGATACGATTTAACTTTTCATTTATGCTTTTTTCATTCGATAAAACCATTTTGTGTTGTCCGTTTCGAAAAATTTTCATTCGCATGGCAATCAATATTTCAAACTTGAACTTAAAAATTTTCTAGTTCCATTTACCAATCAATACGTTATATTTGAAACATTTCCGATATGTTTTACACGTTCGACGTTATATTTTACTCGTAATCGCCGCAGTTTTTATAAATTCGTCGAATACTCGAGACGCCTCCAATTTATTTATTATTATTATTATTATTATTATTTTTTTTTTTTTTTTTTTTGTGCTCTTGAGAAAAAATGATTAGAATTTTATGAAAAAGTGTATACGTTATAACGTGTATATGGTCGAAGCATACTTAATGAAAAATTACGTAAGTTATGTCCATCAAGACCAGTGACGATTCTTCCACGTCTGCCACCAGAAATAGTGACACTTTCAACGATTCTGAATCAAGTCCGAATGAAGGTAAAAAAGAACGAATAAAGGTACGTTTGACTTCATCGCTGGGGGCAATCTATATTTTCAAACGTTAATACCTATAATGTGTGCATATTATTTTGTTCATCTCCAATCCGCAGGTTGTGGTCAGGATAAAACCTATCGTAATGAAGAATTCAAAACGTTGCGTATTTGCGTCGGACAATAAAGTACGGAACTTTTTTTGTTTTAAATCAACTTTTGATACGAACAGCTTATAATTTAATAAAAATTAAACAAAAAAAAAAAACAAAAACAAAAACAAAAAATATAACACGTTTCTTTAGACTATTATATTCGGAGAAAATGGAAATTCGGTAGACCAAACAAGCGTAGATGTAGAAAAACAAAACTTTGCGAAAAAAACTATTTTCAAATTTGACGCGGTTTTTGTTGAAAATGCAACTCAGGTAAATTGATATCATCTTAAGTAACGATAAGTAACTGTTACATTTTATTTAAAAACATTGACGAGTTTATTATTTTTCATCGAAGACAGCGAGAGATCGCCTCTAAAAAGTAAAAAACTCTCGTTTAGTGAACATCGCAACGTTAAGAGTGAGTTTTCGCAGAAATTCTTTTGAATTGAAAAGCGACCTATGAAATCAGTAGGTATATCGATCGATCGATCCAAACCTAAATCTAACGACTGTGTTTTTTATACAAATATCAACGTTTTCACCACATTTTGTGACAACAGAATATAAATTGCGAATTTTAGAGCCATTCAATCTCGAAAATTGGGACAAAAACAGAATCGGACCGATCGATCTGTACCAGAATCAATAAATTAATAGGTGAAATTTAGATATTTTATGAAATTCCTAGGGAGAGTACCTACGTTTAAAAACCATTCGTTTGGACTAGGCATTTGAAAAGGTCTAGCAAGACTGCAAGAGTAAGGCAGAGTGCGAAATGACGTGAAATAATACTATAGGTAGCCACAGATAAATAAATACGTAGAAATCATGTTAATAATATCCATTACCCATTTTCCTGCATTAGCTGAGCGAAACTAATTATTAATCACATTTTTAATATTTTTGCCTATAAAAACATCACCAATACAATAATGGTTCCAACTGTATTACTAGTCGCAATAATTACTACGTGGCCTTCATCGTCGACAGTGACGAATTTTTTGAATTTTTCCACTTTACAAAACTCACACAGAACTTAAACTGTGGAATAAAACAGAACTCATCTACGTTTACTCGACGTTACTAAATACAATTTTTTACTTTCAGGAAACCATAAGCCGTTATTATTCATTCAATCCTTTACACAAAATAATGAAAATTGGAAAACTTTTTTTTCGCAACACGTGTACGAAATGGTGTATTTTCGAAGCATGTATGGCGCGTGATGAAAGTGGCTGATTTCAGAACCCTTAATTTTCTCTCTCTTTCATTTCTTTTTCTCATACCTGAACTTCTCTTCAAACTCCTTAATTTATTTTTCTTACAACTTAACTCTTTTTATCACACCTTAATTTTTTTTTTCACCCCTAACTGCTTTCTCAGTTTCCTACACATCTTTAAATGTGGTCTTTTCTTTTATTTAAATTAATTCCACTTTTTTTTATTAACTTTCCACTCTAGTTGCGTAATATACTACTTCTTTTTCTTTTGAACCAGATTTACGGTTGAGGAAGAAATAATAGGAAAATTTTCTACCAGTTCAGACAAAAAAACCGTTTCACTTCACATTTTGCCAAACTTGCGTTTGTACTTCATGAAATACCTGAAAATTTTTGGAAACTTCATTAAACGACTACAAAATGAATACCTACTCAATTAGACAGTGGCGAAGTGAAGTTTGGAGCATCCCGGAGCAAACAAAGGGCGTAAAGGGAGGGCAATATCTTCATGACTTTCCCTTTCAACCCTATCCACCATTAACAATATCATTTTCATTAAAAAAAAAACGCTATTTTTTTAGGTCAAGTATTTTTTTGAGCAAAGGATGGCTCTAGAGCCCCAAGATCTCCTCATCTTGGCATTCCCTCCCCATTCCAACGGATCATTAACTAAATTCTAAAACCATATTTGGCCATCAATCATTATAAAAATCATTTAACTCTGCGGCAGCCTCATTAATGGATTACTAATTTTCATTTATTGAACTTTGTAGGTTATGTTGGTTTGGGGAATCAAACCTAGGACCTACATATTTGCCACCTAAAAATGGTGAACTTGACTACATGGCTATCTCACTGCTGACTATAACTGGCAAATGTATTTTGTATTAAGTAAGGCATGGCAGTTCACACACACTCCCCCCTAGAGAGACTAAACACGAGTTAAACGACATTAGATGCGGTGGGAGGTTGGGTGAAGCCAAAAATGCCTCTTACACCTATACACACAGGCTTACACTACCTATATATGTTCCATTTCCACTATATAGGGCATCGTCTATTGGCAACTCAAGTTAGGAAGGAGAGTTTTGAGTTCCGCCATGCACTACTAGGGTGTGTGCATGTCCAGCACATGTTGACAGTCACCAGATATAGGTTTTGTTGGTTTGGGGAATCAAATCCGGGACCTACATATTTGCCAGCTAAAAGTGGTGAACTTAACCACACGGCAATTTCGCCGTCGACTATAACTGGCAAATGTATTTTGTATTAAGCAATGTATGGCGGTTCCCACAAACTTCATTCTGGTATCACGAGAGAATATATGTACTATAATCAGGGAGTGAATCTCACAAGAAATAAACATTGATGTGTGCAGGAAGAAGTTTATAAACTTACAACGAAAAACCTAATCAACGAAATCATTGCTGGTTATAATGGAATGATTTTTGCTTACGGAGCCAGTGGTTCAGGTAAAACGCATACAATGATGACGATGAATTCATTTAGTTACGATCAGACAGCGAAAATCAATTTTTCTGAATGTGGAATCGTGATTCAAGCCATCAAGGATCTTTTTACTTCTATTCAAGAGGGAAAAGATAGATTCATCGTAAGTTTCTTATCTATAATAATACAAACTGTAATCTTTTTCATTTCACTTTTCATCGGTCGTGTGTATATAATTATACATAATATATTATTTTATTCGCTTCTCGTGTCTTAATTGGTGTTTTTTTCTCATCCCAGATAACTTTGTCTTATATAGAGTTATATAACGAAAATATCAAAGATTTGTTTAACAATGACGCGAAATATTTAGAACTACGAGGGAACAATAAAGTACAGCTTGTCGGGTTGACAGAAGTTGTTGTTACCTCTCCTTTTCAGGTGAAAAATACTTTTCATTATCTACTTTCTGAATCGAAGGTACGGGTGTTTTTTGTATTAACGGTCTGAATATAATAATTATTTCTTTGTCTGTTCTCGTAACACCATCCAGGCAATCGATCTGCTCAAAAAAGGCAACGAAGTGAGATCTGTAAGGTACACCGGTGCAAACGCCAGGTCATCTAGAAGTCACGCTATTCTCATCGTTATACTGAGAAGAACCAACGAGCAACATGAATACGAAGTATTAACGACAAATACTCGTCAAAGTAAATTATTATTTGTTGATTTGGCCGGATCCGAACGAGCGAAACATAGCCAAGTAAATTTTTCAATTTTCTGTTTCATTTCTTTATCCGTTATTTAGTTTCATAAAAATTTAGTCCAGGAACGTTAGGACATATGGGGACAATAATTCGTAGAAACTGAAAATCATTACCTGTACACGTTAGGTTCATCCCCATCCCACAAACAACATACTAGAAGTCTGGATACACCAAATGCAAGCCCGTTCTCCAAGGAGACACAAAATGTGTCACAAAAACTTTTTCTCACATACATCTCTCTCAACTTTCAGCATACGTCAAAACAATAGTTCAGCGCTAAAGTAAAGAAGAAGATAAAATATTCGAAAAAAATTTATTCTTACATGTTTTGTGGTGGAAACAGTCTTTATCCACTAAATTAAGGTTAAACATGAAGCTATATGTAACTGACATATAAAACAGGTACAGACACGATTTATCGCAGTTTTCCATTCTGTTGAGAACATTTTCATCAATGGTGGGTATCAGTGCACATTAAGTGAAAATATTGTAATGCCAAAAAACGACTTGCAACTAATTGACTAACTTGTATAATTGTGAAGGGTCGAGCCTGAAAGAAAGTTGATGGACAACAAAATTTGTTTGGTATAATGACATTAAGGACTAGCTTTGGCTTTTTTTTTTTTTTTTCTTCTTAATCGCAAGTATGATGAAAAATCCTCAAAAAATGAGAAAATCCCCCACGCAGCATTCCAATATACAAAAATATTAGTGGACTAAAAAAAAATATAAAAAAGTTTATCAGACTCCAGATTAGAACCGTTGACTCGGGGGCATGCTGAGCTCTTATTTAACCACCAAACCACTGCAACAAACGTTAAAATTGGTTTATCATAGATTATACGATCACTTCTCCTTTTTTTCAAGTATCATGCTCGCCCCTTCATAATTATATGATTTAGTCGTAAATCAAAAGAAGAGTCGTATATTGGTGTAGTTTACCTTTCTTAGACGTTGACACTTTTGCCAATTATTTTCTGCGTGAAGATTTCACAGACAGATTAATAAAATGAACTTGAATAAATTAAATAGAATTCCTAGTTATCCACTCTCTTATGGTGGACCTTAACTTTTTTGAGAAGACTTTCAAATTATTTTACACAAATAAGTTTCCACCCAGTATAATATTTCAAATTAACACTTTACATAAATTAGAATCAATAAATGAATAAATAAACAAGTATAGGTAGTAATTAAAAATCAAAGAATAACGTTTTGTCCTTCTGTGCATTCGTATTTGTATCCTTCTTCAGGATAAAGTGTATATAAAAATGGTAAGATAAAATTTACTATTATTGGTTATTAAAAGAAAGAAGGAGAATTGATGTTTTTCCATTATAGGAGGATAATTCAAAAAGTTGTGCGAGTGTGTGTAATTTTAATTAGGTCAGAGACCGTTGTTTTCTATCTGAATGAATTACTTTCATCGAATTCAAACAGTCAAAATTTACTGTTAGTTTTTTGTATTGAAGAAGAAGAAGAGTCAATGGTGTGTAATAATTTAAGAAATAAGTAAAAATTATTACAACTGTGTTGAGTGTAGTCGTCCAGGTAAAATATGGCCAAGTATATTTGTTACAAACACTACGCTGACTTTTCATAACCAACAAGTCCTCTTCTCCAACCACCTTCTAAGTAATAAAAAATTTCTTAAGGGTAGTGAGAAATTGGTTTTTTTGTAACATAAAATTAGTCATATGGTTCCTTTTCCTCGTAAACTGTCCAAGATATTGGTATGTGTTATGGTTAGAGCATAGTGTACATTGCTCTTATATTTTGGGCATTGTACACAATTACAGGGAAATGTATGAAATGATCAGCTTTTCTTTTCAATGTCTGGCACTTAGTGGGATATTTACAAAATTAAAAAAATTCATTCTTAATGATCTTCCTCCAACCTTTACTGCTTACATATATTTAGACCGTTGAAAGGGAACTCTCATTTCTGTTTTACAGTTGTTTCGAAAGTTTTCACCAAATACTTTGGTTCTGGACCGATTCTTTCAAAAGTTAGTTCTCAGTTCTATTTTTGGGTACTGTCAGTTTTGAGAAGTGAAATCTCAAAAACTGGGAACTTTTAATAGATAGTTTTGAGTTTTCACTAAAGATATTAGTTCTGAACCTGGTCTGTTGAGTGATAGAATCTTACACATGCCTAAAGGGTGGATAATACAACTTGTTTCATACATTTTCAAATTAACCAGTTTGGACTTGATTCGTACATTATACTAGTAGAGACAATAAAAAATATTTTCTATCTGTTTATGTTATATGCGATGCTTTGTGAGGTGGGTGAAAGTGGGGTTCCTCTGGGTCTGGGATTTTTAGGGACCCGGCATTCTAAAAAAAAAGAGATAAATCAATAGATTTTTATAGAAAATCCTATGAAAAAGCTTTATGAAAATTTTTTCAGTCACTCCGTTTGCAAAATAAACTTTCCTAATATTACAAAACCCCTTCCCAAGATAAATTCTTCATAGTACATCTGCACAAAGATGAATTTTCAATTTTTAGGAGACCCATAATTTTTCTTCCCTGGACCAGGATTTTCTCTATACAGCTCTGGATTTTTATTGCAATTATTAATGTAACATAACGTGACATAGTACTTGTAGAAACATCTAAGGGCATTAAAATAAAATTTGGTTTTTTTCAATGATCCCTTATCAACGTGCTTGCATTTTTAACACAAGTTCCACCGTAATTCTTTAATCATCAATTTAAGGTATCGTCATAAGAAAATAACCTTTCATGCCATGTATCCAAAGTTCAAGTCCCACTAGGAAATGAAAATGGTATCAGTCATTTTTTTTTCTCATGAAACGAATAATTTTCATCGTCCCCACCCCTAACAATTTTGTGAGGTTAATTTTAAAAAATTATGAAAATCAATCCCAGTAATCTTGAAAAAAAAAAAGGAACATAAGGCTAAGATTATTTTCAGCGATAAATCGTGTCACTAGCTATATGTAGATACAAGCCCTGAAGCACCACTCTGCGGCTCTTTGGCTTGTGCTAGCCCTGAATTTTTGGTAAAACTGTAGAATTCGTTGTTTTGAAGGAGATAACAAACTTTTTGTTTTGTGTCTGTGTGGATAGTGACGTATGCGCATGAGGGAATAATTGGCGAAATAATTTCATGAAATAATTTACAGATTGAATGTTTATTGTATTGATGTAGATAAAAGTAACATACCCTCATGGTTAACCTTATTGTTTACTTGATAATGAATGGGTGTACCACAATAAATTTAAGAATAGATTTGATAGGATTTTTTATCTTCTTCAATTTTTTCACTTCAATATTTTTCAGGTGAAATATACCTACGTGAAAAACTGTTTTTACTTCTAGAGGAGGGGGATCACAAAGAACTCGTCCGAAGTTTTAAGTACCATGTTTGGTGGTTGAACTTAACATGTTTACCAAATTTCAGCTTTTTACGTGAAACATGTCTTTGTTATGAGGGGTCTTTAGAATATCGATACCAATTCTGACAAGCATTTTTTTTTTTTTTTTTTTTTTACTAAAAATATGAAAGGAATGTTTCTGATCGCATGCTAGGCAATTATCGATTATATCTTTTGATGTTAATGTTTTTGGGAAACATATTATAGGTCATCTCAGCCAATTATGCTTTAAATACAAAATTGTTGCTAAATGCCGAGTTAGAAGGAAATTATTATTCTATGTACAATTTTTGAGTACGACATGTTTTCTTGATTTAAAATTGGACATCAGAAATTTACTTTTGAGTAGATAAAAAAGTTTGATCAAGAATAAGAACTTAGTTCAATTCTCTGAGGTTCTTATTCTGTTTGAATTCTGTAGAGTGACAATAAAACTAAAAATTTACACCTCTAAACGGACCTTTAAAACCAAAACAAATTTTTTTTTTGTGAAGGAAATAACGAAGGACACAAAGCATGACACAAACATAATCATATCTTCAAAGAACTTTTCATCAGGTATCAGTTATTTTTCTAAATGCTAAATTAGGTTTACTTCCATTCATTTGTTTGATTTGTTTTCTCGTTTTAATTTCGCTCTTATATGCAATTACTAAATGTAATGTTTGAATAAAAAATAAAATACTGTAAATTATTATGTTATCATAATAAAAAAATATTAAAAAAATAAGAAGATCTGCTTAAAAATTGGCAAATGCGGGTTTCATGTTTGATAATTTCATCGATAAGGAAAGTGTAAATGATGCGTTTTTTGTTGTCTTTTTTTAATGAATCATTTCCCTCGTTTCCTCATTTGCTATTTTTAGGGTTATAAATTACGTTTCCAGACTAATTCATTATTGCACACACATATACATTTTACTCATACCCATATGTATGTACATTAACTTTTTTTCTTTTTCTAGAATAAAGGTAAAAGACTCCAAGAAGGAAGTCACATTAATAAATCTCTTCTAGCATTGGGCAACTGCATTAGCGTTTTGAGTAATGGAACCAAAGCGTCTCATGTAAATTTCAGAGATAGTAAGCTAACTCGCATACTGAGAGAGCCACTCTGTGGAAATTATCGTACAATTATGATCGCTCAAATCAATCCAGCGTTAGAGTTTAAAGAGGAAACAAAAAATACGCTAATTTATGCTACCAAAGCAATGGGCATTTCCAAGAGGGTAATTAACCTTAAACATAGGTACCCATATACCATATTTGCTGAGGGTTTTCACATTTTTGCGCTGTTTTCAGATACAGCAAAATATTGCGACTGCGTCGAACCAAGTTCCGCATTATCGAAATTTAATTGTTGAATTACGCGATGAAGTCGTTCGTTTGAAAAGTAAAATTAAAAAACAAAACGTCGTGAGCAAAAATTTTAACAAAAATTTTGAAGCGAAGCACTTGAAAGACGAAATGATTTCTGTTTTTGAAGAACGCATGAAACTTAGGTAACTATCTCCTTTTATAATTCAAAATATATTTATTTCCTACCACAGACAACGTTAATTATTTTTAGACGAGAACTATTGGATATAGATAATCATATTTTGCTCTTAAATGCCGAAGCAGAAAAATTAAATCAGTCGATCAGCTCATTGCAGTCCAAAAGTAATAAACTTTATAACTTTAAAAATTCTGCAACAGGTACAGCGTTTTGTAAATAAGAAAGTATATCAGAGTCGCCTAGTTTCAAAAGGACTAGCCTACGCGACACATCTACTGAAAATGAGATTTTTATCGTCCTTCAGATTTTCGTGCCTGCCGAATCGCAAATGGTGATGTAATTTTGAAGGAAAAAATACCGTATCCGGCCTGAAATCTCGATTTGAAAATTATATTTCGTGTCAAAAGGCATTGAAGGCTAATTTTTTTTTATAATGAAAACCCATTACAGGCCGCTTCGGTCTCAAAAACCTATTCGAGAAAATAATTTTGTTTTAAAAAATATGTACTTAGGCCATCGGATGATTTGTTACCAAAACCTACTAAACGACGTGCTATATCTCTATATAACATCATTGGCTGCGGTTTTCAAAAAGTACTACAGGATAGAAACTTGAAAACCTACATTTAGAGAAACTCAAATTGTAAAAATAAATAAATTGGAATGAAATGAGAGACTTGTCCATTTTCGCATCATTATCAGCGTTGCCAATCTATAAAATGGAAAAAATATTCAAAAAGTTACGGCCGGCATAGAACTGTTGCGAAAGTTTTTTGCTATTTTCTCAAACGTCTGATTTCTGGATGTACTGCCTTCTGAAACTAAGCGACTCTATTTAATCAAGAATAATGCATACTTTTTATTATAGCCCAACTTTTTTTTTTTTTTTTTTTTTTTTTTTTTTTAAATATTCAATTTTCTAGACAGCGAAGAGAATTTGAACAATTTTAGTTCAATGCTGAATACGATTGAAGATGAACGAGAACGATATCAAAAATTGCGAAATGAAATTTTGGAAAAACTTGACATCATGAAACAAAAAGCCGAATCTTCGGAGAATGTAATAAAATGGTGTTCCAAAAATATAGATTTTTCAACTTCAGTTAGGATCTGTGTGGCGTAGTGATTGAGGCCAAAGTTTCTAAATTTTTCTAACCTGTGACTCTGCGCAGGTTCAGACACTATTTGTGTTACATGACCAGTGATATAATAATTCGTAAGCAGATGCTGAAAATTCTCATCAGTACTGCTTATGCAGGGACTCGAAAAAATGAATCCGTGGCCAAATTTGGAGCCACAACGCACAGTTTGAAAACCTGCGGGTCGAGGTGCTCGGCTTTGTAATCGAAAGGCTGCGTGTTCAAGACTGGCCGCTGTCAAATTCTCAACCCAAAATGGTCGTATGTTTGGTGTACTTCTGATGGTGCACCACGGTGTGCGATTGAAAAGTTTACGCTTGGTAGACAATTGATAGGCCACTGGATCCTCACCCTCCCTCCACCCCCGCTATGGCATTAAAATATATCCTTCGGCCATACTGTGAAAAATGGCAAAGTAGTTGAAGTACCTACGTGAATCAAATTTCTTTTTAAACTTCAGTTAGCTGTGTCTCATACCTCGATGTTGCGTAGGAATTGCATAAAAGTGTCGATGAAGAATCGGAGAAAGAGTTGCTGACTTTGTTTTGTCGGGTCCACGAATTGGAGGCTGATAAACTGAGTTTGCAGGGGGAACGTATGCTCGATGCGTACCAATTACACCGTTCAGAACGACTGCTTACACGGTATCAGGAGCAGCAAAAAATATCCGATTGTATTATTACGAAGCAGCGACAAATAATCGAAGGTATTGGACTTACACAGGATCGATGTTTTCAAATTTTTCATCGCGCCTCTTTCGAATTAAACGAACTGAATCAACTTTTACAGAACAAAAAATTCGTGTACCTTCGGATTTACAATCTATGTATCACTTATACCAACAAGAAATTCATGCGATGACGCTGCAAAGCTTCAAGGAAATCAAAAGTTGCGACGAAATAAATTTTTCTTCCATAAAAAAGTAATTTTGCTCATAAATTTTCGTTTAATACTCAAATCAAGCTGCTGAGTATTTAGAATTATGGTGTTTTTTTTTTTTTTTCATTACAAAGTATGGATTGCCACCGTAAAACAGGGGAACATTGAACTCAAAGGGGAACGTTGGACCACTCTGATTTTTCACTTTAACACACTCTGGAGGCAAAATTAATAAATTTTGAGAGCTGCTAATGCACGATTTAGTTAGCTAAGGGTCTATGCTAGGTCATCACAGTTTTTTGAAATAAAAAAATATACATTAATAGGGTGTGTGAGGACCATACATCTCGTACACACGACGTCATTCCTTATCAAGTGTATTATACTCTACAACATATATACACTTTGTTTGTTCCTATGTTCTCATTTGCACACACTGGCAAGTAAGACACAACATTCTGTCGATGACAATATGATAGATAGAGATCTCGGCGATGTTTCAAACTGGTAAACAAAAGTATTGTGTCATTCCTTATCAATTTCCATAGTGATGAATAAGCAATGACGTACTTTCTACAACACATATACATATGTATATGTACATATGTGTGTCTGTGTGCGTGTGCCAATTTCCTTATATAAACTCACAAAACTGGCTCTAAAATTGCCAGTGTTTGTCCATGTTTTGGCTTACCTGTATGTTTACATATGAAGTGGCAGAACACGCAAATAATCTGTTGATTACCTTCAGTGAGAATATATTTTTCACGACAAGGTATTTCACAGGGGGTTATCATGCTATAAGGTCAATGTTAAAATTAGCAAAAAATTACCCAAAAAATAGGGGTCTGGATCTCGGTGGGAATCAATTTTAGAGCTTTGGTGAGTACATTAACAAATTTCTATAATCTGAAGCTATGAAATAAAATTATCTTACCTCTATACAAGTTTCCATCATTCTCATGCTAGAAGCCTATTTAACACATAGTGTTAACTGAAACACTAGCTGAGGTATTGTTAAAAAAACATGCAAAAAAAGGCTTCCATGTTCCCTCATTTTACAGTACATGAATTCGTCTTAAGTGACAGATGGTCACCGTGTAATCTAAGGTCATTTTTTATGAAATACGTACAGAGTAGCTGAAACAATTTGATCGAATTCCGTATGAAAGAGTAGAAGTTTTTCTAGACATTGTCAACTGTCGTCATCACCCTTACGTCTACATGACAAAGATTATTTAAATTCGAAAAACAGATTTTATTCTTCGTTTTTTTTTTTTTTTTTTTTTTTTTTTTTTAAATTCTTTGACTGAACTGTATTCAGGCTACAATTGTGCTGTTATAGGCTTTAAAGCAAGGGAAAAAAAATTCATAGGTACTTTTGTATTTTTGACTCTTTGACTTTCTCCGTACGAAATTTGATTTGTTTCTGCGAAAAAATGGTTTATATTTTTCATATTTTTCTACCCAAAGTAGGTACATACTCGCCGCAAAGAATCCCATACTGATAGTTAAATTCTATGTTTTATCTGCTCCTCGAATAAAACAATTTAAGGCGAATTCATGTTGTAAATATTGAATGGAATTTGAATATTTCACTTTTCGAAAATTTGAGCCAGTTCGGGATGCAGAGTTCCTTGCTCTCTACTTGTTCGAATACGAAATAAATAAATTAATTTCTATACCTTTTTTTCAGTTTTACTAAAACACCTGTATCCGCTCTCAAAACAGATGGTAATAAAATAAAAACAAGAACTGATTTTACTTCCAGGTAAGTCTGGAACAACGAAAGCAAATAAGGACTTTCAATTTATCCTTCGTCAGCCTATATTTATATAAAAATTTTTATCAAATTTTATTTTCAGCTCTCGCGACGAGCAGAATTTGAAACGATTTAGTGAGGATGATTCTTCGATCCATCTTCCAAAAGTTCAACCCACTTTGAATATGAACGACGAAACAACAAGCCGATATTCGAACCCATCTCCTATTCCTGCTGCTGTGTTATTCCCGCCTATAACATTTTAATAAGCTAAACAATTTGAAATAATACGTAGAAATAACGTCGAATTTGTGTTTTATAAGTAAAACTCGGCCCTTTTAATTTCATCATTGTATTATGAAAACTACATGAAAAGAATTATTTATGGACTGACGCATTTTCTGAGCATGTTTAGCGTACTTTATGTGGCCAATTCCATCACAGTTGGGTATCTCACACTTTTTCTATGCTTTCATTCAGACATTTTCCCACCCCTTCGGGAATGTTAATATGTTTTTATTACATGCCTTTATAAAATCTATCAAAACTTTTTTTTCTCAAGTCTTCCAATTTGCTCGTTCACTGAGCACACGCCGTCTAAGAAAGGAGAGAATTTAATTTTAGATATTTAACTTTTTTTTCTTTTAAATCTTTTCTAACCCTGAAGGGATTTGAATCTGCGACCCGTGATTAACTGAACTAACTATCTCACTCACATGGAGTTTAAAACACTCGTCTATATAACTTGTTCAAACTTCACGCTGGTGGAATTACCTACTTTCTGCACTAGTTCGACAATATACTATTCCTGTAGATGCCATGATTACACAGTATTGCGGCTTTGTGCAAAACGTAAATTTTTGATTGACATAAATTTCGGGTTAATGGTATTAACGCGTTGAAATGTAGTTGAATTCACAGCGAGACGAAAAATTTACCCACACCCAACAACTGCGGTCGATTCATGAGATACATTTTAGTAAGTAGTTTTCCTTGAAAACCTATTTAGAAAAAGAAAATAGCGACAGAGAAAAATTATTTCCATTCTCTTTTGTTCTTTTGTGCAGTTCTTCTTTTCTCTCATTCGTGAAAAAATTTTACGTGTTAAATAAAAGAATGAGCACAACTTCCAGCTGAACTTCGCTAAAGAACCCAATTCGTCAATTCAACCGCAATTCAAAATCTAAAGTACATTACTATAGAATGAAAATGGTGCCACACATTTCCCAAAATTATTAGAGAAATTGCGGTTTTTCCAGAATTAATGAAAAACCACTTTTCCAGCAATTTTTATGCTCCAGTTTTCTCGGAAACTACTGAACCATTAACAAACAATGAACTCCTAGTACCAGACTTGGTACTACATGGGGACTACTTTTTCTGAAAATTTTAGTCCTATCCCTTCTGGAGTTTTTCCAAAAACGTGATAAAAAGTTTCTCTAGTAACTTTTTCATTTCCAGTTTTCTCAGAAATTTCTCAACGAATAAGCACAAGTCTAGTAAACTCGAGACTATATGAGAATTAACTGTCTTTCGCAAAAATTCCAGCCCGATCCCTTTCGTAATTTTCTCAGAATCGTAGAAAAACCAATTTTCCACGAATTTTTTATTCTCTATATTTTTCCAAAAATACTGAATCAATAAGGATTAAAAACTGTTATCAAACCTGGTCCTATATAATGACTACGTATGTTACGTGAAATTTCAGCTCTAATCCGTTTCATCGTTTCCTCAAAACTGTGAACGAAAAAATTTTGGCAAACACGTACATAAATAATTATAATATCAGGTGAAATTGTGAAAATGATACTAATCATTTTCTTTTTTTCAAGAAACAGATAATTTTCCATCATTCCCTCCCATATACCTTTCGCGAGGTCAATTTTAGTACCCCGTTTCCAAGCGAAGTGGGTAAAAATGACAATTAGTGGAGGGCCGACTGGAAGTATGCGTACACAGCTTTCTCTTTAAATGAGTAATTTTTGCAATTGCTTCCATCTGTTTCGCGTCCTGGCATGAATTTCAATCCCTAACTACCTTTAATTCGTCTTCTACAGCATGCGAAGCTGCTGAAAATTAATCACATAGCAATTTTGATTCGACGTCATAGGCTCCCTCTCACATTTTAAAGCCAATACACATTTCCTCGCCAACACCAAAGAGAAAAGATGTAAATCGACGATCATTAATAAAACGCAGAATGTGTCCACACGATCCAACCTCCACGTTTCACGAATTATCGACGATATATACGTCTGCATTTTGATGGAATTGTTTCCATACGCACGTATAGAAAGCATTTCAAAAAAAAAAAAAAAAGAAAGAAAAAAAGAAAAAAGTACAAAACAAAAACACAGAAAAAGTGTACGGTGTACTCGAATTAGTGCCTGCATTTGACAATGTACGTATTTACAGCCATTGTTCCTGGGTGAACAGATCCAGCGGGGAGGAGGGGGCTTGGGCCTTTGTATAATCGAAGGTAACCCACCATTATGTGCCTCTCAATAAATAGTCACGAGTTTTCGTTCATTAATCTCGCTCCGGAACGATACATTTTTTTTCACACTCGCTGTCTCTCGCTCACACACACACACAAACACACTCTCTTTCTCTTTCTTTCTCTCTTTCTCTCTCTCTCTCTCTCTCTCTCTCTCTCTCTCTCTTGGAAAATCGTAGCCCGTATTCGCCACGCAATACCTATATGTATACGTTACCATTTTAATTAACGTTAAAAACCCGTTTTTGGCTCAACTCGGCCAAAAAAAGAGTGCAAAAAGAAGTCCAGTGAGGAGGAAACACAAAAATCAACAAACTCAAAAAGAAGTAAAGGGCTACTCGATGCTACCGCAGCGAAATACGCGATGAGGAGAAAAAGGTATACGAGCTAAGTAAAAAAAAAAAAAAAAAAAAGGAAAAAAAGGAAAAAAAGTAAAAAAAAAAAGTAAAAAAAAGGTAAAAAAAAAAGGTAAACCTAATAAGTTATTCAATAGCAAAAGTACAGTATCTTTTCATTTCGAACCCCCTTAGTATTTTATTTCGTGAAATCTTTTTAAAACATTTCGCGTATCCTTATCCTCGTGTTTATCTTGCAATCGCGTTAGGTTGTATTTCCCCCCCTCCAACGCTACTACTTTATTTTCATTCCTTCTTTTCTCGTATGGCGAAATAAAAAAAAAAAAAAAACACAAAAAAACAAACTAAGGGGTTTTGCTTTGAATGCAACCGCAAGGTGAAGGGATTGGTGGTAGATAACGGAAAAACTTCATTAAACGCTTTGTTGCCGATAGTTATCTGTATTTTCGATGGCTCTCTTAGTACTCTTTTAGTTTTTCCGAGAGATCATACCACGATACAAGGTTCATTTCTGTTTACTTTTCTTTTCGATTTTTGGCAGACCGTTTGCTCTTTTTATCCTCCAATTGTTTCCTTCGGCGGCGTTTTTCGTCGATGGTTGTTAAGAGAACTTTAATAGTCGAAAATCGTTTGCCACCGTTAGTGGGAAATGGGAAATGGGAAATGGGAAATGAGGGAAGAAGCGTATATTATGCATTGAGGTCTGAGGGAGTAAGGAAAACAAATAAAAGTAAAACGATTGTGTGAAACAGCATTTTGCTGGACATATTATTTGGATGAATTTTCACCGATATCGCACGCGTAAAAACAGAATTAGGCATTGTAGGCTTCCTGCCGGCCCGGGGATTAGAACCATCGACCATCAGGAATTCCTACCTCAATCGTCACCACCACAACCAAAATACAGCTGCCTTAGACATTCGGCCACAGCGCCGGATGATGGTGATGAGAGTACTCCGCCTATATGTGTCGCCACACTACTCCCCCTCAGTATAGCAGTGCTCAGTACAATTCAGTGGAGACGGAGGTACTAATGGAAGGGTAGGTGTGTGTACGGGAGCAGTGGATGCCCCTCCCCAATAAATCACCGCATCGCACCAGTACACACTACCAATTCACCGCCAATGCGCTCAACGCCATCACATTGTGAGGTGGAGAGCAGGTGAACTAGCAGGCTGATGTGTTTTTCCAAGAGATGGTGCTGTTCACCATCTCCCAGATTACGTCGAGGTCACCAAATGTAGGTTTCCTGCTGGCCTGCGGATTAGTATCGTCAAATGACAGGAATTCCTACCTCAATCGCCACCACCACCAAAATATGGCTACCGTATCTAATCCCCGGGCCGACAGGAAACCTACAGGCATTATGACTGCTCACCAAATACTGGAGAGAAAGCCAGCTTCACATTGGATGCGGAAAGTGCAAAGTTGAAAGGGGATGATGTATCGCAAGGGAGGCGGATGGTTGTTTAACGGTGAAGATAATATCAGTTTACAATTCACTCAAATTTTCAGACGCACCGCCCATATCACTGAGGGCGCGGTCCCTGACATTAATGAAAAAATAGGAAATACACGAAAATTTATTGGTATACTTATAGAGCCTGATGCTGAAGAACAGTTCAGGGATGAGGAAAAAGTACTTCCCGCTTCCCGTTCTCACCAACTGATTTTCGTCTGACTCATTTGTAGTTTTCAGCATTCATTTCATCGGGGTTGTCCTCATGTTCGTCTTTTTTTAGAATTTTCAAAAACCAGTTCAATTTTTGGCAGTTCCACAATGAAAATTGTCAATTTTTCAGAAAGAATAGCTGTCATCTCAAAATTCTGTCAAATGACATACATTAACGTAACCTTTGAAAATAGGTAACATGCGAAGGTTTAGAGTAATTTCAATCAAAATTTATCATAATTTTCGTCATAATAGTTTAGTCAAATTGCAGAAGACTACTGACCCTTTAAATGAGAACAACCAATGTCATAAACTCAAGTTTTGAGAAAAACTCGATTATATATTTTGCTTCCAACTGCATTGCTTTATAATTCTGGTCTATATTTATAGTTTGAGCTGAGATTTTGGTATTCGATTGTTATATATAGCCATATGTATTTCATTAATTTTTTTTTGTAATTTTTAATAATAAAAGCTAGAATTAATGACATTGGTTGTTCATATTTGGCCGTTAAATTTGTAAAAATGTAACATTGGTTGTTTACGCATGAAATTAAGATTGAATAAAAAATGAAATTTTAAGGTTGAAATATAGTCAAAACGTGAAATGTTTGTTGTTGTCATTAGAGGCAGTGAGTGTAAAAAAAAATCATGCTCGTGTGCAAATATGATTATTAATACTATTTTTCTCATTTCAGTAACTAAAACAACCAATGTAAACATTGGTTATGAATTGGTTGTTTTAGTCTTCCAAATATTTCATTCATATTAGCCATTGGTATTAAAATTCACAACCAATATACAAATTTGTTGTTCTAGCACTGTGATATTCTATTAATTTTTGTCATTTGTACATCTGAAGGTGTTAATTATGGGGGTTCTGGGGGGTTGAGACATTGCTTGTTCTTACATCATATAGAAGACACATTAAGAAACTCAATGATGCTACTAACTCAAAACAGCCAAAATGTGACATTGGTTATTCTAAATCCAAGGGACAGATTATCTAACTTGTACTCACATAAATTTTACTACATCTTCCACACGCATAAGAAAGAATAAAAAATTACGATTTTTCCTGTTACAATCACCTCCCAATTGGATGCGATCTGTTGATCAAATTTTTAAACGTTTTAAACAGGTTTTCTTCAGAAAATCTACTTATTGTAACGTATATTTTCTTCTATTTTTAGAAATGACAAACATATTCGTCCACACATTTTCGAACACCAAAAACGTAGATATTTATCAACAATAATTATCCTATAACTCTTTATAAACAACTACTATATTACCCGTATTCAATTTTACAAATATAGATATACCTTCTGTATATTCATGACCTAGTTGTGCCTGTCCCTCGAGTACTCGACGAGTCAGCACAACCCTATAATAACAACACCCTACCTCACTTTACCTATCCGACACGTACGTTTTCATACCCTGAACGAGTATATAATCCCTCGATTCAGTAGAATAGGACACAGTTCCTCGACAGCTACTTCCAAGTACCTGGAACCTCTCTAGTAGAAGTCTCTAGTGAACAGATAGTCTTGCTTGTTGAATTGTGCTTGTATATGTATAAATATTAACGTATGTGTATGTACTGTGATGTACAAAGTATTATTTTATTAAATGTGTAAACTCACTCGTGTGTTTTAAAAATATTATTGAGTCTCTAACATATATTAAGGTCCACTTTAGTTTGTGGATGATAAACTTGAATTTATTCTAGAAGTATTACTGCTTTAAAAGTACGTGATATTTCGTGTATGGTGTAACACTGAAAGTGGTTCTAATTAGGTACATTACCACCTCTTTTGGCCGTTACACTTATTATTTTTTTCATTTTTTCTTTATTCATTCTTTACATAACTGTAGAATTAGGAAATTTACGAATTACACCCTAAAGTAATTTCTACATTTTTGCTATTATCAATTATATACAATATACTTACAGTATAATTATGTACATTGGCTATATGTAAAAATTAACCTATGTATGTATGTAACTCTCTAGAGGTAAGCAGTTTTTAAAGTCACTGTTTATAATTCAGCATCGTTCTTGCTTTTGGGCATCAGTCACGATCTGTAGCTACTTAGAGAAGTATTCATAGATGACACTAAATTCTGTGTTAACATCCAAATTCTAGAATGATACTTAAATAAAAATCCGATACTTAACTAATGATCTGTGGTTTCAACACATAAGTCATTGACTGAATAAACATAATGGAGAAGTTTTCCACAGAAAATCCAGCTCTTTTTTAAAACACAGTGGTGCTTTAGTAGTATAGATATTCTCTTTTTCACAAATATTAATTCTCCAAATTCTTTTTCGATTAGTTCTTTTTTTTTTATTAAGTTTCATGAAAAACCTATGCACTGAAGGTTGCTGCAGACAATAGAAAACAAAACACTTTAAAAAGACATGTTGTTTATTACCTATAAAGAAAAATGTGAATGGTATTGTACCTTTTTTGTCTTTTTCAAACTCGGATCCCCCAACAACAGTGAAATCTGTAGATGGAATCCATTTCACAGATTAAAGTTTGGTGGAAAAAATTTAACATTGGTTTGTCAGTCTGGTTAGAAGTATAAATAGTCAATGACGTAAGTGTAAGATGAACCTGTTTTATACAATGTCACAATTTTTACTTCGTAGCTTGATGAGTGAAGTTGGCTCTAATCTGGTGAAACCTGTACTTGAGTGTAAATTAAAGATGAGAGATATTCTAGAAGACGAATATAAAAATTCACTCACCTAAGGGCCTAAAAATTATATAGCAAAGCTACATTTCTCAGCTACCACACTTTTTTTTTTTTCAAGCATTTCTGTAGTTTGTGGCGCTAAAGTTATATTTTAGTTAAACTACTTTTTTATAGTTTAAAACGGACCCTTGAGTTACGGTAATGAACATTTAGCACAGGGTTTAATGTTGACCATGAATACCACACTAAATTATCAGTTTCCAAAAAATCAAATGTTAACTGGACAAACAAACACAAGCAAGGGCATTTATCAGGCTCACAATTCCGTACAAAAACAAATACTGTTATTCTGGTAGCAGACTATTTATAGGAATTGCAACTGTACAGAACTGAATCACTATTGGTCTGTCAGTTCACTTGTTTTACATGTCCTTTTTTTGAAAACTGACACTTAGACATACTGGTTGCAAATCTGCAAGTATCGTTTTTGCGTTGAGCTCTTTGTGTATATGTAGCCCATTTTTGGAAAATTCAAATACAAATTTCAGACTGAAAACTCGGAAGAGATTTTCAAACTATATCACCTCCAACCATCACTCGAGAAAACTCGTGTCCGATGATTTATATAAAACACAATAAAATCTAAAAATAAACAATTCTCCCTTTTTTGGGCTAATGAGACTCGAAAAATAAGTCCAATGATAAATTAACATTAAATTCAAATTTAACATCTCAAAAAACATGTCTGATAATGTATTACACAATAAAATTTGAAAATAAAACATTCTCCCCTTTCTGGATCCAGTGAAGGTCCAAGAATGGGTCTAATGATAAAATTAACATCTGATTCGAATTCAGCGCCTTAGAAAACATATATTCAATAATGTATAACACAATAAAATCTGAAAATAAAAAATTCTCCTCTTTTTGGATCCAATGAGAGTCAAAAAATGGGTTTAATGATAAAGTTAACATTAAATTCAAATTGCGTGTCTCAAAACACTTATCCAGTGATATATTATGCAATAAAATATAAAAATAAAAAATTTTAATTCTTTTGGGCCTCTTGAGGGGTGAAAAATGAGTTAAATGATAAAATAAGTATCAAATTCAAATTCAGCACCTCAAAAAAATTGTTAGTTAATGTTGATTTAAGAATCAGGAAAAAACCATTAAATGAAGCATTAATAAGTTTGCATAATATTTTTCCTCTTTTCCCTTTATATACACGCAACAGTTATTAATCTAGCCTTCATCAATTTTCCTTTATAAATAAGTTTTCCAAAGTGATAAAATAATAAAACTAAGCCTCGAACCTTTCTAGGTTCATGAAGAATACACATACAAAAATTCATCAACAACTATTTTGTGTGGATTCTGAGATTACCCTTAACATACACTTTTCAAAATTTTCCACTTTATATATTAGTATAAAAGCATAGTATAAATCATTGTCATGAACACTGGCTACAGCAAATAACCAGCTACAACACACAAAATGACTGATCTAGGGAGAACTCCATTTACTTATATGTTAAAGAAAATCGATTTACTGCAAACTATTGGCTATAAAAAACAGATTTGGGGTCCAAGGTAAGCCAAAAAACTTGCTAAAACAAATTAATTCACCTGTGTTGTCATAATTTCTTTCATATAACCACTGATTATCCACTTATACTATCATAACTAGATTGACAAACCAATGTTAAATTTTTTCCATCTAATTTGTATCCAAGAAATTGATCCCACCCACAGGTTTCAGTGGTGTTGTGAGATCCGAGTTTAAAAAAGAACAAAAAGGTGCATGACCATTCACATTTTCTTTTGTGTAAAACAAACAGTCTTTTTTAAAGGGTTTTGATTTTTATTATCTGCAGCAGCCAACTCTTCAGTATGTAGGTTTTTATGATACCTAATAAAAAAAGGACTAGTTGAAGAACAATTTGGGGAAACATTTGTAAAAAAGAGAAGATCTGTGCTAGTAACTCACTATTGTGTTTTAAAAAAAAACTAGATTTTCTGTTGAAAACTTCTCCATTGGGTTTGTCAGTCTTATATATATTCAGTCTATGCATATAACAAACAACTTTTTCCATTCAGTCTCAATATTCTTCCAGCGGTCACTTTAGTACTTCTGAAAATTATCATGTATGATTTAACTGGTATACAATATTGCATTTTAATGGCCAATGAATGCAAAAAATGATGTCTTTATATGTTTTGTTGATGATTGGTTCTAATCAATTTGCAACCATCATTATTTTATAGGCCCAAATATCCACTATAACCTGATCACAGCAATCTGTTGAAGCCAGCTACTGGCTACAACAAACTTCAGCTACAACAAACAAATTTCATAGTCCCTTGGAATTCGTTGTAGCCAATTTCTACTGTATATAAAAGTATAGATATAAATGTACATATTATGTATCACTTGAAATTTGTATTCACTGCTTAAGAAAACTACGAAAGGAATAAAGTTGAAATTTTCACAAAAGGTATAGTCCTTACATAAGACTAAGTCTGATATGAGTTTGATGAGTTTGGTTCCAATTGATTCGGTAGTTTCGGAGAAAAATAAAGAAAAAAAATTTCTGGAAAATGGGCTTTTCCATTATTTTGCGAAAACTACAGAAGAGATAGGGCTGAAATTTTCATGATGGATTTTCCTTATGCAGGTGAAAGTCAGATAGAAGTTTGGTGCCTATTGATTTTATAATTTCTGAGAAAACAGAAAAGAAAAACTGCTGGAGAAAATTTAAAGTTCATGGTATTGAAGAAACTAGGAAAGGGACAGGGTTCAAAATTTCACAAAAGGTAGTCCTTACACATGGTGTCAAAAAATCATCTCCCAAACCAAATAAGTCTTGTAGAAGTCATCAAGAAAACAAAAAGTTTCTATTAACATGGGCTTTGAAATTGGTTGTTTCTGAGATATAAAGCTCTCAAATTTTCAAAATTTTCATAGTTAAATCAAATGAGGAAGTTCAAAAAACTGTTTAAATTTGATTTTCAATGAGCGCATCTTATTGAACACATCGAGTACATTAGAAAACGTTCTTTTGACCAGGTCTCTATCTGTATTACTTACAAAATTAAATTTATTTGAAATCGAAAGAAATTTATTGAAATTTTAGCATGTCTAATGTTCATTTTTTTTTAAATTCTGAAAAAAAAATGTTCCGTTGTCTGAATTCAAACAACCTTCGTATGATGCTACTGCCATATTTTGTAAATTTTGCCTTTAAATGAATAAATATGGAACCTATTCGCTGAGCGAATGTGACACCCTGTATTAATTCTTTCTGAAATAACAATGGTAAAAAAAAAAAAGATTTAATAGGAACTTTTTTGCTTCTCTCGGTAAGTTCTATAAGACCCATTTGGCTTGGGAGACAATGTTTGGTCAACCTGTATAGGACAAGGTTTGATAAGAGTTCGTTGCCTGTTGGTTCAAGTAGTTTTTGAGAAAACTGGCTAACAAAAAATTGTGGAAAAGTTGTTTTTCTAGGATTTTGAAGAAACTACAGAAGGGATATAGCTGAAATCTATACGATAAATTGTTATTGTGTATCAGCAAGTCTGATAAATGGTTGCTGTCCAATATTTCGATAGTTTCAGAGAAAACTGAAGAAGAAACAACAGCTGCGAAGTGGTTTTTAGAAGAGTTTCAAGAAACCACAAAAGAAATAGGACTGAAAATTTTTCAAATTCATTTCAAATTCGCTTAAAATATCGAAAATTTTGAAAATAACAATCAGAAAAAAAAGAGATAAAACGTGATATTTCTCCATTGGTGGCATACCATAAAAATTGCATACTTCTTCTACAGGAATAATCCACCAACTTTTTGAATGTAAGGTTGAGCGGCTGAGCACCTGAACGTTGCACCAATTAGACTCCTTCAAACAGATTTTACGGACTTTTATGAGAAAGTAACACACTGACTGGTTCCATTTTTTTACGCTTTTATTTTAATTACTCACAATGTCAGTTTCACAAAGTATTCGATATGGCTATAGGAAGCTTTGTTACAAGTGTAGTAGAGTGCGCTGCGTTTGCTATAACAACGTTTTGCACATATAAAAGCGCAGGTATTTGAAAAAATATAATTCTTTTAATGTAATTATTTCAAATGTACTTCAGGAGGGTGTTTTTCTTACGGTAATGGAAGAGGTCTACTGGTAGCCCAGTAAAATAAGTGTCTGAAATGAAATTAATCGTTATGAAAGTTTTTATGTCTCCTCAATTGGTGATGAAAGTGCTTCATCCCCCACATACTCTGTGCTTCCACCAGAGGAAGCTTAAACTTGTGAATATTTTTAGTTTTTTCAATTTTCTTAGATAATTGAGAGATCTACAACAAAATTTCTCAAGTTACCAAGTACTTAGGTATAAAAATAATGTTCATAAAATTTCAAATACAGAAATTTCTGCACATTTTTTTCATAAACACCAAACAGGCTCAGAATACAGTGTGGTAAAAAGAGTATTGTTTTCAAAACCATATTAATCTGCATTATTTTCGTATTGGAAGATGGCTGAAGAGAGATTAGCATATTTACATTTTCTATCAGTATGTACCATATAGTCTATACTTCTATGACCTATACATCATATTTCATACTTGTACAAACATGGTGCACACCATAATAGAGCTAAACCATCAGAAAAACAACGTGTGCAAGATTCTGTAGGCTTTGTTGGAATTGAACTAGGAACCTAAATATTCGCTAGCTAAAAGTGGTGAACTTGACCACATGGCCATCTCACTGCTAGCTATAATTGTTGAATATATTTTATAAAGGACAATGTATGAAGGTTCCAACACACTCCTCCTGTAGAAAGACTCAATGTAAATTAAATGATGTTAGATGCTGTGGGAGGTTAGGTGAACCCCAAAATGCCTCTTATACCTATATGCACAGACTTAAACCACCTATATGGGTTCTACTTTCACTATATAGGGCACTATCTATCGGCAACTTTTGTTAGGATGGAGAGTTGTGAGTTCTACCACGCACCACTGGGGTGGTGCATGTCCAGCGCATGTTAAGGGTCACCAGATGTTGGTTTTGTCAGTTTGGGCAATCGAACCTGGGACCTACATATTTACCTGCTAAAAGTTGTGAACTTAACCACATGGCCATCTCACCACTCGCTATAATTGAGGAATGTCTTTTATATAAGACAAGGTATGGTAGTTCCCAAAATTTCTCGATTGCTTACTTTCATTATTTGGGACATCAGGCCTGAAATATGTCATATACATTGCATACTGATAGAAAATATAAAAATAATAATTTCCTTCACCATCTTTACATCTATATTAATTTTCAGATACCCAACTGGGAAATATCATAGATTATTTTGATATAAAAACATAAATATTAGCCAATGTAAAAACTGCATCAAATCTTGATTTCATTATAAATGTTACAATCAAAGTGCAAATTTAGCTATTTCAAGCAGCGTGTGAAAACACCAAAAACTTGGCTAGGCTTTTATATTTCATACATTACTGTACTGACGAGACTGAGGCAGAGTGTGAAATTATGAGGAACAGGATTATATTTCACATGTCTTCTCGTTCTACAGAACTATCTTTATTGAAACATCCACCCAAAAAGTAAACATTTTTGACAGTCTTTCACTGTATGAAAAATTTCTGATTTTAGAACATCGTGAAAAAATACGTCTTATTCTCACATAGGTATGTCTCAATTTTATTGTCTGGTAGGCTAAAATTAATTTTTTTTCCCAGGTGCAATTTTCTATTTCGGGGTTGTGGTATTGTAATTTTATTACTTAAAAAAAAAACTAAAATTGTTGATTATTAATATTAATTATCTTTATCGATGTATATGTTTTTTTGGCAAGGGAGGAGTGTAGTAAAAAATAGTGAGACACGCATGTGAATTAGATCAATGCCACTTTTCATACTTGTATCACAAATAACCATTCTGCTAACTTTACATTAAGAAATATATCTTATAAATTAAATATTTTGTTTTTTGTGTTTTCCCCTACAAATCTTGGCTACCTTCTTGTTATTTCTGTATATCCTATTCCTTATGGGGCCCATGTATTGAGTCATTCAATCATCAGTGAAGTTATTCTTTTTGCATTTGCTATAAAAAATAATACATATTGTGGAATACCTTGTCGTGAAAAGATATTCTCACCAGAAGGTAATCTACAGATTTTGCATTTTTAACTACTTCTTATGTAAACACACGGGTAAGCCAAAACCTGAGAAAACACCGGTAATTTTAGAGCTAGTTTGGACGGTTCATATATTGGCTTATTTACACACATACCAACACACATACGTAGTAATTTTGTATGTTTGTGAGAGCAGCCTGGTGGGTCATTTCTTATAGTGATAAGAAATGATGGTCTAATTCATGTATGGAATTGTGACATCATCCTATTGTTAAGACTGGTCACAATTCGGTATTCGAATATTACTTGCATGTATGTGCAAGTAATTACAATCAAAGGTAATTCGTGCAATTGGTTTTAAATCTTAAAGACAAATATTTTCCAGCCTTGCGACGGCAATTGTCATCGGGGGTTCGAGCCCCTTAACTTCATACGATGTGAGTCCTCACACCTATTTTATAAAAAACAGAATTCTAATGTTTTATTTTCGAATATTTCTCCTAGAAGTTAGCTCTCATTTCTGTTCTACAGTTTCAGTTTTGACCATACTTCCAATTAATCATATCTATTTAACTTTTATAAGCATTATATCATTAGTGAACTGGATAGGTCAATCTTCATTAACATTCTTTCTTAAAATATTTCGTACATGACTCGTGTTCCAAAACACCGACAGTAGGCTACACATCAGTATGACACCTGATACAAATAACATTATCCTCTAATTGGATAGTAAGTATTAATTTATATGTAATTACTGCAAGTTCAGACAAGAAAATCGTCTGGTTTCATAAATTTTTTCAATTTATATCGACCATTTCATGAAATGATGGATTTCCCATTTCGCTTACAACATTAATAAATTGGTAAGTTAAAAAGACTATTTGTAGTGGAAAATATTTCACCACCCTCGGGTTTAATAAAATTATTATTGAGTTTTTTTCGTCTCTTTGTACCCATAGGTTCTCAATTTAACGTGGGTATAGTGCAGAACCAGAACACCAAAAAATTCGGTGAAACACATTTTTTCTTATTTTTTCTTCAAATTCCATCGACTTTCTTTAATCTTTAAATCAAACAGAAGTACCGGCAAAATAACATATTGGTTTGCAGAGCAAAACTAAACCTTTTCCTCCAATTCGATTCAAATTTCATGATAAGAAAGGAGGAGCGATTTATCTCACTTTTTTAAGCCATTTGCTCCTTCAAATCTTAAAATTAGATTTCGAATTCAAAGCATTTTATAGTTTTTGTTCTGCCGTACTTTGGGGCCGGAAGAAAAAAATCAGCCAACGTTTCCGATATTAAAAGTTTATTTTCTCTGAGGGCGTTATTATGCATTAAATTTTATCGACTACATTTAATCGGCTTCTGGATGGGGTAGGAAAAAAGAAATTTAATGGAAGAAAATGAAATAGCAAAATTGCGCAGAAGAAAGAGGACGGGGCGAAGAAAGCAGACAAAGTCAACCATTTTCAAAACATTTCCGCCCCCCCCCACCCATTGTTCGGATATCTTTCAACATTTTTATATACAGTTTTCTTCTTTCGAAATTTTCTTCTTCCTATTTTTTCGTTTCACCTTCACTCGCACTCTCGGTTCTTTTCGTTTTTCATCCTTTACTTCGCCTCTTCGCATTTTGTCGTCTCCAGTTCCGTCGTATCAGAGAATGCTGATGCTGTTTTCTTTAGAAAATGAATTATTTATGCGTCGATATTACGCACTTTAGTTCAACGAGCTCCGTCGTTTTAAAATAACACCTTCTCCTTTACTTATTTATGAAGCAGCTTCTAAAATATCTCACTTCTTTGCTGGGAACGGGTTAGTTACTACGCGCGCCAAACCGATAAAGTTTTACGTATAATGGGTCGCCCAAATGATGGATACGAAAGAACAACAGAAGGGCGGAAAAAAAAAGGGAAAAAAAAGTAAAAAAAAAAAAAAAGAGAAACAAAACTAAAGCTAAATGAAAACGCGCCATTTGCGAAGATATCCGTGCGACTTACGACCAAATTTTTGAGCTGAAGAACAGCAAAGAAAAACAGAATACTCGTATCTACTTTCGGAGTGGCAACACGGCTACAACAGAATATTGATTTATACCTGTCCATCCGTATCTCGGCGTTCAATCAAACTAATCTAGGATTGTCAAAGTCGTCAAAGAGTTCGAAAAAAAAAGAAAAAAAAATGGTGACCAGTGATTTTGTCAGGGACGTATAGCTAAGAGGGGATATGAAGGAGGCTTCCCAAAAATATTTTATGAGTTGGAAAAACTGACTCGTTGCATGTACACCTATAGTTGGAAAATCGTGGAATTTAATGACTTTTTTTTTTGGAAATTTCAAAAATTTTGCAGTAGTTGACCATTTTGGAGTTGGAAAATATGGCAATTGTGTCACGTATAGGGCAGTAGTGCACAATATTGGGAATTTATCGCCGAAAGTACGCGCTCTGGTGAGAACGGTGAAACTATCACCATTATATGAAAAATATACTGATAAGGTGATAAAAATCCCAAAAAATAGGGTACTTTGGGTGGTTATCTGTTGGAAAATTTTGTGGTTTTCTTCAGTTTTATTTATTTTAAAGTTTTTAAAAGAAATCGTTTCAAACATTTTCTATATTTTAGACTTTGATTGTTATCAGGAAACCTGAATCAGAGATTGAGAAATGCCAGGTATATTTTTTCATTTTGTTTCCGTTAGTCGAGTTTCTGAAATTTATCGTAAAGGAAGTGTGCCATTCATGGAATACTGTATCTAATGTGGAATACCTCATTTTACAAATAATGACAGTTGGCAACACAGATTTTTTTATCAGAAAGTGGAATCCCTACACCAAAACCTTAAAATCTGTAACAAAACAAACTGTCCGATCTGTTTTGTAACATCTATGCATCAAACAAAATTGAACGAGATAGTGATCTAAGAAAATGACAGTGTATGAAAATTTGTTTCAATTCAATTATTGAGTGTATGCTGAATAATTATGGCTACAAATGTTAAGCAATGTAAATATTTGACACTGTTAATGCTCATTTTCCATATTTATCATATTTTTATTGATTATTTTCATCATTTTGTAAAATCACCATGTCTTCCTAATGTGGTATACTTTGGGTTCCTATTATGGAATACTTGTTTACATTAGTTTCCCTTCAAATTTTCTACAAGAATGGTGAAAAGTTATTCGAATGAGAGCCTATGAGAAGCAATTAAAGTAGTCCGAGCCAAAAATATGGGATTTAAATTTGCGGCTATTAAATTTGAAAACGCCAGTAGCTCAACAAAATTCAAAAGACAAACCGCTTGTGTCTCCTGAAGATCTACACGCAATCCCTAAATTGGTTAAGAAGGTTGGAACATGAGGTAGAAAGGCTGGTATATCTGCTATACTCACATCTTCTCCATATAAAGCTAGTCTTGAAAAGACTGTTTGTGAGAAATCTGTTTGTGAGAAATTTGCCTGTGAGAATCCAGTTTTTGAGAATCCTGATTAAGAGAAGTCTGTCCCAAAAAAGTCTGCGGCAATTTCAAGGAAGGCTGCCAATAAAAAGACAAAAAAGATAACCTAAAAAGGGAAGAAGAAAGCAGTAAGAAGACGTCTCAAAATGGATCAACATTCAACTGACAGAGCATTTATTGTTGTCAACTATTTTCTGCAGATACATCAGGGGAAGAATGGATACAATGCACGAGGTGTAGTGAACGGGCACATTTGGAATGCACAGGTGACTCCATTAGTTTTTTCTGTGAATTATGTATGTAAGGTTTGAAATATTCAATGAAATTTCAACTCAATATTATTTTTTTGAATATTTAACTGCGCATTTACATTCATTTCCAAATGTAAAATTTACTGTTCCTAATATGGAATATCGATCCTAATGTGGAATATTGATGTTCCAAATTAGGAACACTTTTTTTGAGACATCACGTTCAAACATTTTCAGTAAACGTGAAATCTAAAATAAATTTTTCATTTATTTTTTTAATTGCTCAGAGAATCTTGAAGATGAATGTTTATTCTACGTAGTCGAACCAAAATGTTACCTTTTTATAGAAAATTTTTGAAATAATCATTGTCAAAGCTTATGGTATTCCATGAATGGGACACTTCCTCTAATGTTAGTTATTTTTTGTTTCCATTTCCATTACGTTTTCTGATTTTACCAAAATTTTTCATTCAGTTTCCATTTTGGATTCAATTTCTGTTTTCACTTAAAAAAAAATTTTTCTGATTTACAATTTTCTAAATCTTGTTTAAATATCGATATATCGATATATTTTCTATATTTCTCAAAAATTATCAATATTTTTTCAATATTTTCCAGAAAATATCAATTTTTTTTAATATTTCCCTAAAAATATCGATATTTTTTCAAATTTTTTATCCCACATCAAAAATTAATCCTATGAGAAATAAAAATGGAAATAATTCATCATTTGGTTTCCATTACATTTTCATTATTGGTCTTGAAACAAACGAGTTGATTGTTTCCAATTCGGTTTCCATTTCAGAATTTTGGTTTCCTATTTATTTCAGTTTCCAGGGCAAAAAAATATGGTTTTTGTTTCCAAAAAATTCCGTTTCCGTTTCTGTTTCTCAGTTCCTGACCTGAATTCCTCTAGGTTTTCCTTTCATATTTCATGCATTCGTTTTCCGAAGTTCAAAATGAGTGAAATCCTATATGAATTGTATCTTTTGATCGTATAATGTTAAGTCCAGCGCCTCAACTGGAGGGGTAAATTCCCAATAGGCTTTCTTATAAGTATAATACTTCATTTTTGTAAATTTCCAAGATGCCACCGTATCAACCAAACCAATAATTAATGTTTTTTCTTCAATTGAGAGGCGAAACAATTCGTTATGCATGACGTAAAAATGATTTCCGACTCGTTTAACCCAGGCACAATGTTCAAAAAAATTTTTTAAATTCAGAGAAAATGTCGAAGGTAATTTGAACCACTAGCTGAGTTTTAAGCTGTAGTCCTATTACCAAGTGAATACTCGGGCAGTTAGTCGCGAAGTCCAACAAAATACAATAATTTGGTCATAATTGACGCGAATTTCGTGAACTGGAGTAGCGAGGAACTGGAAAATGACGGAGCAGCAGTAAGATTAGAAAACTGTGAATGAGAATGACGAAAAGCTAAACCGCCAGAGGTAGTTTCGGTGCACATGCAATTACCTATAATTCTTTTAAATAATCCGCTTCGTACCTGACATCCTGGGTATTTGATTCCTGTGGAATTCAACTGCATTATACCTTAATAGACCACTAAGAATAAAGCGATAGAATAGCTCCTGTCAATTTTTTATAAATGTACGATAAAACGTATTCACAATTTACTGTCATCATTTAACAAGAATATGTTAATAAATAAACTTCGTAATGTCGGTCTGATGTCGATGAGAGGTCAAAAACAGAAAAAATAGGAAAAACTGGAAAATAAATAAGATTAGATTAAAAACGAGAGTTTTTAAACCATAAGCTTTTATTTTTATTTTTATTTTTGGCTTTAGCTTCGTGCAAAATAAAAATTATTTCTTAATGCGTTCAAATTTCGAAATTAATTTTACAAATTATGATTTTTCAACAGAACTGTGTTTTTTGCTACAGATGTCCTCAAGCTGACATCGAATCTGAACCACACGGTGACTTCAAACGTCTCAGCAAGTCGTTCGTGAGAAAACAGCATTTTCGGATTTCCACTACATCGATGTGAAAATTTTCAACCGTTCGTATCGCTAAAAAAAATTGATAAAAACAAAAAAACAAAAAAAAAACGAAAAAAAAAAAAAAAAATCGCACCTGAACAAAAACGGTGCCAATTTAACGAATAGACGAGACTATAAAGGAAACGATTTCACTTCGCAACGTTCGCAAGACATTCGAAATTTAATAACGTCCGTTTGTTAAAATGACAGAAAAAGTAGCTAATGGTCGTATAATATTCGTGATAAGTGCTGATAGAACGGCGTGAAAATTCGTGACATATGTGGACAGCCATTTATCTGCGTTCGTTTCGAGTCGAGTCAACAGTCGACGTCACAAACCTACGCATCGTTTGTGGGTTGGTAGGTAGGGTTACCCACTACTACCTGCGCTGCATTTTTACACTTTTCCCCACGCAATGCGCGCGTAAATGCAATAAATCGCGCGTCTTCTCGTTCAACCGCTCGTCTCGTCATCACCGGATCCACGTCGCCCTCGACCAACAAAATTCACCAACATCTGCAAAATGTTCGCCACGTGGCGGATCGTCTCGTTCGCATTATTTTCGCTGGCCTACGGTGCCGATTTGGAGGAAGTGGTCACCGTAATCAAGCAGGGTAAACTGGTCGGAGTGAAACTGTACACTACCGAAACGATTAAACAGTATCTGTCCTTCTCGAATATACCCTACGCGAAACCGCCGATAGGCAATCTTCGATTCAGGGTAGGTATAACAGTTACGCAATGTTCAAACCTCCTTTCGTACGTATTTTATTTATTATTTTATATTTGCTTTCGGAATCGAAAAAATCGTTACTCGATACGTACGTACCTATTTCATTTTGTAGCCGCCTCAAGATCCACTTCCGTGGAAGGGGACACGAGGCCTGAAATTTCCACCCATTTGTCACCAGTGGGTGAGAATGTACGAGACGTCAAACTTTTTCGGACAAGAGGACTGTTTGTACCTGAACGTATTCACACCGGTGGTAATGTTCTATCCCGTACTTACCTAATTCTGCTAAGCTTAAGCCTCGTGTACCTGGTACACAATGAGAGCACGAGAGCACTAGCGTGAAAGTGTTGCTGGCTATCACGTCAACGCGACGGTGTAAGCAGCAGTACTCTCTCGCTAGTGGCTGACTACGCTGTGATAATTCGCCGTAGTATGAGGTCAACTATCGTGAAAGACAACCGTAGTGTCGTGGTATGCGACACCGGGGCTATAAATCCCAAAGGAACAAATCACAACACCGACGTACATTTCACTGCGTACTCGATTAGTACGAAGCTGAGGATGTCGTCTATCAGCCGAATTCAACAGAGATGTGAAAGTCTCTCCTATACCTGCACAGATAGTTGGGTATTTGTTTGACCGCGTTTCTAGGCACGCGTAAATTATTAAAATTTTAACGAATTAAAATATGCGCTCGAAGGAACGTCCTATGGAGAAGAACGTTAGCCAAAATTTACCATGAAATAGATCCAGGACTGGCCCATTGCCACTAGAAAAGATCAATCCATGTTACAAAAACAGAACGTAGTGTATTAACAAAAAATGCGAGCCAGATTAAAAATTGATGTTCGCATGTAAAAAAAATGTTGGATGATTACAAATACTAACATAATGTTAGCTTAATGAAAATGGCTCTTTGGTTAACAATTTTGAGAGGGGGAAATAAAAACAGGTTTTGGTGATAGTTAATGGATGGTACGAATTACTAAACAATGCTACAACCACTTCCGGTGAGAGTAACAAGGCAGTAATGTAGGCAGAAAATTAGTTTGAATGTTAAAAAAAAAAAAAAAAAAAAAAGATAAAAGAAATTTTAAATGGAGAGAGAATTTTTGTAGCAAGACGAATCTAGTCTAAACAAATAGCCTAGCCTAGACGCGTTCACAGCAAATTATTACTATAGGATAGTTTTTATTTTGAAAATTTTTAAAACGTTTATTATTATTAGGTTGTATCTGTCAGTGTACAATAGGCTTTAAAAGCAGCTGCGTATGATAGAAGTCTGCGCACAAAACTAGTTCATGAGAGATTATTCTAAAGATCGTTTTACAATACTGACATAGGCATAGATTACAAACGATGATCAAATCTAAATTTTCATTTCCTACTTCACCTGACAAAATAATTGATTGTAGCTGAAAGAAAATAACAACCTTCTCTCTACTTACATTAGTATTCGAATTTGAAAGACACAGAAACAAATAAAGAAAAATTCAGTTTTAAAGTTTCTTTACGCAGAAGGATTATGAAACACTTTTCTTACAGTGGAGTGAGTGTAACAGCTTTGAGCTTACTACTCTTGTATTTGAAACTTGGGAAAAATGTATCAACGCTGAGAAAAATTCTCCAACCATTTAGAGGAAGAAAATTTTGGATAAGATTTACTGGTAAGGTTAGTAATGCTAGGTTCATGTAATGAAAGACCACCATTTTTTCGAAAATGATTATTCAGATGGGTTCGTCCGACCATAAATGTATCCTCATCTCTTCCTGCTCAACACGCATTTTTCAAGTTGCTGATCAATTAGAAATTGACGGATACGGCCTGACGAAAATAATAATAATAAATCCCCTAAATAAAATTACCCCTAGTAATATTTGCGCGCCCTCGGACGCATTATTTACCATAAAATTAAAATACGTAATAATATTAAAATAGGTACCAAAATTAAAATAAGTTTTCAAATAATAATAAAATTCGCCGTGAGCGCCTAGGTTAGGCTAACTGTATTAGCCTAGGTTTGTACACAATAAACAAACTTTTTCCCTCCATTTTAAAATGTGTTTCTGCTTTTTCCTTCCACAAAACCACCTCGGTGGTCTAATACAATAAATAAAAATGTTTGTACCTCGGTACACATCCCCCTTTTTCTTTTTTTGATCGACTAACTGTCAATTCACGAACTAATGTAAAATCTTTTTCTAATCTGGCTGATCAACCAACATTTACCACTCGATAAACAAACGCATAGTTTTATTTTTCTCTCTGTGATTTTTTCATGTTTTTACCTTTTCATCATTAGACGATGTGTTTTTACATGATGGTTTAATTTTTTTTTCCTGACGTGGCCGGACCTTGAAACAAACCTCGGTAAAGTAAGACCTAATTTATTTTTGAGCACCACCTCAGATGCATGGCTACTTTGGTATTTTTTAAAATTAATTTACATGATATAAAACGGGTAAAATGCGATCGCCTAGCTAGCTGTATGGGCTTATAGGGATTTTAGTGGCTGTCAGATGTAGTTGGCAATCTACAATCTTGGCAATTAAGTGGAATGGGTTTGGGAGGTATGGGTATGTATTGATGGGGATGTAGCCTACCAGGGTCGTATACCACAAAACTGAACTATACTTCCTGTACTCCCACTTTGTGATTACATACTATGTGAAAGCACTTTATACTATAATTATACTGACAAGGTTTAAAGTAGCATTTGCCCCTTCAGCCCCTATACACCCACATGATTTTTCCCGCTCATCCAATTTACATGTACCATATAAAGAAGGAATTTAGGTTTTTTAGTTTCCAACAGGGAACCCACTTTGCAACTTCAATCATCATATTCAAAATTACATGTCATTCAAAAACAAATTTTCAAAAATGTGGGGATTTGTCCCGCCTTGAGGCTCGGCCCAGCCTCCGCTGATAGGCGATACGATCGACGTATCAATAAATAAAAAATAAATTACAAACTCGCACATCGTCTATATAGACGATGTGTGGTCGTCTACGAAACGGACTACGTAAATATATACATAGCCACTCGCTTATACGTAGCCAGGAGCGGCCCGCATATACTTGCGCCATACCAGCTACGTTTGCCCGCAGTACCCGCAGTTTCTCGGCACTGTATGCTGCATAGGTTGGCTGCCTACACACCAAACGACGTAGACTTATTGGGACACGACATTTATCCTTCTGATGTGTGGTAACTCGCCCGGTTCCCACACGCTGGTGACCTCGACGTTTTAGGTAAGTCTCAACTTTGGTACGTCTTGAGGTATAAGAGGTCTTTGGACCCCTTAAGGCGCTAGCAGCGCTATTACTCCCTCCGGGCGCTAGAAGCGTTGGCGCTAGCAGCACTTTAAACGAGGTGAGGCTAAACATAAATATTACAATTGTGGTGGTTGAAAAATTTTTACAACCATTCTCTGGAGTCATTTTTATGTAATTAGTAGTGATCTAGTTTATGCAATTTGCTAGTGATCACTCCCAAATTAAAGTCTGTTAGTGGAATTTTACCCCCCTGATAAATATATTTACCAGTCTATTAAGGACTGGGCAGGGATAAACAGCACTGGAGGACCCAAGTGAGAATCATCCTTTCACCCATCCTGCCTCTGCAGCTAACCTCCAACCTACTGTATCCACATCTGATACAGATAGGAAAGCTAAAAGAAATCAAGCACAATTGTTAGAAATCAATATCTCACAAGAGGAAATAGCAGTTCACAAATTAAGAAGTGGTAAAATACTTCCTGCAGATTCCGTTTTAGCTGAAACTTCTAGTTCTGTTGCTGAACCACAAATCTTAGGTTGCAACACAAATACTCTTGGTCAGTCAGTAAACTCTGCAAATCTGCAAAATAGGATGGAATCTCTTAAAGATAGAGCTAGGTTAGCAGCCCAACAAGCTGCAGAAGCTTTGCGCATACAACAACAGACGCAAGCTGAAAATGTAAGGCTCCATCAAGAGTTAGAACAACTCAGAATGTAGCATGAACAACCTCTGGTTCAGCTACCTGCTGGTCATCCCGTTGGTCAAGAAAATTTAGACATTTTCAACCAGTTCATGCGATTCATGGAAATTCGAGAGCAGAACAGAGCTCCGAATGCAAATTTCGATGCAAGTAAAATTAAAATAAAAGTACCAGAGTTCCTCCCAAAGGAACTAGATGTCTGGTTATCATTACTCGAAAGCAAATTCAAAAAAGAAAAACTCCCAGATGAACTCAGATATGAACACATCTGTGGAGATATGCCAGCTGAAATAATGAAGACTGTTCCAAATATAATGGAATGTCCAAATGATGTAGTTAATAAATATGAGTGGTTCTGTAATAAAATCCGAAACATTTATGGTAAAACCGATGACGAAGCCATCAACCAAGTCATGGGTGGCATGAAACTTGGAGATGAAAAACCTTCAGTATTCATGGCCAAATTAATCAAGACAGGTGGCAAAATGGTTATACCAATGGTAATTGCAAATCAATTTTGTAAGCAATTACCCACCAGTGTGTCACAACTAATATACACACTTTGTGCGAATCGTGCAGAAAATGTAGAGAGACTGGAATATCTAGCCAAGATTGCTGATGATGCCCTACAGGCCAGTGTCAACCGACCTTCTGTAGCTGCCTCATCATCAGAGGTTGAGACTAATGAGCTGAGAGCACAAATAGCCCAGCTAAACAAAAACTTTCACGAATTAAAAAAATGAAAATAGAAACTTAAGAAAAATGAATTCAAATCAGAAAAATAATAACTCAAAAAAACGCGATTATAGAAATAATAATAGGCAATCTAGGTCCAGAGACTGAAAGCCTAACAATAATTTAGAAAAAAGGGGTCGTAGCCCAAGAGGAACTCCCCCTCGCTCAAAATCTAAAAGTCCCAACCGAAAACCATTCAACAATAAGTGGTGCTACTACCACAATCTATTTGATGAGAAAGCCACTAAATGCACACCAGAATGTGCCTGGTGGGCTGTAAAAAGGCCTGAGTCATTAAACTAGAACAAGGGGCCCTCTCTGCGGCTGATGCCCCCTCGGAAAAATATTCACACCGCCTGTTCATAAAGGACAGGACAATTAGGAGAAGGTACTTGGTAGATACAGGTGCAGACCTAAGTATCATACCAGCTAGCAAAACACAAAAAGTACAAACTCCGAAATACTATCTCCATGCAGCAAATGACCTGAACATTTCTGCCTACGGTTTAGAGACTAGTGAAGTGAACATAGGTTTGAGACGTGATATGACGTGGTCCTTCACGATTGCGGATGTTCCAAATGCGATCCTTGGTGCTGACTTTCAAGCACAATTTGGCTTGTTGGTCGATTTGAAAAATTCTAGGCTTATCGACTCAACTACTGGTTTATTTGTGAAAGGCAAATCACTAATGTACAAAATTGACGAAGCGATAGATAGCTGCAGCAAACTTAATGAGAAGTTGATGAAAATCTTTTCTCATTTCCCTGGCATAAACCAGCCATGTTTCAAACGAGACACTCCCTATAAACATGACACAGTCCATGTAATTGAAACAAAAGGACAACCATGTACTGCAAGAGCCAGGAGACTTGCTCCTGATAGGCTCAATGCAGCTAAAGAACTATATGATCAAATGATCAAGGAAGGAATAGTCCGACCATCAAATAGTTCTTGGAGCTCGCCGATTCACATGACAAAAAAGGCGAATGGCAAATGGAGAATTGTAGGGGACTACCGTGCCTTAAATGCCCAGACAATCCCTGACCGTTATCCTGTTCCAAATATAATGGACTTTAACGTGAATATGAGGGGAAAGACATTGTTCACTAAAATGGACATAAATTGGGCATTCCATCAAATACCTATGGCCACACAGGATATCCATAAAACCGCAGTTATCACCCCGTTTGGATTATTTGAATATCTTGGAATGCCATTTGGACTTTACAATTTGGCGCAAACTTTCCAGCAATTTATCAATGGATTATTTAGAGATTTACCATTTGTATATGCATATCTGGATGATATATGCATATGCTCAGAAGGCGGTGAGGAGGAACACGAGAAACATGTAAGAGCCGTATTACAGCATATACACACTGCCGGCCTTACTGTCAACCCTGCAAAGTGCGAATATGCACAAGCAACTATTGATTTTCTCGGGTATACAATCTCGACCGAAGGTATTTCTCCAACGAAGACCAGAGTGCAGTCAATCTTAGAGTTCCCAAAACCTAAAACAATTACAGACATGCGACGATTTTTGGGGATGGTGAACTATCGACGTTGCATGCCCAATGCAGCTGCTGAACAAAGCAAGCTATTTGCATTGTGCACCACAAACAAAAAACGGGATAAAACTCCTATTGTTTGGGACACTGAAGCTGAAAAAGCCTTCAAAAGTGTTAAAAATCTGCTAGCAAATGTGACATTATTGGCTCACCCAGATGACAGTCTGCCGTTATGCATATCAACCAATGCTTCTGACTTTGCGATTGGTGCGACATTGTACCAAATAAAAAATGACTTAAATCAACCTCTTGCATTCTTCTCTAGAAAGTTTTCCAAAGCTGAAAAGAATTACAGTACCTACGATAGGGAATTACTGGCGGTCTATGCTGCAATAAGGCACTTCAGACACCATGTTGAGGGTCGATTGTTCACGGTATATACCGATCATCTTCCCATCACACATGCCTTCACGCAGAAAACTGACCCCGTCTCTCCTAGATGGTTGAGACAGCTAGACCTAATAAGTCAATTCACAACCGATATTTGGTATGTTAAGGGAGAATTAAATATCCCTGTCGACTGTCTGAGTCAAATAAATGCTGTCTCTGCCCCTGCCCAGCTGCCTTATGCTGAAATCGCAAGAGATCATTTAACAGATTTGGAACTCGAGGAAAATTTAACCAATGAGAAAACCAATCTGAAGCTGCGGCAACGTAAAATTCCTGGTACAGATATCTTGGTAACATACGATATCAGTACAGGCAAGGATAGGCCATTCCTGCTGAAACAATATTGTAAAATGGCGTTTGATAGTGTGCACAATTTGTCACACACAGGACCCAAAGTACTGCTAATTTAGTAACATCAAGATTCGTTTGGCTACGAGTGAAAGCCGACTGTAACCAATGGGCTAGATAATGTCTGAACTGTCAACAGTCTAAGGTTGGAAGGCATACAAAGTTGCCACTCAAAAAATTTAAAAATACGAGCGATTCAAAATAATACACATCGATTTGGTTGGTCCATTACCACCATCTCGAGGGAACAGATACCTGTTGATTATGATAGATCAAGCAACTAAATGGACAGAGGCTATCCCATTAAAAGAGATGTCAGCCCCAACAGTGGTTGAAAAACTCTATGAAACATGGATCGCCCGTTTTGGTGTACCTGAAGTCATTGTTACAGACCAAGGTTGCCAATTTGAAAGTTCACTTTTCAATGAACTTGCATCCAAGCTGGGTGCAAAACATAATCGCACAACAGCATACCACCCTCAAGCCAATGGTGCAGTCGAAAGGTGGCATTGTGCTCTGAAAGCCTCAATCATGGCATCAGACACAAAAAGATGGGCTGATATTTTACCCACCATCTTGTAAGGACTCAGATCTGCACTACAGTCAGATACAGGATTTTCTGCTGCGCAACTTGTGCTTGGTGAAGAGCTACGCTTACCTGGAGACTTTTTTACAACATCTCAAGATGTAAGTCCCGAATTGATGATTCAAAACATCAGAGATGATGCAGCTTGATATGGCCAGCCTAAAGTCTATGTCTCAAAGCACTTGGCCACCACAACTCATGTGTGGGTGCGAGATGACAGACTCAAAGGTGCATTTGAAAAGCCATATGCCGGCCCATACCAGGTTATATCACGAGACGAGAAAAATTTTGTCATAATGATAGCAGGTGAACATAAAAAAGTCTCAATCGACAGACTAAAACCTGCATTTCTGATTACCAATGACAAGGAAAGGCTGACAGCAACCATCAGACAAAAGGAATTAGAGGTCAAGCACAATAATGACCCATACCCTACATTGCCTGATAAGACTGACTCACAACAAATTAATAACGAGTTAGTTAAAACAAATAGTGGACAAACAAAAAGTGAAATCAAAAATAATTCACAATACGAAAATAAAATGGAACAAAATTCCGAGTCCAATTCACAAGTGTTAGGATTGGTCACTCCGAAGTTAAATAAAAATAAAAAATCCGTCAAATTTAATGACAACATTTTGGAAAATGAATTTGATCCTTCAAAGCCTATTATCCTTAGAAAAAAAGGTAGGCCTAGAGATTCATACAAAATTAAAAACATGCTTCCTACTCGCAAGTCTGCCCGTATCGCACAAAGAAATAATAAAAAAGAAAAAACTATGGTAGAAATTGGTAAAAACACTCTTAAAACAACCAAGGGTAAATTAAAATAATTACCCATGTACCAATAAAAATAAATAAATTTGTAAAAATCAAAAATTGACTTCCGCCTGACTCTGGGTTTGAACCCGTCTTGCAAGTTTCCGAACAAAATAATTCAGCGCATGAAAAATCGCTTGTAAATAACAAAATACGGAAACAAACGAACTTAGACGAAATTCCTACGTAGCAAAGTGCAAAAAGGAATTCGCAAAAACACACTACCATATACGTTAACACACTCATGTGCTAGTGTGTGTAAACAAAGTTCGTTGCCACGACGAAACAAAAAATATTGTTTTTACCTGTATGCGTAATCTCACGCCCATAACAAAAAATAATATGAATTCTATTCAAATTATTGCAAATCTGTACTTGACGATTCTGCCAAAACTACAATATCGAAATACATCGAGTTTGGTATCATTTTACTAGTCTTGACAAGACGCTCATCTTTGTGAATGTTAAACGGACAGATAAGGCGAGAGAAAAAACGACCATAGTCAATCAAATACATTTTGTACAGCTTTATTCGTGTCTGCATTCTGATTGACAACGTCTTACTTGCCTTCTAAAAATTTTCGTATTTCTTGCTTACACTATATTTGGTGTTACAATTTTAAACCCTGTACTTATTGTACTATCCTGTCTTCCTTATTTCGAATTTATTTCAAACTGAACTCTCGAACATGTCTGATAATCCTTCAAACCTCGGGTATGTTGAATCGTCTGAAGAGCGTTTGTCCAATGAGATGCGACGACGCTGCAATGTCGATCATACCCGAGAATTAGCTCAACTCCAAGAGGCTGAGGAAGATGCCCTAATTGGCTACTCTCCCCCTCCGAGCACTGTCTGTGGTATCCTGCGAGAAATGGGTTGAGATACCCCTCGCCTAGATCCTATCCCAGACAATGTACCGCTGGAGCAACAGCCATTGGCAATCCCAATGAAGGTTGTCCCCTTGGAAAAGGCTGTGGAACCCATTGTTCCCCCTCCTCCACAGGTGGTCAAAGTTCCAGTATTCCACATACTAGAACCTAGACCGATTCTTGTTCCTGTGGCTATGGTACCACCCCCTCCTTACATACCTCCTATATGAGAACAAAATAACTCGTCTGCTCATTATACTCTTTACTCACGAGGCAACTCTGATCATGGACGTGGCACTCCCCGCCATAGGAGTAGAAACAGTCGGCAATCATTTAAAGCCCAACAAGCCGCCCGCACCAACCAATACAAAAGCTTGGGTGCGGCATTAGCTTCCACCATCCACAACTGGGAGATAGAATGATGAGACAGTAGGAGATAGGGACCATAGTTAGGCACACAGCGGATAGAAATCCCCCAATTGCTGTGCAAGGTGTCATTTTTGCGGCGCAAAAATTGGGGGGAGTGTTGTGGGGATTTGTCCCGCCTTGAGGCTCGGCCTCCACTGATAGGCGATACGATCGACGTATCAATAAATAATAAATAAATTACGAACTCGCACATCTTCTAGACGATGTGTGGTCGTCTACGAAGCGGATTATGTAAATATATACGTAGCCACTCGCTTATACGTAGCCAGGCGTGGCCCGCATATACCCGCGTCATAACAGCTACGTTTGCCCGCAGTACCCGCAGTTTCTTGGCACTGTATGCTGCATAGGTTGGCTGCCTACACACCAAATGACATAGACTTATTGGGAGACGACATTTATCCTTCTGATGTGTGGTAACTCGCCCGGTTCCCACAAAAAACATCATCAGAAAATTTTCTTCATTAAACTTCTCATAATATAAATCATAGTAAACTGATTAGAAAGGTAGATAATTAGTCCTTTTTTAATAATATTCAAAAATGAATGGTATTATGCTACAGTTTTAACCACTCAATTTTTTCTATTTTCAATTTTGCTGCCAACACAATATGTCAGAAATGTCTGGTACAAAAGATTAGACCATGCATCGTTCAATAGTGGATGAAGTATATAATGATAAATATATCGTAAAAAAACAAAATTATGTTCAAGTCGATCAAATTTGAAAATGTACTACAAATTTTAACATAGTTTCTTCAAGAAACATATCTGACGATGTATGACATAGTAAAAAGTTGGGTTTAAACCAGGTTTTTGCACCACTAAGGGGCCAAAGAGTGTTTCAATCCAAAAATAGACTGCCAACTCAGCGTTTCAAAAAACAGATATCTACAACGGTGTATCCCTCAATAATTTATGCGTAGTTGGTTTTAATTTCCATTTTGGGGTTACAGAGAGCCTAGTAAATTAATGGTCCAATCTAAAAATGGACCGGAAATTCGAGTTTGGCCCCTCCAAAGAACATATCCGACGATACGTCACTAGATAATTTATGAATAGTTCGTTCTTATTCCATTTTTGGGCCGCAGTGGGGCTCAACAAATTATGTAATACAAAAATGCAATTTAAATTCGAAGTCGGTGTCGCAAGAAATATGGGTAAGGGAAGAGTGCAAAAAGTACACACTGGAAAGAGTGAAGGGGAGAAACTCACCTGCTGGTGTCCCTAATTTTGACATTTTTGTTGTTTCATAGATTTACTGTTCAGAAAAAAAAAAAATTGATAACATCAATTCACTCGACGAGCCGAGCCGAGTAGGGTATAAATAAATGTTTCATTTCGTGTGGATAGAGCGACCTGCCAAAAACCCACGCACCCTTCGTGGATTCTATTAAAATTTATAAATGCACCAATAAATTTCTTACAAAATATACAATAAATGGATATTAAACTACATACCTACATCTATGTGAAAATTTTCCAGATTGAATATTCAGTACAAATGAGTAAGGGAACTTTATGTTTTTGAATAAAAATTACTGGAGCCATTAGTCATAGGTTTAATAGGTAATATGTAGACCACAATTTCTAAATTATTTTGACTCGAAAGAAAAATGAAAAAGAAAAATGTAGATATTCATTTTTCAATGATTTGTTCCAGTCCTACATTTGCGAACATCTGAATGGAAAATGTTAATCAAAACCAAATTCAAGTTCAACAAATTTGTGGCCAAATTTTGACTAATTTGAACTTCTGTTATGTATTTGCAAAAATTGGACACGAGTTCCAGGGACAGCCTATTTCTTTTTTATTTTGCTTCATGATATCACGAGTCAGGTACCTTTGTTAGACCATATTTGAAATCTTTTAGAGCATGAACGCTGTGAATGCATTGTTTTCTATCCACCAACGTGGCAATGGTATAACATTTTACAATTTTTAGAATTTCAACTCACGATTTCATTCACAGAAAAGTTCTCCTCTTTAAATTTCGATCATTGTTGTTAAAATATTTTCATAATCTGCAGTGCTTGGACAGAATATGATTCGCCAGCACAACTAATATTTCTCAGTTGCAAAATTTCTACATGTTCACTCACGCATTCAAAAGATAGTGAAAAAATACACTTCATACAGTCAAGCAGGGGAAGACAATTTCACGTAATTAACAGTTTTTGTAAGATAATAAAAACTAGAAATTCAACAGTTGAATGAAAATGCCAAACTACCAGTGGTCGTCTGCATCCACAGCGGAGATTTCCAGAGAGGTAGTAACTACGAGTGCCCAGCCAACAACTTTATGGAAAAGAACATAGTTTTCGTCTCTTTCAACTACAGATTAGGAATATTTGGTAATTCATTTATTCGTTCGATGTTCATAAGAAACACATTTTAAGCGGAAAACTCCAATTTACTGAATATTTATAGGTTTCTTGAGTGCTGGAGATCATATTTTGCCAGGTAATTACGGACTTAAAGATCAAGTAGCGGCTTTGAAATGGGTTCGTAATAATATTAGAACTTTCGGCGGAGATCCGGAGAAAGTTACAATTATGGGTCAAGGTGCCGGAGGTGCAAGTGTCCACTACCATTTGTACTCGCCAACCAGTAAAGGTGAGCGTTTAACTTCAATTTGCAGTCTAATTGTTGAGGTGTAAGGGACAGATTGTAAAGAACATTTCCCACAAAGAGGGTTCGGGGCAATAGTGTAAAAGTAATCAAATTCAAAATTAATTTTTATATCACGTACAAAATTCGAGATAAGCTGTTCATTCATAAAAGTCCTCATTCCACAAGAAACCGCATGAAATTCAATCACTACCTACTCATTCAAAAATATTATGAAAAAACTCTAGCGCAGCAAGCTTCGTTAGAAGAAATAGGTTTTCGAGAGAAAGAATTATGAATTTTGTCCAAAGAGTAGAAACACAACCGTGTCAGAACATAGGACATCACAAACTGAACTTCACGTAGGTACATACAGCAAAGTTGACTGACAGCAGAAAAACTTTTATACAGCTTTAACGTAGGAAGGCGCATCACTTTATTAAATTATTAATGCCAGTTCCAATCACGTTGAAACTCTCCAACGTAATCAAAACCAACTGTGGCCCAGTTGGTTAAACTCAAGACAGAATTCTGGTAATTGAGGGGTATGGACGGATGAAATTGACTTTTTGAAGTAATTCTGTTTTTCTGAGGCTAAAAAAAAATTTTTATATTTCAAGCTTGAAAAATGGATTTTTTGGGCAGTTATCTGAAGAGTAAAATCGAGAAATTCACACTGAATGACTTATAACTTAATTGGTAGAGCTTGCCCTTAGGTCAAATGTGCTGTTTGTACCGAATTTTGTGACTATTGGATAAGAATTGCAAGTTTTAGTGAATCAATGTCAAAAATTAGCCCCTCCAACAGCTCCAGGGCGTGAACCATAAAATCAATCGCAACCAAACTTAGAAGAGAATTAGAATAAGTTTAAGTCAATGTCTGTACCAAATTTCGTAAATATTTCTTCGAAATTACGTTTTTTTAGAGCTATAAAACTGTCAAAACTGCAACGTAATCGCCCATATTTGACGTACCATAAAACCAATTTTTCCCAAATTCAAATGGTCTCATCGTCTTCTTAATACAAATGTATGGTCCACATTCCGTGACTATCGAACAAAAATTACGCCCTTTATTGTGTTAACAAGAATTGGACATATATATACATACATACATATATAAAGACAAATGATTTTTCAAAAATGGTACAAAATTTTCCAAGTGTCATGAAACAAAAAACGTACTTACTCCCATCCCTATGTCCTTCCATAAGCACAAGATTAATGAGTAGATTTTTGTTGAAAACCTACTTAAAAATACGTTTTTGAAATTCAATTAGAGGTAAATGGCTCTCTACCTTTGCACATGATAAGCCCAAGGCAGCCTCAAAAAAGTATTTAAATCCAAATCAAAATTCAAAAATTGAGGAAATGTATAATAGCATTCACTTAAAATGCAGCCTAAAGGCTCTACAATATGTATTCCACAAAAAAGAAACATTTCTCTTTCAAATTTGAGCTCAACGACTCAATAATGACAAAAGATTTACATTTATAAAGGAGTCGAGGAACTTTTTCAAATTGATACATTATATATGAATAATATAGAATTAAAGTTTTTCGAGGTTTTACTAGTATCGAATGTCCTTCGTTCATAGGATTATTTCGTGCAGCTATCAGTCAAAGTGCCACAGCTTTGGCTCCCTGGGCACACTCAACTCCTGAAAGTGCCAAAAATCGAACATTTGCCATAGCCAAGCTGATGAATTGTACCAGTGAAACCACCGGCGAGATATTCACGTGCCTCACAAAAATACAAAGTAAAAAACTAGCGGAAATTCAGCCCCAATTATCGGTAAGTTTATATTTCCTTATAAAGAATGAGTCCCACAATATGATTCCACCGTAATGTTATTGCGTTGATAGCTTTTAAAAGAATATAAAACACAAAAGAAAAGCCTCTCATCAATTTCTGATTCCAGCTAAAGTAGAGTAACTACCTACCTGCCAACCTACCTAATTAATAAAGTCGTCTACATTTTGAGGTCACTTCTTAATTTTTTTTCTCTTTTTTTTTTTTTTTTTTTTATTTAAAGATTGAAAGGGATGAGTGATAGGAGATAATACGGTTTCCACTTTTAAAAGACATTATAATATTCTTGTATCATCTTTGCTTGGCATAGACTTGGTTTTCAGAACCAGCTGTTTTATTCAACCCAACCACAGAGCCAGAAAACTTGGAGAACGCATTCTTCACAAGAAATTTATGGAGGGATGGCGAAATCAACAAAGTTCCATGGATGATTGGTTTCACTTCGGGAGAAGGAGTCTTCAAAGCTTCTGGTGAGAGAAAACCACTCATGAGTTCTATCTTCAAGAAGTAACGAAGGACTAATATCCAGATTTACTAAGAATGTCTAGATTTTGACTTATAGTTAATTTCAGGGATTTTTACTCCCTGTTTTGGCTACAGCTAAAGTACATCAATCAATCAGAATGCTCTGTGAATGCACTTACTCACTGACTATATACTGACACAGTTTTAACCAACTTTTAACTTAGTGCCTGTATTGGGTTAACGCGGAAATAACAGATGACTTATTCCTAACACAATTTTATACGAAGATTGACTCCATTTTAACTTTGAGTCAAGATGTCTGACAACGATCTGATTATTATTTCTTTACTATAAATTGGCTGACGTAGAACATTTTTTTGGCTGTACACTGTCCTTTCAGGACTTATTTCTGACTGGTTCATGATCCAATTTTTACCATATCTTCCCTGGTTTTTAACCACATCTTAGTTGAATTTTGACTGTATCTTAGCTTGATTCTAACCATATCATAGGCCAGTTTTAACCTCATCCTAAACTTTAAATAAATAATTTCAAATCAATGTTTGCTTCTACCCTGACCATGTTCTGGCTCATTATTCACTTATTTTTGAGTTTCATTGACCTAAAACTCAATAACAACACCCTCACCTTAAATAGGTTGAAAAGTGTGTACAAATGTGTGTATATAAATATAGGTATTTATTCAAATTTGTTCAGAATAATATAATATAATATAAAAATAATAAAATAGAATATAAAAATTTGGTAGCATATGCAACCAAATTATACTTTTGTCTCCATGCGCATTCTTTCAACAAAACATTACCGTTTCAGCATATTTTGGTAAAAATGCAACTCTACTCAAAAAATTCAACGAAGAAATGGATTTAGCCATGCCAACTATTCTAAATTACCATGAAACTGCCAATTCGATTGATATACCAGCCATTACAGATGCTGTGAAAAATTTTTATCTCAATGGCAGTGCTGCAGTCACCACAGATTCTGCTCGTGGTTTGATCGATGTAAGTAGAGACAGCATAATCAGCTTATTCCATACTTGTCAATTTTATTATATACCGGTATCATATAGTTATCCATTTAATTTCGTTTATTGTTTAGTTATTCACGGATTATTTATATGGCTATGGTTGTATGAAAGCAGCTGACCGATATCCGGGCAGAAAATATTTTTATTTATTCGATCATCTAAACCAGAATACCTTCAGTCAAGTTTTAACCACAATTTCTGGTCTTGAACATTTGAGTAAGCCTTACTACATATAGAACTACCAAAGGATGATGGAAAACCACAATAGGCGAAAAATGCTAAAATTTTTCTTAATTAATGCTCGACGTCAATGAAGAAATACGAATAAAATTATAGCCTTATAATCGGATGCCTGAAAATTGTGACAAAAATGATACTATAAGTATTTTTCTACCACAAAAAAATCCGTGCCATTATTATTATTTTAAAACCAGTAAATGGACTAGATTTCATTTGATTTCACTGAACTCGCAGCAAAGTCTTAGATATTTATATTCATCGGACCAGCATAATAAAATCAGACAAAAAAAGACGTACTTACTATGCATGCGCAGAAAATCTATGCCCATTTACGGGTTTTATAATCATAGGACGTTTAATTAACATTGGTGATATACAACTGCTGAGTACCCATACACCAATATGATCAAAGGATTTCACATGGTTTCACATAAAATTTTATTTATCAATGGAAGTGTATTTTTTTAAATTCATTTTTATGTAAACTTCAATTTTATACATCAGCTCAACAATTTGCTATAAAAATACTTCGGTATAAGAAAATCTTTATACTTTTTTCCATAACTAACATAAGGCTGAGATACAGGGTAATAAATAAGTGTATTCTTTTTAAAATCCTAATAATGTTTATTATCTTCTGGAAAATATGAAAATTAAAATTTGATCCCCCTCGTGATAACTATTCCTAAAACACTGATTATCAACAAACAAAAACAAACAAACAAAAACCAGTATATCAAGTTCCAGTAGAAAAGCAGGTTTTTAAAAATTATCAAACACAATTTATTATTTTTTTATAAAACTAAATTCTTGAAAAGATAAAACAAACGAAATGAATAAAATTTACTCAATTTTGACCAACTATCAAAGAAATTAATACCTAATGAATTATACTGTCAAATTACAAAATTACAATACTAACCTGAATGAAGGAAATGAAAAATACAAGTAAATAAATTAGTGCTTAGCGAACAAAATAATAGCAAGCCTGTTTTTTGTGTATCTTCTTCATTCCATAGGGAACTTTTCATTGGTGGAACTCATTTTGACTCCACATATTTCAGCCCACTAACTGATTACCACCAAAAGCAATACTCCCAAAAATACCTAAATACCAAAATTTCAGCCCTATTGAACTAAAATCACAACCTCTATCGTATTTACAAAAAGTACCTATGATAAATATATTCAATAATTTAAAGATTTTTTTATGGTTTTACCCTGTGCAGAAATGGTTTCACATGGAGATGACATGATCAGTTTGCACTATGTACCATGGTTCTACATACAGAAAGATGATCTTCAAGCGGACATCAACGTTACTCATCGAATGGTTAATTATTGGACAAATTTTATTAGATTAGGGTAAAATTGATTTTATATTTTTTTCTAACCAGATTACACACTAAGTATAGGCTAGGCACATACCTTCGTTGTTTCTTTAGAGGGAGCTGAGAAGAATCTGGGCAAAAATTAAATTTCCACTTTCTTTTATTTCCATCCCCACCCTTCTCTTAGTGATTTGCACGTTCTTCCATTATGTACATAAATGTACAGGGGAGCCAAAACATAGGAAAACACATAGGAATGTTGTAGCCAGCGTGGGCTTCTACAGTCAACTTCATACACTCACATAGACACATATATGTACATATACATATATATATATATATATGTGTCATAGAAAGTGTGTCATTTCTTATTAATAACTGATAAGGAGTGACATACGAGTTTGTGTACCAGTCCATGACATCACCGAGATCTTTATCTATTGATTAGTCATAGTCTAAACAATGTCAGTTACCCGACTGAATTTACAAGTAATTATAAACAAATGAAAAAGTGTGTTTAAAGTGTATGGCACTAATAATTGCCAACCTTTTGGCAAAGACTGTCATAAAGGGGACTGAGTCCCTAACCTCATACAGAGTCGATGATCCCCTCAGCTTCTCCCCCAGTTCTTGTGCTACAGAAATGATAAGTCACATGCTTGAGGACAATTTATTGACTTTATTGCTGTCTTCTCTGGTCCTGCTCCAATTTTACCAGGGTGCTACCTACTGCAGCCCCAACGCACTTTTAGGAGCATTCCCTACATTCGCTGTAAGAAATACTGAATGCTATTTGATTAGAGTGAGAAACTTATTAGCTGGTGCAATTAATGCACTTACCTATGGCACGTACTTACAAACATTGCACTTATTGAGAAATTGCTCACTTATGTACCTGGTTGCAAAATATACTGTCAAGACATAGTAAGGTAATCATGAGGAGTATGAAAAAATCTAAAAATTATTAAATAGGTGCAAACAAACCAATTATTTGACAAATAAAACCTCCTACAACCCTAAGGAAAGGCTTTTCACAACAAAGTTTGAGTCTGAAAGAAGTAAGAAATGAGCCTCAATTTTTAGTTTGGTTTATTTACATTAAGTTAACATAAGTTAACATAGTTTATCATTACTATATATTTATCGTATAGATGTACATACATATATATATATATATATACATTTGAAAAATATTGAAGCATTAAGATAAACACAATATGAAATGAGACAAGAGTGCACGATATTTTTCTTCCAATGGTACCTATGTGAAATAATTCAACTTTCGGAGGTTTTATTTGATCCCAATCATGCTCCCCACGACCATCTATCGAATTCCAAAATTGTATCAATGTATCACGTTCATGAGGTTAGTAAACTAATTAAACCGCTTTTTCCCTTCTGTTACACTAGTAATCCGAATGGAGAAAGCGACGAGATTGCGTGGGCTCGCATGAAAAACAATTTCGAACATCTACACATAACAACCGAAAAGGACGTAATGGAAACGAATTTGTGGAAGGAAAAATACTCGTTCTGGGAAAGTTTGCCTTTAGCATCCAGAATGGAATCGGCGAAACTCACCTCGACAACCGAAATCAAAAAAGATGAATTATAATTATATACAACGTTACCGAGCCATGCCTACTACAATAATTCACATTATTATTATAGTACTATTAAAAGAAGTCAACTTACCCAATTTTTTTCACAAACTTGCGATGTAAATTCCAAAAAAACTGGAACCGACTTTGCCGTCATCCCCACAACATTCCCAATGGCACGAGAATTCAATCCTCAACGTGGCTACACGCGACTGAACAAAGTGCCGCATAAGTATTTCGAGCCGAGTCTGCTCGCACCACAAATTGTATTTAAACGAAAAAACAAAAAAATTTTGAAAATATGGCTAAAATTCCAAATAAGAGTTTTACAGCACAGAACGCGAACAGTACGACGCAAAATAACAAGACACGTTTAGAAACTGCTCGTCATACAAAAATTACGATTGGTTCGCAAAAAAGGGGAGAAGAAAAACTAGACTCCAAGAGCAATACGAATTACGTTGAAAAAAAAAACACAACTTAGAACTTACTGTAAGAAAAAAAAAAAAAAAAAAAAAAAAAGCTGAAATTTCAATCGCATACACGACTAACACACAGTGCATCGATGCGATATTACGGCAATCGCAATATTCACGATTCGCCATGTGAATCAGAGTCGATGAAACTCACTGCTGGGTGCTCAAATGAGTCAAAATGTTTCTCCGTGAAGAACGCAGACAAACTGTATCGTCTACTCTCAGTCTATTATACCTTTTTCATTCACTCAAATGTTGTTTGAGTTACGAGAATAGGGGTAGAAGAGATAATTTCCAAAGTCTGTTTTGAAAGTAGGTATCTTGACCGTATTTCGTTTGCTCTGACTTTCACTGAGATTCAGATACTGAGAAATGGCTGGTACGAGGTTACTCACTTCTGGCTGAAACTGCAAAACCTGAAACATAGGAGTGGACCAAAACGTTATTAACCAAATCGCTTTATATTTTTTCTAATTGCTTATTAGTTTTTATTAATTTTTTTAAACAGATTGGAAGTGGAAGTAACACGCGAAAAACGTAGTTCATTTTTCGATACTTTTCTTATACAAAATGGATCAAATTTACAGTTGGTAACTTTCAAATTTGAAAATCAACTTTCGCATGGTTCGGGGTATCGATTATAACTCTTTAACGAAGTCGATATATGGATTCGTAATAGGTTGTGTTAGACACTAGAGATGGCAAATATGGAAGAGTTTTGGATATCGATATTCAAAAAAATATCGATATTCGAAAACTATCGATACTATCGATAGTTTTCCATCTTCATTACTTTTGCTTAAGCACACTATGGGCATAACTAACATTTTTTTTCATTGAGGAAAAATAATTTTGTTGGCGCCTCCCACCAACTTTTGAACATTTTTTCAGTATAAATGGCCGCATTTCATGTCGTCATAAATTTAAAAAAAAATTTTAACGCAGTAGCCGCTTCGTTAGAAAAAGTAGATTTTCAAGAAGTAGAAAATTACTTGCTAAAATGTTAGTAGTTGATTATAATTGATGACTGAATTAAATTTTGTAGTAACTGCTGACCTAAAATTACACATTTCAAAATTATTACGCCTCTTTCAAAACCGAAATAAAAATTGACTTTATGCAGGTACTGTCCAGTCGATTAGCATTAAAATTGATAGCATATTATATGAAGTTATATTGAATATTTGTTTTCAATTTCATAGCTATTGGCCTAAAACATTAAGTATTTTATATTTAAAATAAAAACAAGCGTAGGCGGCAACTTACAATTTTCTCGAGGGGTGCTGAACTTATGCTCGTGATCAGTGACAAAAAAAAATTTATTATTTGAAAAAAAAAGTCAAAAATAATAGAAAATAGTAACAGTATTATTTATTTGGTAAGTAAAAAGTTCCCGTGCGATTTGAAATTCTCAAAATCCACTCATTCATTAACTTATCCAAATCGATGTCTGGAGTATAATTCTTGCGAACATGAAAAACAGCAACTTGATTTAAATGCTTGGCAGTTAAAGTAGATCTGAGATATAAGTTTTAGGTCTTCTCATTGCAGAGAAAGATCTTCCACATGTACTTGTAGAGACTGGAATTGTTGGGAAAATTTTAACCAAAATTGTAATTCCCCAAAACTATATCAAGTGACGATAAATTTTTGTCTTTTTTGAAAAATTGCACCATATCGTTGATATATTTTGGTGTTGAAAAAAAATTTTTATTTTTCATAACGTACAATCAGTTCCATTTTTATCCATATTGCTTTTTGCATTAGCATTCTCGGTGTCTTCATTCTTCTCACCATTAAATTTTGTTAAGTAACGTAGCATAAAGAATTCGAAAAGAATCAGTTTACCAAAAAAAAAAAAAAAAAAAAAAAACCCGAGGCGGAAATAATCACACAATACAGTATACACGAGACACATGTCACAACTGCAGGTATACAGGTAAATATAAAGGTGAACCAAAACTGCCAAACAAAACACTTTTCTAATTGTTATTGATGAAATTGAGTTCATGCTCTCAGTTCTCTCATGCGAATGACGTCCTTTTTCCCTTGCCTCATGTTCGGTGCTTTTGCAGTTTTGCCAATTCTCCCATATGGGGTAATGTTTTTTTTTCTTGGTTATTCTCCCAAAGGATGCTGAGCACCTCTTAAAAAATCTCAAGAAATGCTTGGGCCCATGAGCATCCTCTAAGTTGCCACCAATGAAAACAAGAATAAGTATCGTCTTACCGATTCACACCAAAATTAATAGGTCAAGTCCTTGGCTTAGTACTGTAATGTTCGTATCAAATCTCCTGAATATCAAATGAAAATTGCGACTTGTACCAGGGTAACAAGAAAATGGCTTATCTCGTACTTATTATACGTAAACCTATATATTATGAATATCAATTTTTGGTGTCAAAATTTTCCCCAGGTTATGATTTATGAAAGGAAAAATGTACAAACCCCAGCTCTAGATCGCTTTATGAGATCAAAATTAATAAGTAGATTCTCATAGAAAACCTACTTAAAAATAATAACATCGTACATCTTAACGAGAAGATAACTATCGGCATGTCGCCAACACATTTTGACTTTATTTTTCTTTGGTTCTCACATTACGTCTCTTTTAGCCTCCTTTTCCCAATTTTTCAGCGGAGTAAGGGCACCAACTTACCCCATCATCACGGTACACATGAAACACACAAAAAAAAGCTAAAAACAAGTGATTTGGTATTATAGTAAAATAAATAAAAAAAATGTGAACAGTTGGAAAATTTGGTTAAATTATTAAATAAACTATAGTGAAAAAACTATGGAAAAAAATTTGTTATATCAATAGTTTTCGATATTGTACCAACTTTATTAGAATTCGATGTAAAAAATAATAACTTACAGTAACTATATCGAAATAATATTGAAAGTGTATCGATACCTCCAAGGCAGTCAACAAGCATGATACAGAATAAATGATAAAGATTCGATATATTAGGTCATAATTATAGAGGATGAGGACCGGTGAAGACACACAAAATAAGGTTTTACACAAAGTTACGTCCAAGAAGCGAGTGTATTTAAAGACAGTCACATAATTTAAGTATGAGTACAGTTGGAGTGAGATAAACGAATGTATAAGGAGATGGACAAGTGAGTAATACAGTGTAGCTGCGAACAGATATATAAATAATGTATAAAGGTAATTGTGTGTTCGCAGGAGTGAGAGGGGAGAAGGATTGGTGGTCTCAACACCCCCTACAATATTTTGAACCAATCACGACTGCGGGTTTTTAAAAGTTGTTTACATTTAAATGGTGTACATTAAACTTATTTAAATTTTTAAGTGTAAAACAAATGAGTACAAAAATTTGACAGAAATTAAAATGAATATAAAAATGGTAAAAAATGGTAAAAGGTGTGTATAAAAATGGTAACTGTATTGGACAAATAAGGTAAGTATATGTTTATATTAATAAGATGTATAAAAATTAAACGTAAATTATCATAAAGGCAATGCCATTTGAATCATTTTTACGAGTGTAGACACATCTGTCAATTTTGGATTTAGAAAAATTGGAAGTTAAAAGATGAGTATCCAGTGACTCAATCCAATTTTTACTAGATGTTTTAAGACCATAGATGGATTTTTCTAATTTTAATAATTTTGTTTTATCAACTTTGCAACCTAGTGGGATATTAAGATACGTGTAATTTTTTATTTTTGAATTAAGATAGGTTGTTTTGACATCATATTGCACCAATTGTAAGTTCAACATATTGGTTACAGATAAAAGCCATCTGATCAACCATAGTTACACTACAGGTGCATAGGTTTCGGTCATTGCATATTTGGATGGTAAAGAAGGGTAGGCATTCACGGCCGAGGAAATTAGCGTAGCCTATTCAGAATTATTTTCTATCGTATGCAATCTATGCATCGTATTTTTATGTTTGTGCCTACATCCATGGTGTCTCCAATAATGTGCATGAACTTCCAAAAAACTCAGTTTATACAGGGTGTTGGAAACCGAAAAGTATAACTTCCAGAATGGAAAAAACAAAAATTTTGCATTTGTGAAATACAGCAAAATGTTTCCTTTTCGAGATGACGGTACTCTCAAAGTAAAAAGTAATGGGAAATGAAAAACCTCTAGTGCAGCGGGCCTAGCTAGAAGAAGTAGGTTTTTGAGAAAAATAATTATGAATTTTGATGATAACATTAATTGTCTGTAAGTTTATATGCCTTAGGGGTATGATATGATTGTACGAAATTTGTTAGCTGCTGACAAAATATTAGACAAGTTGAAATTTAAAAACATTATTTCTTGAAATGAAAAATTAATTAAGATGATAAAGTATAGTAAATAATTATTTAAATCTATAAATAAAACCAAAGAAATATCATAAAGTTATGAAATAAAAAACAGAAAACATGAAAATGTGGTTAATTTTTATAAAAAGAAAAGTTCATGCAAATTAGAAAAAAAACTTTACCGGAAGTACCGTCCGGTCGATCCGTATCAAAAGTGATAGCATGCTGCTATTTATTATAATAAATATTAGTTTCAATTTTCGTATATATGATTCTAAAATTCCATATTTTATGACCAATATAAAAACAAAAGTAACGATCCGCGTCAAAATTAGTAGCGTACTACAAATAAGTAAAATAAACATTTATTACGAATTTCATGGCTATTGATGCAAAACTAAACATTTTATAGCCAAAATAAAAACAACAATGGTGCTATCCGGAAGTACCGTCAGGTCGATTTGCACCAATAATCGATAAGTCTGGTCCTTAGCTTAGTATAAATGTTTGCACCAAATTTTGTGATTATCGGACAAAAATTACGACCTGTACCGTGGGAACAAGAAATTGATATATATACTGTATATATATATATATATATATTGAGGTGTCTGAAGAAAATTTCTCATAATGTCCACATTTATTATTATTGTAAGGTATATTCGCTGATGACGTCATTTTGTTTAATACCATCTGACATCATGCAGCCAAAATACGAAAAGTTTTGCATTTTGGAATCTACATATTATTATTGAATTGTCTTAAATGAATTTTTGTAGAATGAAACCAGTAAAGTTGAATTTAAATTACACTTGGAATTACTTACCAAAAATATATTTAATAGAGATATTTGTCAGCAACATTTATTAAGTATTATATTTATCCCAAAACAGCGAAAAATTTAAAAGCAGTAGCAAGCCTTAGAAGCATAAAAAAGTAAATGTCACTGAAACGTGATATCTGTATTCTACGCAATATATCTTATAAATGATTCAGAAATACAAAAATTATTATACAATAAAAAGTTGCACATTTTATACAAACAAACAAAAAAAGAAATATGTATGAAGGAGAAAAATGGAGGATGACAAACAAATTACGGGAATTGATTTCTTTATTTTAGTCATACTCATTTATTGCGAAGTTTGTATGAATTTTTCGAATTTTATGTTGAATTTTCAATTTTAATTTTTACTGTAGTTGATTGGAATTTTTGTGATTGGTGAAATGAAGTTGAAAAGCTTATATAGATGACGTCAAACTAGAAACTAGCGCCTCACTATATGAAAATTTTAGCATTCCCTGGCTAATAAACCAAAGTCTTGACTAAAAATCCAGGTTGGTATTTTTTCCAGTCTGTTTTAAACCACAGTAAGCTTTCCTCTGCAAATGAGGAGTTTATCTGCCGAAGTAATCCATAATTTGTGACCCGCAGGTACTTCAAAAAGTCGTCAAGCTGGTAACTAGGGTATTGTAAAAATTTTATCACCATTACTGATCCTTCATAGGTCAAAAATTATTCATAAAGAGATTCTTTTTTTATTTGTAAATAAAATAAAACACTAATCCTTTAGTTCTTTCTAAATTAAGTTAAATCCAAAATTACCTCTTCAGGGAAATGTTAATAGCATTAATTTTGCCTATATTCAGGGCTTAAATTACAACTTATAGTGAACTGTCGTCAGAACCTAAAAGAGGGACTTTGTAATGGTGAACCTAGTACCGGGTGTCATCAAAACAGAAGTAATGAGAAAGAAAAAGATTGCAGAAAAAGTGAAGAAATATTTCTAGCAATAATTTCCCCTACTTTGTTTGTCGTCAGGAGTGGAATAAAATAAAATAATAAAAAAAAAGAAAAAAAAGAAAAAGCATCGAGCAGAATTCGTCTACCTGCAGACGTGCACGCACCTTCTGCAACAGAGCAAAGCAAAAAAAAGAAGGGAAGAAAAGTAAAGAAACACACACTACTTTTACTGCAAGTCTGGGCAGAAACAAAAATACATACAGATATGATATTGTGTGTGTCGTCATTTTCAGACACACAGCAGCTGAAAATTGTGTATAATAAAAAAAAAATTTTTCAAACACAAATTTGTCGGACTCTTTTTTATATATATATATATATATGTGTGTGTGTGTGTGTGTGTGTACACATAATATTATTTCCCTTGTTTCCCTAACATAAGAAAGTGTATAATTTGAATCACAATCAATATTCAAAGCACTAGAATTGGTAATCTTAACCCCAGACAAAAATTTTTGTCTTAATTCAGAGACATAAAAGATGTCCGTTAAACTAACCATGAAGACTCGAATAAATGATTGCCCATCCGAATTATCATTTACTGGAATGGTCAATCCAGACATGAAAACATTCTTTTTAGCGCTGTGAAGCGCACAATTTTTGTCAAATTTTCTGACATTTGTGACTTTAAAAAATAGTTATTTGCGATGAATATGTGTAAAGTAGGTGATTGATACAAGTACGATCAAGTACTTTGCACGAGTGTCACATACTATTTTTTCAACAACCCCTTTTCCAAAAAAGAAACAAAAAAAATGGAGAAAAATAAATATTTTGGGAACTGGCAATCATATAAGTGTATAATATCGCAACTCCTTCAATCAGAAGTTGTGGTGCGGTGGTTCAGGTTCTAGCTGTTAGGTATTGCCACTTGTGGCAACACTGCAACTCCCTTTGGTAGCTGCAACCTGGCAACCGTGCCTCTAACCACTGAACCTCTTCTCTTTGTTCTGTAATGTGAAATTACTACTTGTGGTTCATTCGCACATCACTAACACAATTTGATGTTCGAATATGAGGTGTCTGTAATTATAGCTTTGATAGGATTACACTAACTTACACCAACCTACACCAGTAGGGATATTCCACAAATATTCAAGTAAAACTTGGCGAAAAGTCCCACAACATTCCTGCATTTGTAGAATCGTCCTCCTGGTGTAGGTTGGTGTAAGTTGGTGTAAGTTGGTGTAAGTTGGTATAGTCCTATCAAACAGAACTTATGTGTTTTTATACTCTTATTTAATAATTGTCATCATCGAGTCCGTTCATAATTATAATAGGTACCTCATAATCTGTTCTAACAATTCATAAAAGTTGATCAACTGTAAGGAAAATCTGGGTATTATTGATAGGCATTGAATTTATTTGTGATGATGGAACTGAATGGATTTTGTATAATAATGAAAGAATTTTTTATTTTAATTTGATTATTTAAGTTAGATCTCACAAAAAATTTATAACTGAAGTTTATAAATGCTGAAATAGCTGCGTCCGCCATATTCAAATTCAGGCGAATAAATATTTCATTCGACAGCAGTAATACGACGATTTTAGTGGTAGGGAGTAGAAAAAGACTAGAATACGTCCGAATAAACATTAATTACGATGTCTCGATGCAGTAGTAAAAAAAACCAAATTACTATCAACGTGATTTCTTCAACCGGCGGCTTATCCTCAATCACATAAGTACACCTGCTCTGTTCTTATGGGCGTTGGATCGGTGGTTAAAGCCGTAGAAAGTGTACATATTAATATTATATTCCGATATAAAATGTGTCGTGAAGATATGAAAGGGATGTGAGTCGATAAAACACGAATCTGCACTTTACCTAAGTGCGAACACACCAACATTATTTGTCTATTGACTGGTATAGGGGATGAAATAGTTCTTTTGAGGCAAGGAGGTGATGAAAGAAAGAGTAGAAAAAAAATGTTGAGAGCAGGCGATGGAAGGACGATGTAAATGGATTACGTGGGTGTAAGGGTGAAAGTATTCGGCTCAAAGTGTGCAGGCAAAAAAAAGGTTGGGAAGAAAAAACATTGTGATGTCGAGTAATTACAAGCGAAGAAAGTACGTCGTCTGGACTTTCAGAACTTGCGAAAGTTCTCTCTGAAAAATGTTTCAAGTATGTTAATGGTTTCCTAGATGCTAATTTTTTTCAAATACCTCAAATGATGTAGGTACATCATTACATTGAATTAATTAATAGGTGTTTTGTTTCCCTACAATTCTCTCGAGAAACTGATATTAAACGCAGATCTAAATAATGTTTTATTTTTGAGAAGACGAATTTCACCGGAGTTGTTCGGCAGATTAGTGGCCAAATGGTTGGCGTTGATGTATGAAGTTAAAACTTTTTAAGTGGGTTTTCATTGGAAAATCTACTTATTACGCTTGTTGCGGTGTTAATCCTCAAGGTCGGGGGTGGGTACATTTTTCGTTTCAAGACATCGAGAAAATTTTGGCACTAATAGCTCAAATTCATATACATACACATACAAAGGTGAATTTCTTGTTCTCAAGGTATAGGTTGCAATTTTTGTCCGATAATTACGAAATTTTTTACAAAAATTTGTACTAAGCCAAAAACAAGACCTTTTGATTTTGATAAGAATCAACCGGACGGTATTTCCAGTACCACCTTTTTTATTTTTATTTTGGCCATAAAATGCTCAATTTTGCACCAATAGCCACGAAATTCAAAGTCAATATTTATTTTATATTGTTGTAATACGTTACAAATTTTGGCGCGGATTAGCCGGACTGTACTTCTGGTACCGCAATTTTTGTTTTTATATTGGTCATAAAATGCGGAATAAAGGAACCATATGTACAAAATTAAATATTCATAATAATCCAATTTTAGTGCGAATCGATCGGATGGTACTTCCGATAAAGCATTTTTTCCTTTTTTTCTTCTAATTTGCATGTACTTTTTTCTGTTAGAAAAATTAACCACATGTTCGTGTTTTCTTTTTTTTATTTCATAATTTTAGTATATTTCTTTGGTTTTATTTGAAATTTATGATTATTTATCAAACTTTATCATCATAATTAATTTTTCATTTCAAGAAAATAATGCTTTTAAATTTCACATTATCAAATATTTTGTCAGAAGCTAACAAATTTCATACAATTATAACATACCATTAACGCATATAAACTTACAGATTATTAATGTGATCATCAAAATTCATAATGCTTTTTTTCTCAAAAACCTACTTTTTCTAACGAGGCCTGCTGCGCTAGAGTTTTTTAAGTATGTTTTGCGTGAAAATCTACGTATTAATTTCGATTCGGTACTAGCCGACAAGAGTGGGGTGTGTACGTTTTTCGTTTCATGATCCAAGGAAAAATTTGTCACCAATAACTCAAATTCATGTACATATAATTATACATAATTATTATACATACAAGATGCTCGCCTCTAAGTAATGCATGTTATTCCAGAATTGATTGTTTCACTTGCTAAGAGTAGTAAGATTTTTTTATAAGTATAGAATACCTCCCTGTCAGAATACATCTCTCTCTTTTACTCGTGCCTATAAATATACACTTGCATATGGTGGAGATATTTTTGGCAAATGTTTTCGGACTAACTTCATCGTTACCATAGAGAAGATTAGTGCGTGTATTTTCAAGGTTCTCAAATTTCTATTCAATAGGCAGCTTTTCCCTCAAACCCCCCTTTTTTCTGTTACCTCACCCCACCTGACTGCCCCAAATATAAAAAAAACTTATGATAAAAAATTTACCACGCCAATTATGAATTACTACTAATATTGTATGAGGTATTTCATTACTAACTAATTTTCTACTGTTTGAAAATCCACTTTTTCTAAAAGAGTTTCAGCTACGTTAGAATTTTTCTCCATTACAGCTACGATGATAGTTAGTTTCATTTACCAGTGCTGCGTATTAAGCGATATATCACAATGGTAGAATATCCAGCTATACGTTGTGGACAAAAATGTGTGACCTGGAGAATTCTGCTATAATTGATATATATATATATTATATGTATATATACTTGTAATGATATTTCTATACAAATTATTTCAAACACTCTTGTACATTATAAATTTGTATTCTCCTAATGTGGGGACCACCATACCTTGTCTAATATAAAATACATTTGCCAGTTATAGTTGGCGTGAGATGGCCATGTGGTTAAGTTCACTGCTTTTAGATGGCAAATATGTAGGTTCCAGGATCGATTCTCTGAACCGACAAAACCTACATCTGGTGACCCTTGACGTGTGCTGGATATGCACGTACCCTAGTGGTGTATGGTGGAACTCAAAACTCTCCTTCTTAACCTGAGTTGCCGATAGATAGCACCCTATATAGTGGAAATAGAACCTATATAGGTAGTATAAGCCTGTGCGTATAGGTATAAGAGGCATTTCTGATTCCACCCTACCTCCCACAGCATCTAATGTCATTCAACTCGTGATGAGTCTCTGTAGGGGGAGTATGTGGGGACCACCATACCTTGTGTATTATAAAATACATTCGCCAGTTATAGTTGGCGGTGGGATGGCCATGTGGTTAAGTTCACTGCTTTTATCTGGCAAATACGTAGGTCCCAGGTTCGATTCCCTGAACCAACAAAACCTACATCCTATATCATTCTTCATATTTTCATATATTTATTCTTCCTTTCATTCGCATCATTTTAGACTAGTCCAAACTTGTCTTTCAAGTCTTGACTTGTCTGATGACATCACCTCTGGTACACCATAAACTGTTTTCGTCTATATTCCATGATGTCATCTTTTCTACGAATATATTTCGATACCTTGCACTGATTCTAATTCCTATTAATTTCTTAAACACTCCTACTTCATGTCATTTCCTTCACATTTCATTGGTTTTATCCAAATTACATTTTCCTCAAACATCCAATCATATTCATATCTCCTACGACACCCAATTCAAATCACTCGAACATCACCATTATATATAGTCTAATATTCTGTACATATTATTCACTCATTAATTAATTATTATTATTCATCATTCATTAGTACTCTTACGTTGTACACTCTCTTGTAATAATCTGTTCACCTTTTTATAATATACACTTAAACCAAGGTCGTGTTTTGTTTTGTAACAATTATACCGTTACAATACTGCAATTAGATTTCACAAATACTCGACGACATTCGGTTGATTTTTCAAATAAAACAAAGGTACTTCCGAATCCAAATTGGTTTTGCCCCAATCCGAGATAGGCCTCAATCTCAGGCTTGCGTGTGTTGTTGGCGCTTCGCTGGTGTTCCAAACTGAAACGACGTTATAGTAACTCAGAAATGACCAAAATTGGATAATACCTATAATTATAGAGGTAACAGTGCCATTTTTGTTGCGAACCCTTCGTTCGTCCACCAAAGGGGGGGGGGGTTTGCGATACTTCGCATCGCCATCGTGCAGTTAACAGCCGGCAATACGTTATTTATGTTTCCGCAGTTTTTTCTGCCAATTATTCAAAATTCATTTTAAATAACGAACTTAAATCGCGACTGAATTTTTTCTAAGGCTGAAAGAAAAACGGGTAAAAAATGAACGGTAAATAGCAGCGTAAGTAAATTTGATTTTTATTCCGCCGTTTGAAAAATGCTTTTGAATTGCATTCGCCCAGACCAGACGTTCATAAACCGTAACAACACGCCCGGGAAATCGTTTTCCACCAGGCTGAATATTTATAAGGGAAAACATGTATCTTTTCTGTGAAAGCCGTATTGCACAAAATACCTCTACTCATTTTTTAATGAGTCAGCTCTTAGACTTTCACCGAGACAATAGATGCTCAGACTTTTTCAATAGGTTCGTCGACTTTTAAGCTTTTTTTTCTTTTCTATTTTTTTTTTTTTGCCTCCTCCACCCTTCACTTCTCCCCTCTGTGTTTCTCTTACTTTTTTTTCCATCTTTCTCTCTCCTCGACCTTTTTTTTTTTTTGTCTTTCTTTCATTTACTGTTTTTTCGCAAAGATATCGTTGTCGACGTCGTCTACGCCACGTGTAATATGTAACACTTTTTATTTCAGTAGTACTTGAGAAAAAAAACAATAAAAAAAAAAAATTAAAAAAAAAACCCAGGAAAAACTGAAGAATTTAGAATTTTTAATATCGCGATAAAATATATTCTCTTTAGAGAAAAAGAGTAAAAAAAAAAAAACATAAATTCTCTAAACTCTAACGTGTAATACTATTTTTTTTTTTTTTTTTTTTTATGCGAAAGAGCAGTAAAAATTTGACACTTGTAAACAGGCTTCTGAAGAACAATAACGGTTCCTTAAATAACGAAATTTGTTAAGAGTATTTTGTGAAGTGGTTACGATTTTTAAGATTAATTTTTTTAAACCCGATCCAAAGGTAGCACTATACATCCTAAATTAAAAAAAAAAAAAAATACACACAGGTCAGCCTCTCGGGCATAATCTATTTTTTATAATACATGATCAGAAAGGCAATGTTTACAATCGTATTTTGCGAGTTGAAAGTAGTGCTTATCATAGATGAGTGATGTCAACTTCAATGTAATGTACTCCCTATGGCAGTATTTGTTTATTTTGATTATTTTTGAAGTAAAACTTCCTTGCATATGGCAGAAAACTAAAAAACAGTCATGAAACGCATCACTGTGATTGAGAGAACTTTGTCCATTTATCTCCAATTGATTTATTGAACAAAAATCAGATAGTAGTTTCCACCACACACTCATTTTTTTCTCTTTGAAATTGTTAATTAACGATTACGATGCTTTCTGATCATTAATTATAAAAAATATGTGCCTCAAAAGGATTTAAAAGTGAATTTACATGACTTTAGAATTGTTCACTCGCTACTATCATTTTGCAAATTTTTTCCCTCACATGTAAATGCTTACTTTTGAACCTTGGTGTGTAATATACTATTTTACTATTTTTTATTCTTTAATAATTGTTAAGTTGATTTTTGTAATACATGATCAGAAGGAGAATAATTACATTGATATTTTGTGAGCAAAAGATAGCAAATCAAATGCTACTTATCAAGTCATAAAGTAGAATGAAAATAAGTTCCTCAACACAGTTACCAATCTCACTATTTTATTTTTAATAGAATCATAACTAGAAAAAAATGATGAAAACTATCGCAAATTTATGACGAATTACATTTTAGAAAATAAGTTGTTTAAAAATCAACCATAAAACTCTCATTTTTGAAACAATTTTAAAAATTAATCCCCCAATAATCAATTTTCATGATATGATTTTCACTTCACATTTTATTGAGTAGAGTTGACTTAGCCTCAATGTAAAGTAAACATGCTTCCATGTAAAAACGTGATGAATCTTTTTGTATAAAGGTACGTTTGCTGCAGTGCGTGCTTCTGGACCTATTATATTCCTATTTAAAGGATAACATTGAGTAAATGGAATTCACTATTTATTATCTATGGATAGATTGAGTTCCTCATATAACTGTTCAATGATTTTCTCAAACTTGAGACCTATGTAGATCAATTTTTTGCGCCCAAATACCTCTATACTGTAATTTTCAGTAACATCGTCAGTCTAGTTCTTCATAACGCATTTACATGCACACATACACTTATTGCTCATGTCATAATTTAGGATATGAATTTTTGTTATTTGTCCCAAAATTTTTCTTGAGTAATGAAACAAAAAATGTACCCAGTGCCATCGACAGATTGTTCTATAACACTGAGAATAATAAGTAGATTTTCAATAGAAAACCTACTTAAAAATATAATCCTTTCTGCGGCATCTGAGCATCAACCAGATAACTTCTAACTTGTTTAAATTTAATTTAATAATATTGTAACTCAAATTAAAACCCGTTCTTTTATTGGATACCCAGAAGAAAATATGCAAATACTTTCATCAACTCCAAAATCCAATAGTTTCATTAGATGTTCCAAAGAACACATTCGAATAATATCATATGTTGTTAATTTTTCATCATTGTCTTGAAAGAATAACTACGAAATAGAAGTGCTCAGACAAAAAATGAGTTTATAAATATACACTCGCATGTGGAGGAAATATTTTGGGCAAATTAATTTAAATGGTATAATAATATTACATTTTTGTTAACACTTTCTCACATTTTTACAATGGTTGTGTGGTAGAGATGATGCTTTAGGAATCAGTAGTGCAGGGTTTGATCCTGACAAAGTTAAAGTTTTATAAAAAAAAAATCTGTTTAATTTTTTTTTTCTATTTCCAAGAATGGTTTACTAGATTCTCTTTTTTTTTTTTTTAAATGTTTTTCAAAATAATTATTTAAGATTAGACACATTCTTCGTCAAAATAAGTACAGATTCTAGGTTTGTTCACTTCATAGGTGGTGGGATCTTTCTGGCAGGTGCAGGGGAGCTGGTCTATGATATGCCATTTTATGGGAAAAAATGTTGGGGGAAAAAAGAGATGGGGCCAAGCCCCACCCCCTGGAGTTTGTGACGCCCCAAAGATATTCGTCATATTAGTTTGAATTAAATTATGGGGATCTGAAATTTTAAAGTTGTCTGAGAAAGAATTGAGACAACCCAAGATCACAGATCTTTAGAATCAGAATACCTCAAATTTAGAAAGGGAAAGACGTGAAAACCTAGTTCCCCACATACCACAGTGAACACGAGGTCACGTCATATAAAGCCTACACAACTCCTGTATTATTATTAAAAGCCTAACAATACGGAAGGCGATCTCTTTACAATATAGTTTTTAAGAACACATGGTATACCTGATGTTAATTAGCTTTCATCTTACTATTATGGTGATGATTGTCTGTGACAATGTATTGGAGAGTTGTAGCACGTGGAGCTGTTATGTTGAAGATTGCTCAGTTGTTTCATTTGTCGGTGTTTTGATGTACCATTTTGTAGAACATCTAAGTACTTAAAAAGAAGAACGAACTAACGCGAAAACAACATTCCCAAATTGAAAGAACTTTTATTTTATTCTCTTCATTTTATTCCATTTCATAAAAACGTGAACGAGATACTATATTTGAAAGCTGGTTAAAAACGGACTGACTTCCCCACTTATATCCTTGTTAGATGTCTGATCGTATTATTCAGATTCAACCGGGGGAAGGCTGTTATTAGTTTTTATTATATTCTCAAGATCCGATAGTTGCCCAAATAAATTGTATTTCTTTTCTTTTTTGAATACAGATATTGATCGGCTGTTGGGAAAACATGGTGTCAAGTGAGGAATTATATATTTTACCTATAGGATCTTGGTTATTATCATCACGAATTTTTTTATTTATTAATTTTTTAGAAAAGTACTCGACAAGTTCACCCTGCCATTACCAACATACAAAGTGGCATGCCTTGGCCAAGGCCCTCCGCATCGTCCGAAAGATCCCCTCCACATCGGCCTTCCATGGGTACTGCTCTGGCGTCTGCTACACTTACTAACGCACGTGAGAAACAATAAAAAAAAAACTTTTTAGCCCAAAATACGTGCTCGATTTATGCGAGCGTATATTTACAGGCACGTAGACGAAAGTCGTTCTTTAATACAATGGCGAATCGTGTATTCGTTTCATCCGCAACGACGTACCGAGTCAACCATCAGCGATCGCAGTAAGCGGAATTCGGCGGAGCGGAAAAGCGTACCGCAGAGTTGCGCCGGAGACGGGCGCCGAATTATAATCGGCGTGCATCAGACGTTCCGTTTCCCCGCCGCACCCCTCTGGATCGCGCGCCCCCCTTCGAACCACCGGCGTAGTCTACGTTTTGGCAAACATCACGTGCGTTTAATACAACTCCGAGCCCCGTTCGATTTGCATATTAAATTGCTCAACTTTCTTCAATTTTGCCGAGGTACAAAAGTGGCGCGTTTCTTCTTCTACGGCCGCGCAACTTATCCTATGCAACCGAATCCTGCACCCAGCCCCACTTCTCGCCTGCTTCGCCGCAGCCACTCGTGAAACGGATAACCTGATGCGTGTATTTTACGACGAGGACGCGCCTTTTTCCGCCGAAAACGAAGTTTTTCAGCACTAATGAGCGGGCGGCATATGCCTCGTAGCTATTTTCGCGCGTTTTCGTTCGATTGAGAAAGAAACACCGCGAACGCAAAAATATGTTGTACGTATGTATTCAAAATTCGAACACTTTTGGCAAACTTTCGGCGAAAAAGCTACGCGACGGTGACGTTTGCCGATGCGCACCGTGTTCGCTTCCACGCACACACATCCAGCCTATTGCTCGTTTAGACATCGAATTTGCGGCGCAAACAAAATGCTTTCGGTGTTGCCACGTGCGATCCGCTCGTATAAATCATCTAATATCTGTTTTTGTTTTTTTGTTTTTTTTTTTTTTTTTTTTTTTTTTTTTTTACGCTGGTGCTTGATGAAGTTGCGAGTGAAAACCGTTGTTAGGTAATCTCAAATTTTGCGAACGTTGCCAACCAACGTTACAACAAATATATCCGTTTTCTTTGCCAATGTTTTTTGTGTACGCTTTCGAAGAGAATCTACATATCTAATACCTATCAAAATTGATCCCTACTGTCGGTGTCAAATCGCTCATAATGTACGACCTTCATGTATGTTGGTATTTAAATGCTAATGACGTCATAATTACCTACGGATACAGCGTTGTTAACTTTTGATAACAGTGTTACCGTATTTTCAGAAAAAAATTACCGCATTTTGACCATTGTTACCGTACTCCAAAAATTTTCTATAATAATAAAAAGTATGAACTCAAAAATGCAAAATATGCTAATAAAAAAGGCAAAATATGCGCTGAATATGCAGTTATTCACTAAAAATCCAAAATATGCAAAAATATGCTATATAATATGGGTATCAAAATGAAGGGGTTTTCAAGTTGATTTCTAAAACAAGCATTATTTTTGAGCAATATTTTTCTACCTGCCGCTGTTGTACGAAGAAAATAACTAATTTTTATTATTTTTAAATAATCAAAACATCAATTTTTTTGATTATAAAATAATTGGAAATAATTTAAATTAAAAAAAAAAAAAAAAAACAGATATTCCTAACTTTTTGAACCAATCCTAAATTCCTACGACCTAAATTGAGACTTTCAGAGTCATATTAATAAAGTTATTTTTTTTATTCAAGACATGAAACTGTGAAACTAGTAATGGAGTGGAAGAAAGTGTACAATAAACAAAAAATTTAATCAAAACGAACGTATTAAAAAGTAACATTATTTGATATATGTAATCAGTATAAAAATCGGTGATGCCATCTTAATGAGCCCATAAATCAGAAAAAGAATGAGTGAATATCAAAATAAAATTACTTTTGTATCCTCTTATTCACATATTCTCTTTGATTTTAAATTAAGTTTAGGTATCGATGAAAGATAATGAAATGGAATAGAAATTCTATAACAAATTAACGAAAGGAAAGAAAGAAAAAAAGAAGCAAGTCAATTTAACTCTGACTTGTGACTACTTACACTCATAGTTCAATCTGATTGCCTCCAACGACTTAATGCTGATGGAATGAAAATTGGAAATTCAGAGTCAAAAGTAAAATTCAAATTTTAATTTGGCTGTAACTTTCAATTTTCAATTCAAAAATAAAATTCCAACTTCCAATTAAACTGATGAGTGATAACACAAATCCGGCAATTATGCTACAAGTTTGCAGAAGCAAAAGAAAATAAGTTGATGAAATTTAATTTTTTCTAGAATTGCAGTACTGTTGGTTTTTTTTATCATCATCATCATCATCATCATCATCATCATCATCATCATTACTGTTTTGGTTTTCTTTCTCCTTCAAATCTTATTACCGTATAAATCATATGTACGGTAGGGATTATTACCATAGATAGTTTTCAGCACCTCAAAACCGTATGAATACGGTAATTACTATACATTTAACAACGTTGTAAGACATTATGCAGCTGAAACACTGATATCGAATTTGTCTTGAAATGCTCTACTATTCAAGACATTTTCATTTTTGACTGAGTTTTCCTACGGCTAAATTCTTTTTGACTGAAGTTAAGTTTGTTGAACACAGCGGAACCTAGCTTACCTTTTCTTCATATTTGATCAGTAAATTAATATGTACTAAACAAATCAGCAATAAGCGTAAAGTGTCGACAGAAGAACCTAATAAAGTTTCAATCCATACAAGGGTCAAAACCTATAAAAACAAACAGCAGAATTATTTTAACAAAGACATATAATTATGAAAGAAGCATAGTGTTAACAAAGCCGAAAAATAAAGTGTAAGCAAAAATAAAATAAAAACTATTGCAGACAACAAGTCGGGGAAACCATCAGAAAATTATTTTATCTTCACTTATCTGTTTGTCTTCATAAGAGATGGTGATTTTATTGTGTGAAAGACTCCTATTAGAAACTTTAGGCTTTGTAGTTTTCATGTGAAAAATGTAACTGAGTGAGGTGAAAAATACAATCTAACACAGGTGAAGATGGATCAAAACAAAGAATTCACTGTGCGCAAGAGAAGGCTCTACACAGCCTTTATGTACAGAGCAATGCAGTTATCTAAACAAAGCTTGTCAAAAAATTTGTTGGCAATACATCAAATTTCCCTCTTAATTAGGACAAGAACTCCATTCGATCGTATTGTCAACTGTTTTCATCACCCACAGGTGCTTTAAAAAAGATTGCCTCAAAGTACGGTATGAATGACTGCATAGGGAAACTTTATTTGTCATTACTAATCCGTCATGATATAAAGAATAATCCCTAGCTGTCTTTGTCTCCAACCTAACCTATCCTAAGTTCAACTACTATCCTAATGTCTTCTTAGGTAGATGTAAATTCGGAATTTCTACATCCGCAGATGGTACAATTCATTAAATTGCCTACATAAGGACTTTAACATATGACTTGAGACTTGGACTTGCTACTATCCACCTACATGAAAAGGACTACTTGCAAAACAAACCTAATACTAGGTATGGCTCAAACAAGAGTGTTTAGAAACTAGAATTCATTTTACAGAGTAGTCTTTCTTGTCAGCAAGATTTCCCCACTCACTGTCTTCATTTAGTCATCACAAATACAAACAGATAAGAAAAAAGTGTAAGAGTCAACATACAATAAGCGAAACAAAAAGCGATAAAGCAAAAGAAATTTTGGCAGCATGTGTGTTATTGGCGTGGTTTTTACCATGCATCCAATCCTCTGTTACGCCATATTCTGTGTTGAATTATCTGTCGACCAAATGAAATCTTGTCATCTATTCAAAGTGTTGAATTATACACATGATGACTCTGTAATTTGAACTTAACAAACAATTAGTAAAATTGTCTAAAAGTGAATTTCATTTGGTTATTTTCTTCATAAATTTTCGTCTTCATATTACATTTACTTTGGATACTATATTGTCTCGACTTAAGTTTCTTCTTCTGCATGATGTCATCATATTATGTCATCATTAAGAGTTTAAAAATATTTTATGTGCACACTTGCTAGTAAAGAGTGTTAGTAATAGGTATGGTGACTAAAAAGTTGAAAAGTAAGCTGCTCTCAATGAAAAAATATCAACTTAGGAAAAAAGGAGTAAGATATACGAACTCCCATTCTGACATAACTGAATGAAGTTACCAATTAACTAAGTACATTGCGGTGAATAGATGATATGAAGAAAAAAGTGATTTTGAGTTAGATTCAAATACACAAACAGCTAAATATATCTATAAAAATAGTCATGTGACAGAGTTGTAGAAGTGGTATTGGAAATGGTATTAGTGAAAATGATGATTTCTGGTTAGACATGCTGGTGCTAAATAGTCAACCACTAACTATGTTTTGTTTACCAAAAATAACGACACTGAGGTGTTCTTGAGAGAAGCTATACAGTGACTTTTAAGTCAATTCCTCTCTTCAATTGGTGCATTCATATTGCAAAACAGGAATATCACCTCTTGTTGACCTGATGTTAACACAGCATGGAAAATAAAACATACCTACCGAGTACCTTTTCATATAATTTGTATTATATTTATTAATGCTATCCTTGTGAAATTAAGGGATATTTTCATCAAATGTTTTCTAAATTGGTTAACTTCAGGAAAATATCAGAAATATGCAAAAGGTACTTTAGAGTTGCCTACTTTTACACCATCATGTCTTGACATTGAAAAGTACTTTGGTCTTATGGAACTTCACTGGTCCTGTACTATATTATAGTCAAAGCTTTTATATATGTATAAAATTACAAGCCTTGAAGTACCACTCCACAGCACTTTGAATTATGCCAGCCATGAATTTCTGTTAACACTGTAGAAATCATTGTTTTGGAGGAGACAACGAACATTTTTTTTTTTATGTCTGTGTATGGCTATGTGGATAGTGGCTCATGCCCATCGAGGGAATAATGGGCAAAATAATCTTAAGGAAATAATTTTGTCAAATAATTAACAACTTGTACCTTTATTGTAGTGATTATATTGATACACATGCATGTATAGGTATATATACACATACACATTTCTGTTCAACATGGTCAAAATCACAATTCTTAACCAATACTCATGAAATTTGATAAACTTACTAGGATGTAGACAAGGAGGAACCCTATAATGTTTGGTCCAGATCGACCAGATGGTACATTGATTGATACATCCTATTATGTTGCATTTTTAGGTTTAAATGGTTCTAAAGTGCTTAAATTTTAAGTAATAAAAGCAAAATTTGGTGCCGAAATTGAATATTATATCCTAAAATTTTGAACAATTTACTTCCAATCTTCTTAACAGTTCATATGTAGAAATGACTTGAAGCAACACATACACAATCTTCAAAAAATTCCCCCCTTGAAGACAACAGAGGAACTATACACACACACATACACACAGATAAAAAATAGGCTCTTTCATTTCAGCAGGGAATGAAAGAACAAATGAATCAATCACATGATTGATAAGAATCATGCAGAAATACATTGCAGATACCTTCATTGGCATATAAATCTGTTGAGAGTGCATACAAGTTCCAAAGGATCAATTTCAATTTATTGTTGTGTGCCATGTTTTCTTTACTAATTGCGTCATTGGTGATTCGTTGTTTGGTCATCCATGCAACACATAATTGTGAAGCATTCCTCAGTTTTTGACAATGATATATTTTCATATCCCTTGGATATTAAACACATTACAATATAAGTGCCTTAAACTGAAGTGACTATACCACTACATAGTGTTAGGAGACCACTATGTTCAGCACTTTTTATAGAATAATATATTTAATGACTGAGGACTATAAAAGTGTTTGTTGTCACACACCTTCTCACTCACTTATGTCCAACAACGACTGATGGCAACTGCCTCAGCCCAGTCCTCCTGTACCTAAATTTCTTCGATACAATAGTTCCCTTAACAACTCCCAGGCACGTAGAGAATCATAGGCTATGCTCGCAATAGAAATAAATTGAAAAATTTACACGATTTGCATTTTTTCCACAGTTGAGGATACATCAGAAATTATGTTTGTATTTAATTTTCATTTTGTTAAATAAACATACACATTTCATTTTTAAGTCAGTTTTATATTGAAAATCCTATTAATCTTTGTGTCATGGAACAATCTAGAGCTGGGTGTGGGTACATTTTTCATTTCATAACTCAAGGAAAGTTTTCGCACTAATAACTCAAATTCATATTATATGTATATAAGCCAATTTCTTGTAACCACTCCACGAGTCGCAATTTTTATCATGTCACAAAATTTAGAGCCAGCATTAGTACTAAGCCAAGAACCTGACCTATTAATTTAATTATGGAATGGCGGAACAGTATTTCCATTATGACTAAGTATTTTTGTTTTTGTTTTAGATATAAAATTTTCAATTTTTAACTGATAGCTATGAAATTTGAAAAATATATTCACTATAAATTATAATGATTTTTTATAAATTTTGGTTAGGGTATGACTATTTTAGTTTTTGTTTTAGCTAAAAAATTCCAATTTTCCACCAATGGCTACAAAATTTGGAACAAAAATTTGCTACAATTCATTATAACTTGCAATAAATTTTGGTGTGGATCGGTTGTATGGTACATCTGGTAACACTATTTTCGTTTTTATTTTGGCTATAAAATGCCTAATTTTGGACTAATAGGAATGTAATTCTGAACTAATATTAAATATAATATATTAATAACTTTTTACTGACTATCTAATTTTATAAATTTTGAGAATCTACTTTTTCTAACGGAGCAGCTGCAGCATTAGAGTTTTTGTATTAAGGTAACACAGCTGAATTCATTAAGTCCAGGAAAACAACAAATTTGGTTTTGTGTTAATGTGTGGGTGTTAAATCATGATTACAATCAAGTATACACGTACACTAACAAAATAATCTTGGATCTTGGTTTTTTTTTTTTTTTTTACATTTTTCACTTTTTGTTGCACATGACATCATCTTTTTACTACCTATGTACCTCAGGTTAAACATTTCTAATGTTAAAAATCTTTGACTATTGCTAAGAAGAGTAGATAATTCCAGATAAACAAATGAAGCTGGTCAGAAATCAAGCTTGCTATTAGATTATTTACTAAGCAATTGTTTGATAACTCATTTACAGTTTTTATAACTTTACAATACAATCATTCATTATGATTTCCTCGACACTTCATTTTAACCTACTTTATTAATTTTTAGCCGCCATTCTGCCAAGTAGTTTTAATATCTCGACCTTTTTTCTTGTATTTATTTATTTATTTATTTACGTAAGGGCAAGGGTTGTAAGTTGACACAAAAAACACACTTTTCCCCATAAAATGATCAATTTTTTTTTTTTTCAAATTTTTTTTCATAGTTTAAAAGAGTGAACCTTGGTGCATAATTTAGCAAGAAAACCATTTCCCTAGGGGGTTTCTATCAAACATTATGGTTACTTATTTGAAGACATATTTTTGTGTCAACTTACAACCTTGGTATTGTAAGTTGACACAGATGTATTATAAGTTGACACAAGAGGAGTGTAAGTTGACACATGAGAGTGTGAGTTGACATAGAAATAATATAAAAGTAATCAGTAAAAATATATTTTGTATTTAAAAACAATTAGCCTAAACAGCATGTCTAAGATTAAAAAATTAAAAAATTCAGAATTCAAAAAAAATAAAATAAAAAAAAACAGATAGGTAGGTATGTAAACAAATCAATATGAATTTTGAATTTCCCTTTTAAAATTGAAAGTGAAAATTTGATTCTGACGTGCTGTTGTTCCACTTCTTTTCATAGTTTGTACACAGCAAAGTAGGTCACTTTCTTGTCTAGACACAAAACAAATATAAGTAAAGTAGCCTACAGAAATAAAGCCGAATCAGAATTAGAATATTGAACATAAAGGTAATAAATCAACCAAAAAATGAAAATATTCACCTTCTCAAAGTCTTATGATTCAAATCATGAATTTGTGCTGCTGATCTAATGCTTTGTCCATTCTTCAACACTAAATCTACCTTTGTATTCATTTTTTCAGCTGAGTACAACCCATTTTGGGTTTTCCAAACATGGCCATGTTTGTTCATCTGAAATTATAGATATTTGTTGAAATTTTTTTGTGTCAACTTACAACACCAATTTTGGGTCATTTTACAACATGACTTTTTTTTTTTTCTATAATGAACAATACTGGCAAAAATTCCTTTGATTTTCACCTGTATTATATGTAGTTGTGTTTGTCATGAATAGCACTTCCAATTAATACCAATTTCACTAAACTTTCATTGAAAAAGTTGTACAAATTTTCAATTTTTCTTCTTCTCAGAAAAAAAACTTTGACATTCCAAAAATACTTTTTCGGGATTTCTGATAAGAGAAATATGCATAGAGAGTTCAATTATATTGACAATGTACTATCATGTAAAGACATATTAACTACCCAAATGGAGGATAGATAGTGCAACTGTATTCCTAAATAGCTAGGCTGTGTCAACTTACAACACTTGCCCCTATTTATTCATTTATTTATTTATTTATTTATTTATTTATTTATTTATTTATTTATTTATTTATTTATTTATTTATTTATTTATTTATTTATTTATTTATTTATTTATTTATTTATTTAATTATTTAATTATTTATTTATTCGATTAATATTTTTTAAATATTTTCTTTGAGACAACTTACATTTTCTACAGCGGCTTGCTGCGCTACTATTTTTTAAAATTAAATTCAACATTCATCGATGGCTGACTGGTTGTCCTTGTCTTACAGCTCTTGCAATATGAAACAAAAATAAGGTTTTACTTTGCTCAATCATCGACATTTCTTCGTAATCAGCCATATAAATCTCATCACAAATGTTTCCGTTGAATATTTCAATTTCCAAGCCAATAAATCAATCATTCGGCCAATTTTTCCGACTTCCTTGATATTTCGATGAGCTCCTCCAGATCTAAACATTTCCAAACGTCGCCACTCTTCTCGACCATTTTATATCCAGGCCAAAAAAGAAACAACAACAACATACCTACTTGATTTGTATTCCTCGTTATTCGCCAACACGGCCGGCATTCAAATTAAGTCTCGTAACGATGCTCTACACCCATAATTATCCCCATCAAGAGCAATAAATACGTAACGACTTCCCAAGTAACCCCACTTATTCGTAGGCAAAATGCACTCGCCTTTCGCGCCATAATCGCGACCTAATCTAATCATTCGAATTGCTATTTATTACATACAACAACAACAACAACGAAACCCTCACTCACACTTGTTCGTATATTTCTTCACAGTTAATGATTCGAGATTGCGACCGAACTAAATTTAATATCACTTTTTGTCGACGATTTACGAATTTATCGTCAAATTATGTAAAATATTTTTTCGCGCTTTAATACATCTGCGGCACCAAGAAGCGAAGAAAAAAGTGGGAGTGCGTTGGGTTTTAAGTAGGTTTTCTTTAGAAAATCTACTTATTACGCTTGGTGCGGTATTAGCCCCCAGCGTTGGGATGGATACGTTTTTTCGTTTTATAACGTCAGGAAAGTTGTGCCACGAATAATCAAATTCATATACCTATATATATGTATGTCGTAGGCGATTTAGCAAATTAGTCATTTTTCAAACGTCTTCGTCATTTTTTAAAGAGCCGGCGATTAAGAAAACGAAAAAAAATTATTTTAATTAGCCTGAAAATTTTAGGCGTTTTATGAAAAGCCAAAAGCGTTTAAGGCTCTTTAGAAAATAAAGATTTTTATATCAATAAGCCTAGCCTAAATTAGGCTGATTATAAAGAGCCAAAACGGACTTAGGCTCTTTGAAACAGGCTATTTGAGATGATAAATTTTTTTATAAACTGTCGGCTATTTATAAAATGATAGACCTATTTTAGGCATTTTTCAAAAAACCGCTTTAGGCTAATTGAAAAATGAAAAATTTCTCGTTCAATTAGCCTAACGATGACTAGGCTTTATGGAATGAGCCTAAACATGGTTAGGCTAATTATAATCCGTTCTAATAAGCTTAAAATCATCTGGCTAATTGAAAAATTTATTTTTTTAAATAAAATTACCATGTTTTGTAATCAGTATAATACAATCTAGGCTATTTTGTCATAGATAGATTGATGTATAAATTATCAGCGAACCTACATTGAAATAAATGGTATGTATTAAATAAAATTTACATAATATAATTAACATTTATTCCATTGCAAAAATTATTAAATCTTTTCTTTCAAATGTTAATAAAATAACGAATAACATTCCATCAATAACAAAACCAGTTAACAATGAAGATATTATAAACCTGGAAATGAAAACATAAATTATAATGTCAAAACAAATTACGAAATGAAAATATATTTTTTCTAATTATATTGTAAATATCCTGGAAAAAAAATTTGTGTTGCGAGAGTAATTCACTGCTTAAATTATCTCAACAAATATATAATTTCTGAATATTATCTTCTATTTAAATTGAACTTCGAATTATTACAAACACATTTAGATTCTAACTTATTATTAATACTTAATAATAGTGATGCCTGATATCCATAACATCGAGTATGGACGTTAACGTTTCTACTCGACTTCTAATTCAGGAATGAATATGCCTTCGAATAGAAGACAAGACATCACCTTTGTTTTCTTTGTTATAATCAAACATGGCTGACCAAAAGGTGGCGTGACATAGAACATCAGCTAAATATGATGACACTTCATTGTCAGCATATCTGGTGGTGTCGGTCTGTGAGAAACAAGGTTTAATATAGACAGCTATTATTCCGAGAATTAAGAATAATAGTTGTCTATATTTTGTTCGACACGTTTTTGTAGATGAACTGAATCATCTGCAAAAACAGGACGGAACTATTTGTTAATTTTTTTTTATTCTTACAAAGCGAACTATTATGACACTTTGATGTACACAGAAGATTTGATTTTTTACACGCGCATCTTTTAGTTCCACATTGGATGTTTGACAAAATACATTTACAGCAGGTGTAACCTTGTCCTCCAAAATTAGATTCTTTCGCTACGGCTTCTCTAATAAATATTCGTTTTTCTGGGATTTCATCTGGAAATGTCACACCCGAGATTTGTATGTCAGTTCTAGCGAACCAATTTTTGATGATGCCGCTTCTGGTTAGAGAAATTTTTCATTTTTCAATTAGCCTAAAGCGGTTTTGACAGTTTGAAAAATGTCTAAAATAGGTCTGTCATTTTATAAATAGCCGGCAGTTTATAAAAAAATTTATCATCTCAAATAGCCTGTTTCAAAGAGCCTAAGTCCGTTTTGGCTCTTTATAATCAGCCTAATTTAGGCTAGGCTTATTGATATAAAAATCTTTATTTTCTAAAGAGCCTTAAATGCTTTTGGCTTTTCATAAAACGCCTAAAATTTTCAGGCTAATTAAAATAATTTTTTTTCGTTTTCTTAATCGCCGGCTCTTTAGAAAATGACGTAGGCTTTTAGTAAACCGACGGATTTGCTTAATCGCCTACAACATATATATATATATATAAAGTCAATTTCTTGTTCCCACGATACAGATCGCAATTTTCGTTCGATAATCAGGAAATTTGATAGATACGAACATTTGTATTAAGCCAAGGAGCAGAAACATTGATTTAGATGTGGATCGGCCGCACGCTACTTCCGATATCACCATTTTTTTTTTTTTTTTTGTTATAAAATGATCAACTTTGCACCATTAACCACGAAATTCGGAATAAATATTTACTTTAATTCACTGTAGTAGGCTACCAATTTTAGCGCGGATCAGTCGGACGGTACTTCTGATACCGCTATTTTTGTTTAATCATAAAATGCTGAATTTTGAAACCATAATATGTACGAAATTTTAAATAAATATTCATTATAATTGTAACATACTACCAATTTTGGTGCGGATCGACCTGACGGTACTTTCATTAAAGCTTTTTTCTCTCTTTTTTTTTTTTCAATTTGCATGAACTTTCATTTTTACAAAAATTAACCACTTTTTTTTATTTTATAAATTTATATTATATTTCTTTGGCTTTATTTTAAATTGTGTGATTATTTACCATATTTTATCGTCTTAATTAATTATTCATTTCAAGAAATAATGTTTTTAAATTTCATATCGTCTAATATTTTGTCAAAAGCTAACAAATTTCGCACAATCATAACATACCATTATCGCGTATAAACTGACAAACAATTAATGCAACCATCAAAATTCATTATTATTTTTTTTCGAAAACCTACTTCTTCTAGCGGAGCTTGCTGCGCTAACGTTTTTTATTTATTTTTTTCTTCAAACAATGTCGACCTCTTTCTTTTTTTGAAGATTTTCGACCTTTGCACCTAGTAGGGTGGCTTGATTTGTGCGAAGGGAAAGGGCACATTCTGCTGCTTTTAATTTTTCGCCAAGTGTCTAACAGTCAAAATAAGCGAAAATGTTGCACCCATTATAAACACTTGTTTCGCATGAGGCAACGTGTTTCTCTGAAAGTATATACAAAATGCGGCCTTAATAAAGTTCCAGATATATGTAATCCGCGTTCTAAGCGTTTCGAAAATTCTAGAAGTTTTTTCACCGACTAAAAATAACGACTGGGAGCCATTGTGGGGCACTCGCGATCAAATTCTGGCCACGGCTGAATTTTGAATATAATACTTTTTTTGTTCTGTTCACTATTTTGTGGTGTGGGGGAACATGTCTCTAGCTCCTCACTGACCTTGAAAACGTTTTTCTTGAATAACTCTTTTAGGAAAATAGCACGAACGATGAAAATTTCAGCACAAACCAGCACAAACGTAGCACAAACGAATACATTTATTGAATTTTCAATTTTCCTTAGGTGAGGATCTGGGGACATGGAGCTGGACATTCCTCAAAACTGCTTGAACCTACTTATGTAGGACAGCAGCACAACAAAGAAATTATCACCCAGTAAGTCTTATATCAATATTTGATAGGTCAAGTCAAAACCAAGGAACCAATCAAGAAACACATTTTTTGCAACACCCCCTCCCCGCAAATAATACAAACGCTAAATATTATAAGTCATTTGAGCCCTTCACGCTTTCTTTTACTTGGTGAAACGTCACCAAGTGTATCACAGAACCATCCGCCAAGTTAAAGTTTGCTCAAACTGCATACATAAGCGACTGAATTACTGCAAGGAGGTAAATCCTAAGTCGAATAGCACTCCTAAGCCAGTGCATAAAGTAAGAATTTACGTTTATGTACTTGCAAATTCGTTTATATCACACTGAATAGCTAACGTTAGGAACAAATTGACCAATCAAAACCAAAATTGGTAGGTCTGGTCCTTGTATAAAGGGTAATGTTTGAACCAATTTTTGCGTCTATTGAAAGAAAATTGCAACTTTCATTGAGATAACATGAAAAATTAGCACCTTCAACAGCCTCAGGGAATGAACCATAATACCGACAGAACCAAATTTGCAACCATGTTAGATATACTACAAATCAATACCTGTACCAAATTTTTGACTATAGCTTGAAAATGAATCTGCTAAGTAAGGTCTACTGGAAGGTATTGTCGTTGACTTAAAGCACATACGTATATGGCTGCGCACGCGCGTTTTTGATTTTGCCTACTTTTTGCACTATGCGTTTAGCACGTTTTTCCCTCGAATAGAGACAAACAATTAAAAGCAATTTGTTTTATGTTTTGTTGATAAGTTTTTGTGAAGATGTTGCAAACAATAGATTATGACACACGCGCGAAGTAGGTGATTGTTACTGATTTATGATTCGCATCTCTTGTAGTATAATCGCCTACTTTTCACACTTGGATCAGAAATGAACATTTTACAAAAATAAACCCCCAAAATAGTGGCCGTTTTCAGACGTCGTAAGTATGAGTAAAGAATTGAATTTCAACGGGCGGTGAAAAGTATAAATTTGCACATACACCTGCGAATTCATGCATTTTGTACACTGCTGTCCAGGCCGCACATGCGCACATATGATTTTGCCTACTTTATGCACTACTTTTTAAATTTGGCTTACCTTGTACCAAAAAAGGCAGGCAACTTTTGTTTTAATTTTTAACGCTATTTTTGTACAATTTGTTTGGTTGGATATGGCAAAAATGGTGCGTGATACGACATAGTTAATTGTTACTCTTCTCGTGTGATTTGTACTAATTGCCTTCAGCTTCAACTCGTGCTGCAAACATAACCTTCGTAGTGGCGATTAATGTTTATGTGATTTGTACATACACATCAGGCATTTGCAGATTGAGATATCGCCGTATTATTATACTCAATATCGTGACACCATTTTGATTGAAAATGAAATCAGTTTGCTTCCTCATAAATGATTTTCTAAGAGGATGAATTCGGGTTTTACAAAAAAAAAAAAGTAAATGTCTTTAACCTAAAAAATAATTTCATGATAAAATTAAAGTTTTTTGGGTATCAATCCCGGCCCTGACCTTCGTTCATAAATAATTCTATATTGTCGTGGTATGGCAGACGTCAGTATGTTGACTTTATATGCATCGTTAAATAAATGTTCACTGTGGAGTGAATTTCCAACTTTTTAGCTAAGTATATGTTTATTTCAAAGAGAATTTAGAATCACATTTTTAAGGAGATTTTTTCAAAAATCTACTTGTTAAAATTACCTAAGTGTTCGCACCCAGGGGTGGGAGTGAGTACTTTTTTCGTTTCATGATCTTCTGAACATTTTAGCACTATTCGAAAATATCTTTTTTTTTATATGTATCCCATTTTGCGTTGAGTCCATTCCCAGGCGTAATTTCGATCGGATGGTTTTGAAATTGTAAGCAAATATTCGGACTCACCTAAGAAAGAATCCTATTGTTTATGGTCCGGATCGGACATATAGTCCGTCTGGTAGGTAAGTTTATATGAATTTTTGATCCAAGAGCGTAGAGGTCGAAATTTTCAATCGATAGGCCTGAAATTTGGTATATCTATATTTTTTAGTTCAAGGACAATATCTACTAGTTTTGGTACGGATAAGCTTTACGGTACTTCTGGTAGGAGCGATTTTTCGGAAGATTAGTGTCTCTAAAGCGAGTAATTTTCAAGCTATAGTCACAAAATTTGGTACAGATATTGATTTGAAGTATATCTAACACGATTCCAAATTTGGTTCCTATTGGTATTATGGTTCATTCACTGGGGCTGCTGGAGGTGCTAATTTTTCATGTTATCTCAACAAAAGTTATAATTCTCTTTCAATAGTCATGAAATTTGATACAAACAATACCTTCCATACAAGGACCAGATCTATCAATTTTGGTTTTGATTGGTCAGTTTGTTCCCAACTTATTAACTATTCGGTATGATTTTCCCTTTTTTTACCCTTCTCATAATGGTTTTTAAAAATTCATTTTTTGGAGCACATTTCAAGAAATAATCTCTGTCCATCAATATTGGACCAATATTAAACCTCCAAATATTCCAGCCCAACCGAACCAATTTATTATTAAGATAGAAACCAAAAAATTCTCGGTGAAAAAAATGTCAACACAAAGCGAAGAAAGAAATTAGTGGCACCGAATTGGACACCAAATAAATTGAAAGCTTACGGTCGCTTGTCATTGATGAGCATGCGGGCATAAAGGGAATTACTGTGTAGACGACAGCGAGGAAGAGGGGGAGCGGGGCGCACATGGTAATACCACGTAATCGTAATCGTGTGATATTTTAATTCATTTCAACTCCAGGTTATATCCAGCTCTATAAAGGACGGTTTAGTGTGCAAAAAATAATTTCGTTTTTTAAAATACAAAAACGAGAGTAACAGAGACACACCAACGCAAACAAACCGACAGACAGTCAGACCAAACAAAACCAACAAAAAAAAAAACTCTAGCGTAGCAATGCTTCGCTAGAAAATTCAAGCTGCTAGATATTTATATCGATAATTATCGATATCGGTATTTCATTGCTAGTTTCAGGTTAAGAAATTACAAAAAACCGTCGACAATTATCCATATCTTTATTGAGACCACCAATCCTCCTCCCCTCTCATTCCTGCAAACACTGGACTATCTCTCACCATATACTTTTGTACCTTTGCTCCCGACTACACTGTGACACTATTCCTCCGCTCACTCGTCTATCTTCGTACATGTGTTCGTTTACCTCTTACACTTTATACCATGTAGGTACATAGTTCACAGCTCTGCTGCAATTACACACACACGTCTGAAACGTTACTTTGAGTACATCTTTATTTCTTTTATACAATTACTCCGCTTTATCGATCCACAACCTCTATAATATTCAACAAAAATATCGATCTATCGATGTTTTATCGTTAAAAACTGCTTTTCCAGAGATTTTTTGCTTCCAGTTTTCTCAAAAACTACAAAACCAAGTAAGTACCAAACATTTTTTGGAACTGCTCCTATACAACGGCTATCTTCCATGAAAATTTCAGCTCTCTGTTTGGTAGTTTTCTCAAAACTGTGAACACAAAATTTTTTCCAGCAATTTTTTTTCTCCAGTTTTTTGGAAACTACTGAATTAATATGCACTAAACTTCTAAGAAATTTACACCAACATAAAGAAAGTCTATTGTGAAAATTACAGGCCCAATCCGTTTTGTCATTTTCTCAGAAACTAATTAACCGATAGGCAAAGAACTTCTTTCAGACAGGCTCCAATATGAGAACTATCTCTCTTAAAAGTTTCAGCCCTATCCACCTGGTAGTTCTCACAACCATAAACACAAAATTTTGGGCGATATATACATATAAATACACACACGCACCCACATCCACCCACCCACTCACCCACACACACACACACACACACACACATATATATATATATATATATATATAAAGTTAGGTTAAAATGAAAAAATGGAACAATTGTTTTCTTTTCTCATAAACGGATAATTTTCATCATCACCACCGGTAACCCTTCCATGAGGCCAATTTTAATACCCCGTTTGCAAGCAAACTGGGTAAAAAGCGCATTTGATAGAACTAAATTTGTCGTTTTGCCGGGGAATAGTGGAATGAATTTTATTTACAATGCACACGTGGTAGCATCGTCGAAATATACAAATTTGTGTACTTTTGGCGCGGATGAACAAATTCTGAATCTGCCATTCAAACGCACTGCAGGATTTTTCCGTATTCTCGCACGCAAGTACGATCGAAAGTTTAACAGCACATCCGTGTTTTTTGCTTACTTCTCCTACTCCTCGTCCGAAATGGCTTTTTCCAATGCACGACCTACACACAAATTATCATCAATTATGGGCAAGAATACCTTCCAAAAGTAAATCAGGACACTTTTGGTTGTCGATAATTTTCACCAGAAATGTTTTTGCATCGTTGGAGAAAAATTAACGCGAAATTAGCTAATATAGGTGCGGTAATACACGAACAAAAAAATACAACCCAAGGTGTAAGTGAAGAAGAGGAAACCATACACACCACTAGAAAACTGACATTAATATTATATGTGACATGTTGCGTAAGACTGCAGCAGGAGAAAGACCAGTAGGTTACCGATATTTTGAAAAATACACGGTGCACCCATTAATGATTAATGCAAAAACCATCCGGTGGTTTTATTTTCATACATATATGAGATAACATTTAAATATAACCGAAATAAAACCAAAAAGTTCAATGTAAAATGTCTAAAATTTCACTATACTGGAAACTTGGTACTGATATTGCTTTACATTTAATATTATATTTCTCATGTTGAAACAAAACTGAATGAGAAGAAAGATGATACTAATAGCAAAATCAATAAAATGTTGCAAAGTGTTAGGAACAAACTCAGACTGGTAGAATAAGTGAAACATAAAAAAGGACCTGCCAATGAAAATACAAATTCTGATGATAAAGGAATAGTATATTATACATCAAGGTTCAAAAGTGAGCAGTTAGATATGAGGGAGTCTGCAAAACGAGCGCAGTGAGTGAGCAATTCCTGAGTCATGTAAACTTTCTTTTGAATTTGGTTGAGGAAGATATTTTATATAATTAATGATCAGAAAGCAACAAAATAATAAAATTCTTTCATAATGCGATGAGTCTTTCTAAGAAATATAAAAAACAAAATGAAATATCAACCTCCTCATTGTGGCAGATTTAACGTTTCATTTAGAAAATGTAACCTATGCCTCGATGTAAACTGAACATGCTTCCATGTAAATAGATGATTCACCTTTTCTTATGGCAGTACGTTCACTTTATATCGAGATTATATTCTTCAATGGTATGTGCTACTTTTCACTTGAAAAATACTAGTGTAAACTTTGCCTTTCTGATCAAGTACTATATAAATTAATTAATATCGTTTTTTGGTGTAACAATTATTAAGACAGACCTGTAAATAGTTATCAAGTTTGTGCTAGAGCATTACCAAAGCATTAAAATAGCAATTACGGGATAGGTTACTGTTTCTTCACAGGAATTGGGATCAATTTGAAGTGGAGGATTGAATCCTGGGATTTTTTCAATTTTTTTAACATTGGGAATGTTTAATCAGACGTACATAGTAAAAACATGATGTCATGTGCAACAAAAAGTGAAAAACATAAACAAAACCAAAAAACTATGATTGTTTCGTTAGTGTGTGCGTGTACTTGACTGTATTCATGATTCATCACACACAGACTAACACAAAACCATGGTTGTTTTTTCCCCAAACTCAATGAGTTTAGCAGTGTTACACTAATATGAAAACTCTAACTCAGCAGTGGCTCTGTTAAAAAAAGTAGGTTTTTGAAAATTATAAAATTAGGTAGTCACTACAACGTTTATAATAGATTATAATAAATATTTGTTCCAAATTAAGTTCCTATTGGTCCAAAATTAGGTATTTTATAGTAAAAATAAAAATAGAGTTACTGGAGTTATCATTTGACCAATCTGTACCAAAATTTATAGCAAGTTATAATAAATCATAATGAATATTTTTTTCAAATTTTGTAGCCATTGGTCAAAAATTGAAAATTTTATAGTTAAAACAAAAATAAAAATAACCATACCAGAAGTACAATATGGCCTATTTAAAAATAATCATTAGGTCAGATCCTCGACTCAGTATTAATATTTGTTCCAAATTTCGTGATTACCGAATAAAAATTTTGATCTGTACATTAGTAACAAGAAATTGGCTTACATAAATAAATTTGAGTCTCCATCCCTGGATCGTTCCATAACAAAGATTAATAAGTAGATTTTCAATAGAAAACATACATAAAAATGAAATGTGTACATTTATTAAACCAGCTGAAAATTAAATACAAACATCATTTCCAATGTATCCTCAGCTTTACAAGAAATGCAAATCATGTAAATATTTTTTATCAACAAGCAAGTGAGTGAGAGAGTGGAATTCAATCAACTCTTCTAAGACTGAATCTGGATCAATTGGAAGTGAATTACTGAATGAGTGAAAGAGTGAGTGAGAGATTCCCTAAAATTTGGAATCATTCACTCCTTCAAGGACAAAGCAGATTAGATTATTATCAGCACATATTTATCTAATTTTGTTCTGCTTGACTGCTGTTTTTCTTTTTACTCTGCTCATATTTTGATTTTTATTGGCGCATTTTTCTTTTTTCCTAGTTCCTTATTGTTTTTCTTTTTTCCATAAACCAACAATCACAAAATTTTGGGAAAAAAAGGGGTTATATCGTGGAAGATATTTCAACAACAGAAGGTTTTCTACAGTTATTGCATGTTTGCCACATATCAAACACAAGGTATGGGGGAGGTATGGGAAAGCCAAGACCTTCGCAAACACTGAAAATTTTGCAGCCAATTTTGTGGGCTTTTATACTGGCTTCTTATCCGCACCCAAAGAAATGTATGTAAAGAATACGTACATATGTGTGATGACTAATAGCAACATATTTTATCATTGCTCTGGCAACAAGTAAAATAAGGCACGTACGCTGATAGGCTAGATGATGACGTCTTCCAAGATGTAAACTATTGATTGTTCATAGTCCAGATGTTGCAATATTCTTGCATAAGTTCGCAAGTAAGTACAAACGAACATACAACGAGTTTAACATGCAGTGAACAAAAATTCTTATCTTGTGATGATGACTCTCTTCGAGAGGTCGAGCCTCTGACCTCTTACAAGTAGTCTAATCCCCAAATCGTGCTTCTTCTATCTTCATTTACTTTTTTTTTTTTTTTTTGCACCAATACGCCAGTTTTGAATGGTCGACCAGCAGTTTGTGCGTGACACCGACTCTTACTCCTTGGTCCCTTCAATATCTTCTAATGTATTTTTGTCTTGAAGACAAACTAGCCGACGCACAGTGTAAAAGTTGTTCCCTAAATGCGGATAACAAGGCTAAATCACTTGTACCCGATCGTTCATCGAACAACAACAATATATTCAATCAGAAACAAATCCATCTTTGGAGAATTTAATTCGAATATGTCAGGAAAAATGTAATTTTCTAACGGTTAATCCCAATGAATGACGTGAACGACACAGAAAGCAAGAAAGTGAGAGTGAAACTGAGAAAAAGATGGAAAAATATGAAATCCATAAAAGCGTACGGTGTACGGTATTTTAGAAGATGGCGGAGTAAAAAAACATAAAAACGTAACAAAAAAAAAAAAAAAAAAAAGAAGAAGAAAAAAAAGAAGTAACGATTATCGTAGGATGTCAAGCTAAAAGAAAATTGCATTTCGCAATCTCGCCCCATTTATAAAAAGGCACATATGGGGAATAAAAGAAATCAATAAAAAGACATTTCAAATAACTAAAATGGAAAATGTAATGTATAATAATCTGCAAGAAAGGTTTTTCCTTCTCTCTCGCTCCCTTATATTTTTCTTCCTCAACCACACGTGGCCTACGGTGGTGGACCAGTTCTCCCTTAAAGAATACAAATGAAAAACGTTTCAAGCCTCTTTCCCTACTTTTTAATACTATTCGTGTACTTTGTCGCGAATAAACTTAAAATGCGAATTCCAACAGTAATAAGCCTTTTTAAAAAATATTTAACGCCATAGTTCGCCTTTTGCCGAGTTGGCTTAGGAAAATGTTCTGCCAAAGCACTTATCTTTTTATGCGAAAGTCGGTGGCTCGTGAAATATTGTTGCATAAAATTAGTCTTAGAAAAGTCTCTTCGCCGAATATACCATTTGGTGAGCTGAAAATGGTATTCAAAATTTGAGGAAGAAAGTGAAAGAAATATGAAAAAATGAACGAATTTGCAGATTACTGCAGTGTTCTTAGTGTTCAAGTAGAGTTTTATCAAATAAAGATCGATGGATGAATACCTGTACAGATTTAATGATTGGCTTAGAAAGGGAATGCTGTCATCGTGAAAACAGATTTTACTCACATAGCTAGGAGAAATATGACAAAACTATTAATGCTCACTTCATGAGTGTTTCATCAAGAGTACGAAACTGGTCCCATTAGAAGCGAAGTGAAAATTTTCGCTAATATATTACACAGAATGTAGCAAATAAATTATAAAGAGAGAGTGGTGAACAAACAAAAGTGGAAAATAAATTAATATATCTATATAAATATAGATATAGACCAACTAATGAGAGGAAAAATAATATTTTTTTTTTTTTTCTGAAAATTTATTAAAATTGGACTTAGGCGGTCATGGATCAAAATTAGTAGACGTCAAGTTTACATTGTTTCTAAGATGTGAGGCGGTCAGGAACGATGCTCGATAATTTTCAAGTTGCAGACATTTTTAAGTAATGGAAAAAATGTATAATACTTTTTTCCATGCCCGTAGGTAATGCTTAATTAGTACAAATTCTCACAGAATTAATTGGGAAGTGTATAAAAATTAACACATTTTTCTCGAAATAAGATTCAGTGCTTTCGGTCCAATTTAGCTCCGACTGAACCCAACGTAATTTGGTATGTAAAACAAAAAATAAGAACAACCGAAATTCCATCGGACAGACGAAATAACTAAATTTTTACAAAACAAACTGTACAAAAGAGTGGCTCAAAACCTGCGAGAATATAGTAAGTTGGTTTTTAACAATATTGTTTTCTACTTTCCAGTTTTACATCGCAAATAGTTTCAAACGATAATAAGACCCATAAATTTCTCCATAAAAACAGGTTCCCTAAATTTTTAGCATTGGCTCCAACAGTAATGTCTTGCATAAAAAACTGTGTGAATTTAGGGAGATTCTTTATCATTTTACCGAATCCAAAATACCGAATTACTTTTTGACCAAATTCTAATTTACTGAATCTGTTTTACCCAAAGACTCGTTACCGAAACATATTTTTCTCAAATACTAATTACAATTTTCAATTTTGATAAAAAGAAGGAATGGAAAAACACAATTTTCCACAACCAACCTCACCTAATGCCATATCACGTTTCATCCTACAATTGGGTGTTATCTCATCCCTCTGCGAACGTCCGAACGACATCTAAGAATTGATTCTAATCAAAAAATTGATTTTCAACTCATCTTTCTCACTCTCTCACTTTCTCTCTCACTCACTCTCTCTCACCAACTCCTATCTCCTCTCCGCTCCAACTCTTGCAATTTGGATCCTTCTCTCACTCATTCATGCGCACTTGCTCACACGTTCATGCTCTCATTTAACTAATAAATTTCATTGCTTTCCTGGGATTCAAACCAGCAACCTCAAAGTTACTAGTCTTGGTCTTACAAAACTGCACCATTACTCACTCAAATAACAGTTATTGTATTTTCATTCATTAATGAACTGTAGCTGCATGCAGATTGGTATATCGACATGTTCGCATATCAATATGTTCAAATGTAGATGTGTAGTAAATATACAGGTTTAAATATATTATTGTAACGAATATAGACAAACATTTTTTAAATCTACGACTATATTTTACACAGACGAAATAATTCGTTTAATTCTCTAATTTGCCACACACTCTTAACTCTTCTTCTTCTTCTTAAAATAAAATTAACTGTAAATTGTCCCGTTAGAATTTGATGGAAAATAGTCTTCTAAATGAAAGACAATTGTATGTGACCTCATCAATTCACACGCGTGTAACTTAATAGAAATATTTATTTAACACAGGTAAAAACGTTAATTCTCCTTCCTTCAGGTAACAACCAATCATAGTGAACTAATCCCACTATTTCTTACCATTTCTTTTCTATACTGTGTAAAAACTAAATTATAAAAACTATTACTTTGAAGAACACAATGTTCAGTTCAGTTCAATTGTTCACTTTTTATTATTTTCTTAAATCCTAATAATTGATACTAATTGTTGTTCTTTTGTAAATGAAAAATATTATATTTTATGAAAAGTTTCTTGTTAAATTTTTAATTGAAGTCTCATAAATACGAATAAAGTTAAGGTCCACCATAGAGTGTGGATACCTAGGAATTCTATTTCAATTATAAAGTTTATTTTTATTGATGGTAAGTATTTGTTTGTGGTTTTTCACAAATAAATACTTGGTAAAAGTGTCAACGTCAAAAAGAGGAAACAAATACCAAAACACATCTCTTTTTTGGCGTTACAATTATAATTTAGTGGTCGGTGAGGTAGGGTGGGTTAGGATTTATGAAAAAGAAAAAGAAAAAAGGGGTTTGAGGGCGAAGCTTCCATTATTTAAAAAACAAACATAGATGTTTTAACAGATATATCGTTATCAAAATTACCGAATAAATCATTTTCACATTTATGAATTATGCATTGGAAGAGTTGAGACTCAACATGCGCACAGTGGCGACCTCTTAAACTAAATCAACTCTGGGATATCATTCACAGAGGGATGAGATAACCCTTAATTGTAAGGCGAAACGTGCGATTTCACTCGCCTAACCAAACACCAAATGATAAAAGAAAAGAAAAATGACTGCTCCAGTATTTTTAATTAGAAAAAAAAACAACCCACTTCACCTTAGCTCCCACCATACGATAAAAGCATAGAGAAATGCCTATTTTCGAATAATTGAAAAAAAAAAAAAAAAAAAGAAAGAATTAAGCTTTTAGAATTTTTGGTTTTTCGATAGAAGTGTTTTTCGGTAAAATTAAATCGGTATATTTGATTTTGAAATAATGGCCGTTCGGTGAAATGGTCATTCGTTAAAATGGATTCGGTAAAACGTCTTCGAGGCGATTGTTTGTTTTTTTTTCTTCGCCTGTTTGCAGATGTTGTCTTTAGCTCGCTACACTCGTCTGACCTGAATGTACTCGTTTAGTCCAAAAAGATGTACTTACTAACAGTACCAAAATCAGGTCAGAAAATATTCTATTACAACCAGCAGTTGCATAAAGATTATGGTTTTACAAATTAATAAATTACCTATGATTCCGGCCGGCAAAAATATGCACTAGATTTTTAAAATGGTATGCTATTATATCCGTTTATGATTTGGTGACTCTTTGTTGCCTAATTTTGTTTTTTTTTGTTGCAAAAAATGACTTCTTTTAAATTTCCCCCTTATATCCTCCCATTTGTCATAAACAGACAGTCATGATTTGAAGACTAAAGCATCCTAACCGAGTGAAACGGTTGCGTCTATTTTATTTAATAATTGAAAATGCAAGAAAAAAAGAAAAAACGCTTTACAAAGAAAATATATATGAAAAAATTTTGCATTTATGGACAAGTACGAAAAAATGTGCGTTTCTGGCAAAAATATAAATGTTTTGCAAAATATGTGCCAAAATATTGCTTTTATGAACTAATATGAGAAAATATGCATTTATGTGCAAAATATGCAAAAAATATACGAATTGAAATTGGGCTCTAAGAACTCAAGATGACGCAAAACAAAAAACGTGACAGTCGAATATCGATTCCGACGTTCAGAAAAAAATATGTATTTTGAGAAGTCCGAGATCTAGACCTTAAAATAAAAATTATTTTTGACAAAAATAAGACAAAATAATGACGTCACAAGTTCAGACAAATTTTCGAGAGACAAAATTCGAATTCGGACATTATATTATCCGAATTCGAACTCAGATCCAGATGAAGACGTGAAGACAGAAATAAAATCTGATTCTCTTTCAGGCAATTATAATATATTTTATTTCAGTAACGACTCTTCCAAATTCAGACAATTTTAGACAATAATTTGGTTCGATCCGACAGACTGGCGTCATGAGACATATATTAAATGAAGACGAATTGAATGAAAGTAAAAACCCATTGACGGATATGAATGCAGCCAACCTTTTTGCTTTATCTCCGTTCTTTCCACGCTTTGCTTGCGGTTTGCAGTCATTAATATATTTTTATTATATTTTATTTTATCAGTCATCCACGTGTGTTTTTAGCCTATTGTATGTCGACGTATATATTTCTGCTTTCTGTAATCTTATTGGCTGTAGACATTCTATATTTCCTCTCACTTTTTATGTTATCGACATCGTATGTTTGAAGGCAATTAGCAGACAATAAGTGGGGAAATTTCCTTAACAAGAAGAACTGATTTGTGAAGACGAATTCTAATTTTTAAATCACTCTCTGTTTTGCACTGATGACACCCGGTACTAGGTTCGTCTTTGCAAATGAGTCCTTCTTGTGTAGGCGGATAGTAGCAGGTCCAAGTCACAAGTTGTACGTTTAAGTCCTCACGTTAGGCAATTTAAAAAGTGTACCATCTTCGTGATGTAGAATACTATTCAATCTGATCTACCTTGAAGACAACTAGGATGGTAGTTGGTATTCCAGATAGGTTCAGTTGAAGACAAAGGCAAATTAGGGATGTTCTTTCTTCATGAAGGATCAGTAGAGTGACAACACATAAGTCATTTTTAGTTTTGCCAGTTGTACATCGCACTTCAAGGCGATCTATTGAAAACACCTGCGAGGTGAAGTATCAGTCGACAATACGATCAGATGGAGTTCCTGGCATCTGTTAGGAGGGAAATTTGGTGTGTTGAAGACAACTTTAAGACAAGCTTGGTTCAAGATTACTGCCTTGCTCTGTCATTTAAAGGCCGCGTTGAGCCTTCTCTTTGCACATAGTGGATTTGACTCCATCTATGTTAGTAATTTTCTCACCTCACCCTCACTTTCAACCAAAAGCTCCGAGACCTAAAGTTTCATATTAGGAGTCTTTTACACAACAAAACCATCACTCATGAAGACACACAATTAGGTGAAGACACAACAACTTTCTGATGGTTTCCCCTACTTGTTGTCTGCCATAGCTTTTTTTTTAACTTTTTATTTTTCCGCTACACACTTTTCTTTGTTCCTCTTTGTTCGCACTATAATTCTTTTGTAATTATAGTCTTTGACAAAATAATTCTGCTGTTCGTTTTTGTAGGTTTCGAACCTTGTATGGATCAAAACTTTGTTAGGCTTTCCTATCCGTACAACTTAGCTTATTGCTGATTCATCATATTAATTTGCTGAGGTATGAAGACAAATGTAAGCTGCGTTTTGCCATGTCTGAAGAAGTTTAATTCAAGTCAATAGGAATTCAGCCGTAGGACATAGTCAAAGTCAAAAAAATAAAATGTCTTGAAAACACAATTCAAGACCCCTCGATTCAGTGTTTCGGCTGCATGATGTCCTAACTTTAGGACATTGTGACGTCATTAGCATTTAAACACCACTATACATTAAAGGTTGACTTTATGACACGTGACAGGAATCGATTTCGTATGCCTCATAAAATATGGCGACTGTGGCAGGAATCGATTTCGGACGCCTCAATTTACATATTTTTTCCCGCCTTACCCATAATAAGATTAATAATTTTTCTTCATTCAACCAAAAAAATTGCAGCACTACTTCCCAACTCTGCCTACTTCCTCAAAAGAGAAAATCTGAACCCAGTCTAAAAAATTAATTTTACGTGAGAATGAAGTGTTGAAATCCTCAACTTTTCACACCGTCAGTGGCAATAAAAAAGTTTACTTTTTGGAAATGTGTTGAAAAAAGTAAAATTATCAATTTTTATAGGTTTTTGCTAAACTGTGAAAAATTGAGATTTGCACCTCTGTTTCTGGCTACTTACTTCAATTTTAAAGATAGGTTATAATTATGTTAAGAAAAAGTTTTTTTTCAGCCACACTTTCCTTTTCAGTTGTATCCATATTTCTGATTTGGGGAACCATACATTAATCGCAGTTAGCTGCTGGTATTGTACCGCAACATCACAAAACACACACACACACACACACTTTGAAACAATTCGTTTCATAGCTCCTCACTCTCTGTGCATATGTACCTATTTCGAAAGCTAATTTCTGGTTCAAATGCCCTCCTCTTTCGTCATAAAAGGCTTTTCATCTTTTAACGATTTACTTTTTCTCAAATAGACGTTCAATTTGTCGTCGTCATCGTGTTCATTAACGAAAACGCAGACACTAATCGCTTTAGTGTACGATTCTGTATTACTTTCCCCCGGTCGTATAAATAATTAATTTGCGTTAGCCGCCAGAGAGTGAAAAACCGAGAAAAAAATTTAAATACCTACTTGCAAAAATATGGTAGAAGAGCTGATATAATTGTTTTTTGTTTTTTTTTTTTTGTTTTTTTCGTTCTTTTTGAAGAAAGATAGACGCATAGATACAGACGGAGTGTGATGGAGAAGAAGAAAAAAGAAAGTAGTTTGAGAAACGAATTCGTTATCATTCGCAAAGGTTTAATTAGATACTCTTCGCCGTCGCTCGATGCGTTTCTCTTTTTCATTTCGACGAGCAGAAACGAATACATTAAGTCGATTGTAGCAACGTTTGGCTCGAAAATACGCCATTTTAATTTATTAAATCCTTTTATTTCGAATCTAATTTGGTTTTCAATAAGGGCTTTTTCTTTAAATATTCAACAATTCTTCGCGCCTATACCTTTACGCTCCCCCTCTTTGGAGCGATGCGATCGAATTTCCTTTCTCTCACTCACACACCCACACATTCTCTCTCACTCTCTCTCTTTCTCTCTCCTCGTCTCTTCGCACCTGGCTCGCTTCCGAGTACAAATTTTCATTTCTGCGGTTTTTTGCACGTTTAATGGAAAAATAAAGAAAAAAGGTTAGCGAGTTTTGCAAACGAAAATTGTTTAGCTAAGCGCGAAGTAAGCAGAAAATATTGAGCGAAACAAGTTTGAACTGAAGTGGAAAAATTACGGTAAATTTTGCTGGTGTAAAGATTACAAAAAATATTTTTTCTTATTATAATAATTATTACTATTATTATTAGGTTTACTCATCGCAGGGGGTTTAACTTTCAACAGTAGACTACCTGGAGCATTTTGAAAAAAAAAAAAAAAATTAATTACTTATTGTAATTGTAGGTTTGGTTTATGACGTCGAGAGCGGTGCAACCAGGTTAAAATCGTCCGTTCTTCATCAAAATCAAGGGCCCAACTCAGCAGTTTTCATCTCCAGTACCTATAAAATTATAGGCGGAAAATTATGTCGATAAAAAAAAAATATAATAATAATAATAATAATAATAATAATACACTTAAAATTTGAGAAATAATTCAGTTACGTACGGTAAATAAAATTTCAGAGAGCAGAATAATAAATTAATTTTTCCCAGTGGTTTTATATTTTGAAAGCATCCAAGCCATTCGGAGCAAAAATGAAGGACTGACACACTTGAGGCGTACCTTGGAAAAAACCTGCTTTTGGGTATATTCGTTTAGAATGAATTCTGTGAATTAAATTCGAATTTTTGGGCATTATTCTGTAAATATCTGTGTTGTTGGATGCAGGGGCGTGCTGAAAGAGAGTTTGGGGAGTGTCACACTCTCCAATATTTTCAAAGTCGGAAAAATAGGATATTAGTCGGCAAACTTCATCAAATTTGTTGTTGTTGTCGACGTGTTTTTTCAGTATTTTCTTTTCTTTTCAAAGTTAAGAAGTGGTTTTATCTACTTTCTCATTTGTATTTGGTGGTAAATGGGTATATAAAGGTATATGTGCGGTTGCTGGTGGTTCGGGTATAATACTGTTCCAAATAATCAGGTATGGTGGTGACTGAACGGTGGCCAATATTTTCTCTGTTTCTGCCCTACCTCCAACTGATGGCCCGTAGAATGATTTCTTTTAAAAAATGGTGGAGGTGGCAATTGAGAGGGGCAGAAAAAAATATAAAATTATCCATCAGTCACCACCATACCTGGAATAATATGTCACCTAAACCACCAGCTACTACACACAAATACATATACACCCAACTACCACCAACTACACGAGAGAAACTAAGCGATGCAACACCACTGCCTCAATATGGGTAAGAAAAAAAATGCCACCAATTACTACGGATAAAATAAAATGAAAAAGTGAAAACCTGCTTAAAAATAGCCAGAACCACCAAATAAATTCCCATACACACCCTACCACAAAGAAAATACATCATTACTACCACTAAATATTAAATACAATACACTAGTACCAAGAATAAAGGAATAGAGAAACAGAGATAGAGAGAGACAGCAAGAATGAGAGACTGTTTTTTCTATTTTTACTACTTGGACTATAAAGGAGGAGGTCACACTTTGCGCAGACCCTATAATTTAGAATAAGTAACTTAGGCTCACCATTTTCCAACAACACCATATAACAAAAGTCGATAATTTCTTTGCATATGTTGTGAACCAGCAATTGGCATTTTTGTTGAAATAAAACCACTAAGTAGCATATTGACAACTAATTTTCAACAGAAACGATTCGGAACTAAAAATTAAGAGAAAACCTTCAAACTTAGGCAGGTAGAATTTTGTCCGAATTCAGTCTGCCCGAATCCACGTAACGTCAAAGACCTTGTTAATGAATTGAGGGGGTAGCGTTATTTATGTCACAGAAAAATGAAACAATTTTAACTCGCCCACGAAGCTGATTAATAAGTTATGTGGCTCTGAAATTCGGTATTAGTAGTCGCGAACCAACGTTGAGCAAGATATTACACGATTTTTATGCTAATTCTGGACGAAACAAAGCGAGCCCCCAAAGAAAACCCGTGAACCCAGCGAAGAGGAATAATGCCACAGAGAGAAAACATGGCCGCAGTTTTTCCGCTCTATTAAAAATTAACTCGGCAGCCGGTAATATTTCAGGGGAGGAGAACTGTAAGAAGGATTTGGAGACGGAAGAACTAATAAATTAAATTTACTGCGACGTCGGTGCTCAAAAACCGGAGGCGGCGCATCAGTAATAACGGGGGGGCGTAAATCATCGCCTTGTGGCTAATAAACCCTTCCATTTTTTCTTACTTATTTTTTTTTTTTTTTTATTGTTATATAGGGATCATTAATTGACACTCGTTTTAAATCTCTCCTTTCAATTCTTTTTTCTCTCTCTTTTTCAGCGCTTGGATTACTTTTTTATCTCAACGAAGTTCTTCCGAAATAAGAGACGATAGCTTTCACAGGCTGTTATTTACTTCGCACGCCATATTCAGTCTCGAAATTTGATCAGCGTTATCGTATTATCTTTGTTCCGTGCTCTGGGGAAAAATCTAGTCAACTGGTTCTTGTAGAATAGGTTTCCATTTATATTAATTAAAACAACAGAAAGTGTGAACTTCTATGTTGTGGCACACCTTAAGCGAAAAACATCGGACCTATATTTGGCCGTAGATTTTTTTCTTTCTCTCAAGATATTAACAGATATACTACGGGTACCTAGGTACCAAAAATTAAAGAGGCAGGTAAAAAAAAAAAAAAAACAACTTGTGGGGATTCACCCGTAGGGATCTGAGGCTCGGCCTCCGTCGATAGACGTTCGCCCCGGTCCATTACCGGTGGCTACTAATTGTCCACGGACATTAAAATAATACGTAAGCGTGGCCAAACAGAGCTACGTATATTTGTACTCTGTTTAGCCGCTAACCTAGCGCCATTACAAAGGCTAAACGGACGAACTACATAACACATCAAATGTAGATTCGTTCTCCGTTTAGCCGATGTATATTACGACGCCGCAGCTAACGACGCGGCGTTTGGCAGACGGCGTAGAGTGGCGAAAGGTTTGTTCTTTACCACTCACTGACACGGTGCGCGGGTACACCCGTATATACCCGCACACACATAATACAAAATTGCCGGTATACGATTCTCTCCAATAAAAGGGTTGGCACCCTCTTACCACTGTAAACTGAGAGAGAACACGCAACACCGCTGACGCCATTAATATTGGTCTTGGCGACCTTCTGGTGGGTATTAGCCAATACCCACACAACTAATCTGCCAAAAGTTAAGAACCTTATGAAGAAATCAGTTCTGCTGAAAAATTTGTCGTGCTGCTCAAAAGGGGGCTGAATAGCCACTTGAAAGGGAACTATGAATGAAGCTGCATTAGAGCCAGCATCTCAGCCGTTGATGCCAGAATTTAAGGGTTGTAGTTCAGGGAGAAAAAAAAATGACTTCCACTTCCCCTTCTCACTCGTTCAATTTTGCTCTAATTCATTTAATTTTCTACGTTCATTTTGCTAGGCTCGTCTTCACGACTATTGTTTTTTTATAATTTTAAAACCGGTTCAATTTTTTGCATTACCCTGATAAAAATAGATAATCTTCGAGACGAGATAACTGTCTAATCAGTTCTTATATCAAAATTTTGACAAAAGGCAACCAAAAAGACAACCTTTAGAAGGAATATCAAGAAAATTTAAGATAATTTTCTCAAAAATTCAGTGCTTAAAAAGAAGGAGAGAAAGTATTTTTTATACAAAAAAACACTAAATTACAGAGGCCACGAACTTTTTCTAGTCGTTTCCTTTTCTAATCTCCCCTTCCAGTAAGACGCAATCTGTCAATCAAACAATTAAACACTTAACATTTTTACCCAGTTTGCTTGCAAACGAGTATTAAAATTTACCTCACAAAATAATTAGGAGTGGGGATGATGAAAATTATCCGCTTCATGAGAAAAGAAAACGATTGGTACCATTTTTCCATTTTGACCTAAATTTTTTAATTTATATAGATATATATGTATCGTTCAAAATTTTGCTAACGGTTCTGAGAATATTACAGGGTGGATAGGATTGAAATTTTTATGAAAGATGGTTCTTATATTGGAACAGATCTAAAAGAAAGGTAAAGGAGGTGAAAATGCCGTACGTTTTGAATAACTGAAATAGGTTTGGATAGGAGTGATGAAGAGACCATATTTGGCACATATGTACTTCAAGGCCTTATGCATCTTTTACTACCATTCAATCAAATGTTTATTCAAAAATAACAAAGTAATAAAAAAAATACACAAACTCTAATTTTGGCCATTTTACTCGATGTGGTGGGTAAGATGCCATGTAGTGAAGGTGAAGATGTCATATGGAAATTTACAAGCATTTCAAAACAAAAAATTTAAATCCGAAATTGTTGAAATTTCTGGAAAAAATTTATTAAAATTAAAGAACAATCACATAGTATAATTGTTTTTGGCTTTTGAAAATAAAAACAAATCGGTTTAAATTGTTTTCTAAAGATTTTCTTCAGTCCTCGAAATCACAATATATTTCTTCAATATATTTCCCGAAAATTTGACTAGAAATAAAAAGGAAATGATATAAAATGGTACCTATTTTAATTATTCATTAACTTTAATCAATTAAATTACATTCTGCAATGAATAATTTCAATATTGGTGAGGCATCTTAGCTGCTATGAATGTTGGGCATATTAGCCATTTTGAATTTTTTATTATTTCACATTTTTTAAATTTAATAATGATAGTCAAATCAGTGGAATTAAATACTACCGCAACCTATACAAAATTTGCTAATTATTTTGTAAATTATCGAAGGATGTAGGATAATTCATTGCCATAATAACAAGCATCAAAATTCAAGTTTGTTATTCTTAAGCTTATCATTAAACAAACAATTCACTTTAAAATTAAGTGCAAGGAAGAACCAAACTGGTGTCTTTGCAGTAAAATATTAGGACCCAACGTCAGTGCAACCAACCGTGCACACGTAAAGTAAATGTTTCGTTTGTCTGTGGTGTGGGACTAGTCTTTTTTTCTTTATAGGAAAGATGTATGTATATGTATGTGTATGATTAAATTCGTTTTTTTTACCCTTATAACTACATTTTTGAATTTTTTTTTTTAGGAAAAAATTAAAGAGGACGCAAATAAATATACAATGGAACATTTATCAGTTTTTTCATTTTCATAAATTTGAGAGATTTCATTCAATTTGAGTTATCAAATGTAATTATGAGATAACCATTATTTGTAGAGAGCTGAAATTTTCAAGACCTATTTTAGTATGTTCGTTGAAGATTCTGTGAAAATTTCAGCTCAATTGTACCTTTCAAAGTCAATATATTGCTGAAATTTCGCAAATCCTCAACTAGATTGAATCCTTATCACATGAATCACTCAATTTGAACAGAATTTCAGTGGTATTTCAAAAAGCAAATGGAAAATCAAATTAAAATTTTGCCGAGACGTATAGATGTACGTTAGTGGTTAAGATTCTGAGAAAATTTGGTTGAAATTTTACATTTTATCTACAAGATCCTATAAAGAAAAAAAAAAAAAAAAAGCCCCAAACTGATAATAAAAGAAACGTTTACTTTGTTTGTGCACGGTTGGTTGCACTGACGATGGGTCCTAACGTTTTACTGTGGCGAGACACCAGTGGAACCAATATTTCTTGTCACAAAAATGTGAACAGAAGGTTAGTTGACCACCCTTTATATACCAGTGATATCATTTTCCCCTCAACAGTGTTGCCAACATGACTTTGTGAAAGTAGGGCATCTTCGCCACCTTTACCTTATCATAATGTGTGTTAACACAAAACATCAGTATAGTGTGAATCCAGCTTAATACTATCTACAGCTGTAGTAGGCTAATAGTTCTTTATAAATATATGTTGGTTTTACGTCCAAGGGACAACAAAATAGATGATGATCTCTCACACAGTTAAGAGCTCATATTGCCGCAATTACCTCAGCGTCAGTGTCTTCCTGGCGCACGTTTGTGCGCCGTTAGTAACTACTCCTGCGTATTGCATAGTGCGCAGGAGGGTCGGGGTGTAGCCCACGACATACGCTGGGGAGTAAATTTTTGGACAGCAGATTCACCAAATGCCTCAATGGAGTACCTATAGAGTAATTACCTACTAGTATGAAAAAACGAAAAAGAAGCTAGCGGGGCGGACCTTAATTTTTTCTTGTATTATTTATAATTTGAAATATCCCGCCGGTGTCTTTTCGAATGTGCTGAGAAGAATATCAGATGGGGAGGAAAAAACGCGTTTTAAAAAGAATAAAATTACGATACGACCAAATGTAGATCATTTCTCTTCCGGCTATTTTAACGATTTTGAACTGACGTGCACATTTTTCAGCAGCCTCATTTCCAAGGGTCGTCGCTGGATACTCGAATAAAGCACAACAGAACGCCAGTGCGAATGGAATAAAAGAAATCGTTTTTACACCATAATTTTGCTCGTTTAACTGCGGTTATGCAGATTTAGACAAAAATTTTGCAGTTTTCTTTTTTAGTTCTTTCCTCCACGGTCTTTGTGTTCGCCGCATTTTACTGTTTTTCTTACGGCTGCCTGGGAAAAATGTAACGATTGAGGAAAAGTTGAACGAAAAAAAAAACAAAAAAAACGAAAAAAACAATAGAGTGGTTACGACTGAAAAGTATAAAACCCTATTTCGTAAATACTTAAGGGCGTCCGAAGGCCAAACTGTGTGTGTATACGACGAGGGTCCTATTATATAATTCCTTCTCGGTTTCCTTTTCAAAAATATGTTACGCCGTTTATAAATTTTGTAAATAGAATTTTTCTGCGAATCCAGACGAATATTTTCGGTTTATAAGCAGAAAATAGTGGAAATTTTATGGACCGAACAAAAAGTACAGTATATAGAGTTTCCCATTTAAAGCAGAAACGTAATGTAGTGTTCAGCTTGAGTTTATATGTTTCCTGTTATATTGATTAAAAAGAGTTGTATCACTCGATAGTGAGCATTGGTCTTATTGGGTATAAGAAGTAGTGAGCGTTTTAAAGTCTTGTTATTTTGATGAGGTCTTTCGCGAATATATTTAAAATTTGTTCCTCCTCTTTCTTCTACATCGTTTTTTGTAGGTTTTCGAAGAAAATTTGTGTATTAAAATTTATGCGATATAAAGTGCCGGTTCGGGTAGGTTCGTTGTTCGCTTCATGACCCTAGGAAACTTTTGCCCTATTAGCTGAAATTCATACGCCTATACATTAAACACGTTCCAGTCAATTAGTAAATCAAGTTTTTACGAAAATTCGTGGGCGAAAGGGAAAAAGCCGGCAAAAAGACTCGACGTCCTCCATTCACACGAATTTTTATGTGAATGCCTATACAAAGTAAATTTGTTTGAAAGTTAAGGACTTGTGGAATTAATGTTTTTGACTCGTTTTAGTTTATTTATTTACATTGGTATGTTCTTTAAGTACTTTTAATATGCAATTTTCTCAATATCAATGTTCCATACTCTTTAATTCAAATGTACGTTGTATTTTTTTGCTGTTCTACATAAATAATAAGAAAAATTGAGAAAAAATGAGAAAAAAAAAATCGAAAAAGTTTCAGGAGCTGGGGAGAATTTAACCTACGCTTTTATGGGTCTTTTATCTGACAGCACATTTTCTTACCAATTGAAATTTCAGTTTTAGTTTATTTATCTGCTATTTTTGCAACGTTCCCAACATTTGAATTTTGAAAAAAACTTTCCTTCTTTCTCCTCAAGATTTCTCAGCGGCTATTGAAGATAGAAAGCTGAAATTGATACTGTTGGAAGGACTATAAAATTTTTTCAAATTCACTGCGAAATCAATTTTTCTATCACTAGTTTTTCAAAAATAAACCATAATAAAATCGTAAAATAGGTAATGGAAAAATTGAAAAAGCGTAATATTTTGTTCTTGTATTTTCTTTCCCCAGTAACTCGTGATTGATTATTTTTAGATGAAAATTGATAGTAAAAAATAATTTCTCGTTAAAAATAGCAGGGTGAGAACTGGAAATTTTTTTATAATCATAAGTTTTTGAAATAATTAACAATTTAAATACAAAAATTAAAATATTTTTCAATAATTTGTGACTGTTCTGTTCCGTTTTTGCAGATGATTCAGTTCATCTACAAAAATGTGTGGAACAAATATAGACGACTATTATTCCTAATTCTTGGAATAATAGCCGTCTATATAACACCTAGCTTCTCACATATGAACACCACCAAATATGCTGACAATGAAGAGTCATCATATTTAGTGGATGTTCTATGTCACGCCACCTTTTGATCGGCCATTTTTTGAACTACAATAATGAAAACAAAAGTGATATCTTGTCTTCCATTTGAAGACAAATTCATTCCTGAACTAGCAGTCGAGTAGAAACGTTAAGGTCCATACTTGATGTTATGGATATCAGGTCTCATTTATGTTAAGTATTAATAGTAAGTTAAAATTTAAAGTGTTTGTAATATTTTGAAGTTTGAATTTAATAAAAGATAATAATCAGAAATTATCATATTTGTTGAGATAATTCTAAACTTGGAATTATTCTCGCAACAGTAATTATTTTAGGATTTTTTTAGACAAATGCTGATAAAACAATTATTTTTCATTGAGAGTTTAGGAAAATTTTATCCTTTTTCCAACAGTACCAACTGTAGCTTTGTAGCTCAAATAGAGGCCAAGGAATTGTGAAAGTGAAGAAGTTTTTTTTTTAAATTAAAAGTTATGAGCGTTGCAAAAAATCGGGAATAAATATATGAAAACTGGAATTCTTTGACTATATGTGTAGTATTAAACCAGTAAAACTCCATAAGACCAATGTCAAGACATTCCAGGAAAAATATAGTCAACCTTAGCCTACTGTTTGCATATTTTCAACATTTTGCTTGATTTCACCAATTTATAATACATCTTAAAAAGACATCATTTAAATTCACAAAGATAGTGTACATAAACACAAGAAAAATACGTTAAAATTAAGGTACACTCTTATTACCTATTTAATGCCGGCATGTCTAACCAGAAATGATCTTTCTCTACTGTCTAATATTATATAGTCTAAGCTGGAATTGAATTTTATTGCATAGATTTTAAACACACATGTAAGTATAGATATAGAAGATAAAAAATTGTTTTTTATTTGGCCGCCAATCAAATCTTCAAAGTTCAATAAAATCTGATGAATTTGTTTGTACCAACTTTTGAAAATTAAATATTTGCCAGTTAGGTATCTCAAATTTGGAATTCTTTACTCAGACGTATGTTCTTAAGTCTCTTCAAATTCTTAAAATTAATAAGTATAAGTGTTGCCCTTCTAATACTCATAAATGATTGATTTGTAAATATAAAATAGTGTGGTTTTGTGTGTGTGTGCATTCACAACCACACACCTATACATCATGTAACACACACAAATGAGAGTTACAACTGTAAGTGTCACAGTTATGTGAATCTGACAATCAAAATTCTCATTTAGCCCCTACCGTAGACATCAAATGCTAAGATGTTTACCCATCAAAAATTGAAAAATGATATCAATAGTAATCTATATTGATATTGATATAATTCGATGTTTATTTCAACTGTGATCGATATTTATATCGATAGTTATTGATATAAATATCAATATTTCATTGTTAGTTTTTGTTGAGACCACCAATCCTTCTCCCCTCTCACTCCTGCAAACACACAAATACATTAAAATATATTTTACATATTTGTTCACAGCTACACTGTTTTACCATCTCCGCCACTCACTCGTCCATCTCCGTACATCATCGTTTATCTTACTCAAACTATACTCAAACTTATATTATGTAATTGATGTAAAATACGCACGCTTCTGGGATGCAACTTCGATCAATTTGTGTCTTCACCAACTTTCATTCTCTATAGTTTTAAGTTAAGAAACTACAAAAAACTATCAACAGTTATCCATATCTTTAACAAAAATATCGATCTATTGATGTTTTATCGCTAAAAACTGCTTTTCCAGAGATTTTTTGTTTCCAGTTTTCTCGAGAATTAATGAATCAATGAGCACCAAACTTCTTTCAGAATACCTCCCATACAAAAGCTATCTTTCGTAAAAATTTTAATTTTATTTCTTTTGTAGTTTTTTCAAAACCGTTGACACAAAATTTTTTCCATAAATTTTTCTTTTCTAGTTTTCTTGGAAATTACTGAATTAGCAGGCACCAAACTTCTACAAAACTTGCATCAACATAATGAAAGTCTATTGTGAAAATTTCAGCCTGATACCTTTTGTCATTTTTTCAGAATCCTGGAAGAACAAATTTTCCAGGAATTATTTTTTTCAGTTTTCTCAGAAACCAATTATTTCATGGTGATAAAAGAGAAACCACCCGTCACATTGTCGACATCTGCATGGATGTACTTTAATATTTCTTCCTCCTTAAAAACTGAAATCCAAAATTTTAGCATAACATCGACAATACCAAACTAATTAATATAAATATCAGAATTTGATTTTTACTCCCCCAAAGAACTATAAATTTCTACTGATGTAAAGTATAGTTAATTTTAAGGCGAAAATATCCTGCCATAAGTTGACAGAGAAAATAACCATCATTAATCAAAAAGAATCATTGCTTAATTCAATTTATTCACCGTCTGTTAATTTTTATAATTTCTTCATAATCCGAGAGAATTTGAATTCATTCGAGCATTTGTCGTTCGAAGGTTACTAAAATGAATAAAAAAATAAATAAATAGAAAGAAAAAAAAAATGAAGAAAAAAAAGTAAGCAGAAATAATCGACTTAACGAACGCCTGCATTCTCCCTCGATCTCTACCTGCTCTTGGTTTTCATTTTATTTTTATTTTCACCTGAAAAATTTCTTTAAAAAGAACCCAAATGAACAAATTACAGGCAAAGACGGAAAATATAAAGTTCGTCAAAAGAAAGAAAAAACAACAGTGAATTCATTAAACTTTCTACAAAGATTTAATTAAATAAATTTTAAATCTAGCAAACTTTTTCCTCTTTCTGGTTGTTATTTTTCTTCCCATTTATGTACAAAGAAGGAGAAGGGGAAACGTCGTGGTTCATTACTGGAGTTTATTAACACAACATATTAATTTCCTCAGTTCCATAGTTCAAATTTCTGTAAGCAAATTTTTAGTTCCAAAATTGCATAAAATTGAGGATTTCTAACAACAGATTTTAATTTGAAAAATAAAAATGGTACAAACGAGAAAAAAGTCCATGTACGCATAAAAAGTTGTATATTCCCAAACTGAAGGCGCTCTATTGTACTTCGAATATGAAAAAGTCACAATTTTCAACCTATGAGAACAAAAATGTTAGGCAGAATACAATTTTTCACTGGGACAATTAATAGTAATCGCCGAAACGTAAAAAATAATTAAATCTCCGAATGATTTACATAATATAAAAATTGACTGAACTGGAACAACTGAAAAATTTGTATCTTTGGCCTATTAGCGAAAAATATAATTTTCTCAACTCATACACCAAAAAAAAGTTATTATTAAATTGTTTACAAACAACCAAGTTCACTTCTCCATGATATTTAATTATATCTAAAGTTCTACTCATGAATGAAGTTTACCTGTTTAATCGAATAAATAATAACCTCTTTTTGGTAGATTTGTTGAAAAAATATCGTACTCAACTAATTAGCCTCTCGTGATATTCACTCATTTTGCTAACTAATTGGGTAAAATACTATTTTTGAATTTTCTGTTTTACAGCACCAATAATTTCGAAAATAGTCAAAACATGGTGATACAATTTGTGAGGGAGTGTAGGATCCTAACATATTTCGAGAAAATATTTGTTTACTGATCCAATAATATAATATGTTTTGAAGATTCCAGTAGTTTTAAAGGGGTTTGAAATGAAAACCACCCTGTGTAATTTTAGTTTGATTTTTTAGTGAGCACAAAAATAGTAAAATATTCTCGATGGAGTTTAGCTTTGCAAAAAGAGAATTGATGGTAAAAATATTATAGTATGATTTTGATTTTGTATTTCCCGCAGAATTTGCACCAGTGTTGTTGCATTTAATGTTTGGTCAATCTTTCTATAATGATATATTTCTACTTCTTAATGCTCATATTCATATATCATCACATTATGTAATTGTTAATCACCCTTACAACTATAAGATTGTGAAACGTATCCAGACGCCACATTGGAATGTTATTGCATCATGCAATATAGCTCTCTCACTCTCACATTTTTGTCCGCACCTGTCATAACCCTTACTTGACCACAAAATACATTGACACTCTACAATTAAAAGAGAGAAGGTATGAATCACCTAAAACAATACCTATATTTTTATACGCTTTTATTCTACTCACTGAATTTGTTGAAGTACACCAGATGACCAACTTCAGCGCTGCTTTCATGTGTTGCGACACATGCACACATACACTTATATCCGTTTTTATCAGTTGTTTTTTTCAATTTTTGTTTGTTTCTTTCTCGGAAAAAAAAGTGAGAAATTTTATTTTCTCTTTCGCCATTATTTTCTTCTTCAAATTATAAAAGCGTATTTTTTAAAAACTTGTTTTTAACCTAACTTATCTAAAACCTTCTCAAATCATCTCGAAGACCTATCTAGACCTAATCACATAATTAGTGAGAGGATAATTAATCATCTCATTGATCAATCATGATATCATTCACCTCTCACCATTATTTTGTATTCATCCACTCGCAAATCCGTTGTTAATAAAATTAGAATACTTGAACTGTAAACTTCACTTCATGAAGAACCTTTGAACAGTCATCTTCTTCAATAACCATCTCTAGAAACTATTTTAGTTACACAGTCTCTTATAACCATTAACAGTTACAAGGCTCAATAGGCGAGCCCGCAACTGTTAGTATAATCTGTACTTTGTTACATTAAATTCTGTTATCGAAGTCATTAAATATTGATTGGAACTTAGTCTAATTGTTTTGAGTTTATCAATCAATCACAGGCAAAGTTTCTGTCACATTTTCTGCGTAGTAGTAAATTAAACATGGTTATATAGGTATTGACCACCCTTCCATACCTTTCTTTCCTCCCATATCTTATTTTCTTTTCTTTTTCATTATTTTTCATTTCATATACTCTCCTCTACAACCTTTCCATTTAATTAATAATTTTCTAAATTCCATTCTTCTTCTTTTTTGGTCCAGATGACAAAGTAGACAAAATCATTTTAAGGTAGCCAAATTAATTTGTGATGTGAGAATTTTTGTCACCTCTACTCACCTCTTTATTCTATTTAAAAGTAATAAATCACCAAAAACGAGACAATTGGTAATGCCTATGGATTTCTTTTATCTGGCAGGTTTCAATTGGTTTCTTTGAAGTCTAATTTATTAGGACTGTCTTCTACTCTTCCCCAAACTACCCTTATCCCCATAAATTTAAATTTCTTAGCAATTTCGGGGACAAATTAAGACAGAAGAAATCTTAATCATTTCTTTTGTCGACAAATTTACTCTCTTCTCCTCATCCCATCCTAAACTTTTTTCCTATAGAAACTCATTTTTCTCATTTATTTTTTTTAATTTACTTACTTCTAATTTTTCATTGTCTCTGTTGTATTACCAGTTTTCAAGTTGACCCTAAGTGTTTGTCACCTTTTACTCGAGAATTGGGCTCTCAATTTTATCATAAATTGTAACTGTGTTTGAAAAGTAAAATGAAAGCTTCTCTTTCAATTAAATTGGTGAATTTTGATAATGTTTCCAGCAACTTCATTTGTGGAGCCAAGCAGATCCATGGATCTACTAACCATCTGGATTGCAGCTCAGATTTTAGGCTAAAAAATCAAAAAACAGAATTAATTTTATCATAGTAAATTTTTTCTGAGATTCTCGCATGAGTAATATTCACCTTATTTTTGTTATTTGCTCTCGTGAAGTTTTGAAACTGGAACGGAAAAAATCCGATAGTTAAATGTTTTGGTATAAAAGTTTTATTTACATAAATGAAAATTTATTTCTTTAAAACCAAAATTCTCCAAAAATGAGATTTAACTTACCTGAAAATTTCTAATTCAGGAATTTCTGGTGATTAATGTAAATTTTGTGAAATCAAAACTACTGAATTCTTTAACTAAAGTCATAGTTGAATTTTCTCAGAGTAGGTACTTATTTTTAATGTAGAAATTTTGATATTTGCAAAATAAATTCCATTCTATTCCACTAGGGGTTACATATTGTTATGTCAATCTGACCAAACGGATAAAAAAATTCTTATCAATGCTGTAAATCTTCATGGGTCAAGTTGCTGTCGCGAAAAAATCACTCAACCCAATAAAGATTACCAAAGTCGATGGAAAAAATGATGTTACAATTTACTCGTTTGTAGATTCAAATTTGCCTAGTTTTCGAGGTACGTGTTCATTTATTGCAGTAATAATGAATACAAATTATCGATTACTTTATAGTTTGGTGTAATTTTGTGAATATATTTTAATCTGGAACAATGAAAATGTTAGGTTGAATAAAATTGGATGAAAGTTATGAATGGAATTTAGTTTGTTTTAAAAAAAACAAGTGATCGAGGAAAACAAATGTCAGTCAGAATGGTGAATTACGTCTAGAATTCCTGGCTTATCTGGACTATAAATTAACTTTTTGTTGAATTTTGTTGTTAGTTAAGTTTGTGAGAGTGAAAATGTACGATGGGTTACCTATCAACAATTTTGTCTTTGATTGGTATGCTGTTTATCAATAATTATGGTACCCTTCGCATACCACAGGAAATACCTAAGTATAACTTAATACAACAATAATCTAAAGATATAATAAAAATATCATTGAACGGAATTTTCGATTTACTAGCATCCAAATGATTGAAGACGGCCTACAAGCAAATGATGCTCGTTTATTGGAGGTAAGTATGGTTTTGTGCATGTATGATCAGAAAAATGAGCAAGTAAAAAGAACTCAAAGGCAACGCCATTCAAAATTTCTGGATGCACATTCAGTGTCAGTAAAATTTTATCGAACACATAAAAACTCAACGACCAATGCATAAGAAAATTTCTTTACGCCTATTACTGAATGGTGCAGAACAAAATATGAAAATACATTGACAAAAATATGGCAAAAAAAAAGAAAAGAAAAAGGCTGGAAAAAAAAAAAACTTTAGTGTAGGTACGTGTATAAATAGCACAAATTTTTGGCGCGCAAAATTCATTAAAATATTTCAAAGTACAGCCGAGGATTTTTTTTTTCTCCTTACGATGGGTTAAACCTCGACGAAAGCTTCAGTAATTATACTTGACCCCTTTTCTCTTTTTAGAGCGGGTTTTCAAAGAAAATAAGCTATTTAAAATTTACCTCATGGTGGATGTTTCAGCTGGGCTCGAATTTCGGGAATTCAGAAAAAAACCAAATGACATCAAAAAGTCAGCCGAATTGGTTCTCAAACGTTGTTACCAATGTTTTGTATCGAAGACAATTAGTTTTCTTATAAGAGATACTCCTATTATGTCCGAGATGGAGAAAAATAAAATTGGGTGGACTACATTTAATCGAAAAGAGAATTAACAGTATTTGATCTGTAAGCTTCTTTATGCTCAACATGAAACGTAAAAATAAAAATAAATAAAAAGAAAAAAAATTAAAAAATAGAGATTGAAAAATAGATAACAGATTATGATCTTGAAACTATATTAAACGTACTTGCTGAAATTATCAAGTATTTCTTATTTTTTACTGAACTATGTAGTAACATTCGTCAACGAAACTATTAGATTACACCTTACATCTCCAACAAAGAAGAATGAAAAAGGCGATACTAAAGGAATACGTTAGCGGCCTACATTTTTCAAGTTGATAAGAGAGCGGTGTGTTATCCAAACGTTAATGAATTTTCCACTTATTGGTTAAAATTCTCACCTCAACTTTTTATACATATGTATAGGTAGGCTGTTAAAGTACAGGGAGAAAGGGTCGTACGTCAATTAACACGCCGAATTTGCAGCAGACGCAAAATAAAATTACAGCATAATCTGTTCCACGTCGTACGCCCACAGTGGCATCACCGTGACGCCTCAATAAAAATTTTAACGAGATTAGGCTCCAACAATACAAGAATAACCTTTAAATTTGAGAATTTGTATCAATATTCAGCATTTTTCTACGCATTCTTCAACCGGCGCAAATCTTTCTCCAGCATCTCTTGTATAGCCTGAATTCGAATCTCGTTATGTCTCTTCCGCAGGACCGACGCCGCAGTTTCTTGGATAAGAGGCACGCTACCAAAGCGTGGTCTCTCATTTTCATCGGAAGAATTATTCTTCTTATGGTGGTGGTGGTGGTGGTGGTGGTGGTGGTGGTGATGATGATCTTTCGACTGCGCATTGAAAAGCAGTTTTTTACCTATGTTTGCGTTAGCCTTACCCGCGTTAGCGTTTGCATTTCTCGTATTGGCGTTGGCATTTCGTATATTAGCATCGCTAATTTTATTATTCGCGCGAGCCTTGCCCATATTAGTGCTACCTTTAGCCATGTTTGCGTTAGCTTTGGCCGCGTTCGAATTAGGAGCTGGTTTCAAGGCTGGCGGCGGCAACGGTTTTTTAGTATAGTTGTTCTTGTTTAAAGTATCACGAGCGCCGGAAGTGGCGCTAGGCTCCTTTCGATGGGTATCCGTGCTGGAGGCGCTCGTATTTGTGGCCAAACTGGACAACGATCGGTCGCTATCGTGGAAGCTGTTGTCACTGGTGCTCTTGCTGCTCAAACTGGCGAAGGTGGTACCGGGTAAAGCAGGTCTGTTCATCGGTGCGTGTGGTCTGGTGCTAGGCAAAGCAGGTCTGCCAGGAGGCAGAGCAAGTCTGGCAGCAGGTAAAGCGGGTCTGCTCGGAAGTACCGCAGGTCTGCTTGGAAGTAAGGCGGGTCTGGTTGACGGCAAAGCTGGTCTGGAGATGGGTTCGATCATCGACGTTTTTTGTAACCGAAAGTTGATGGGGAAGTTGGTGGGACGAGTTATAGCCATGGGACGGGTGGTAGTTGCTCCTCCTACAGAGGCACCACCACGACCACCGCGTTTGCCACCACCACCAAGTCTCGATGCTGCAGTGCCGCCGGTACTTGTCTCACCTCTTTCAGAATCATTGTCGTCCAAGCCTGTACGACATTTACCTTTGGTAATTTCCAAGTAATACTCCCGTCGACAACGTCGACGACGTTTCGGCACGAAGTATCTGTAGTCGTTGTTGGCAGCTGGACAACATCCTCTGGATGCACTACCGCCGCAACTTGATTTTGGCGAATCGGTGTTGTAGGATGAGCCGAAAGAACTGTTTGCATCAAACGGACAAGACTGCTGGGTATTGTAATGGCGTACCACTGTAGAATGGTGCGGTTGCAACTGCATCGGACCACAGCACTGAGATGGTACGGCGTGATGGTTGCGTTCAAATTGTGGGGCATTATTCATGTTGTAGTTGTTGTGCGTGTAAATGTGACTGACTTGCGTTTGTGGTACCATCGAAGGGGACGACACGTTTACAGATGTAAGTGAGGGGTTCTGCGGAGGGAGTTGCTGAGGAGGGTCGACGGGATGGTAGGTGACGCACGTTGGTGGACAATTTTGGCTGTTTGGACCAGAGACGCAGGGACATGGTATGCACAGAATAGAAGGATATGTTATGGCCCCTTGCGAGTACGAAGGTGGACAGTCGTTGTTGTTCTGTTCGTTGTATTCATCATGAGGCGCAATCGAAGTGGTAGAAAAGGGACGACGTCTACCACCGCCGCCAGCACCGCCACCGCCGTACATCTCCAACGGCTCCGTTACTGTTTCAATTTCACCATCGATTTGGCCGTCATCTAACGTCGGATCTCTTAGGTAGTTATACCTTCGTGGTGAGTCACTGATTCTTCGGCGACGTCGTCCAGATATTTGGACCGAGTCGAGAGAACTGAGCGAGGAGATACTCCTTCGCCGTCTGGAGGTCGAACGTCGTCTCTGGTTCGAGCCATTTATCATGAAGTGTACGCATACCATTGCCAACGTTGGTTTCAGTGAAACGATCATTTTTTCATTTTACCTGGAAATTTTCAAACTGTGTCGCGTCATGTTAGCCTAACCGCAGTATTCAACCAGAAGCGCTGCGAGAACTTGTGAAAATTCATATTCGAATTTTGGTTAACAATAACTGCAGTCAGGATCATACGTGATCTTGAAAAATGCGAATCACAAAATTGAAACCAGGAACTGCTGACTAAATATTGCATTCGCTGAATCGACGGTACTGTGTTAAAAAGAGACTGAGAAAATATACTAACAGCCGTTAGTTTTGGTTTCAACGAAGTTATCATATTTGAGTCGTTACAATTCATAACCGCATGTATAAACGGACAAAGGTGAAGGCGACTCTTTCCCTTTGATTGCACTTCATGATAGCATATCAAAAGGAATTCCATCCGTTAAATTACGATCTCCTCCCTGTGACTGCATTGGCGGTACGAATAGAATATGAAAAAAAAAACCAGGAAGATCATTTTGATAAGGGTCCATTTGAGAGCCATTGACTATTACTTTACACTCTTATAACATGAAAAATTCTTACAAACTTCCTGTTGTCTACACTAGCCAATTCAATAACTCAACAGTACAGGTACCTACCTCTAATAAGTATTGAAACTTATCGAGTAGCGAGAGTGAACGATAATTTATTTATTTTTATATAAAACGAACAAAAATAAAGACTTCCAGGAGCCACTTCAAAGCTGTTTTAGAATGTTATCGAGTATTTACTTCGAACACTTGAAAAATTCGTATTTATTGAAGAAATATAAGTCACAATCCGAAAGGAGAGGACCAATAATATAAGACACATATAAAAAATAAATTCACTCTACCGTACTCATCCGTACTTGGTTAGATTTAAATATAGTAAAGAGATATTTGAACGAAATGAGCTCACTTCCAATATTTCGGACACGCCTACTTTATCAATTTCAAGTTGAAAATTGAAAGAGTAAATTTCTGAGGAAAAAGCTCACAATTTATTAGCGGACTATTTAATACGATTTTGGTGAAATATTAGAAGAGCCCACTGAGACGTCTTGAAATATAACATATCACCTTACTCTAGAAAATAACTTATACTCAAGAATAAAACTTCTCTAAATTTCAAAAATTAACTTTTGATCAATAAACTGAAATGGCTCAACCGATTAAAGACCTAATGGCAAACTGAATAAAATCACTTACCAAATCTACTCAAAGTGATCAAAAAAAGAAACCATGGACCCAGGATAAGAACCCAACCAAATTAACCCTTAATCTAGCCCAAAAACGTACAAAACACGAACTGCTGGATTACGTGTTGCCTTTTACTATATAGTTCTGGACCAGTAAAGCTCCATAAAACCAAAACATTTTTTAATGTCAAGACATACTGGCAAAAAAGTAGCAACCCTAGCGTACCTTCTACGTATTTTCAACGTATTGCTTGAATTCACTAGTTTATAATACATTTGATACAGACATCCCTTAAATTCATATGGATAGCGTGCCTAAACACAAAGGAAAGTACGACAAAAGGTATGCTCTGGTTGCCTATTTAGCGCTAATATGCCTAACCAGAAATCACCATGCTTTATTGGTTTAGTACTATATAGTCAAAGCGTGTTGCAAATAGTCTATACACCACAAAGCCGTTACTTTAAGTTTATGGTCATTTGGCTATGATACCACCTTCATACTAGATTCACACATCTAACCATCAATTACTGTATCACAGTTTTAACTAACGAGACTTATTCTTCTAGGAATCAACGTATTTTAACATTTACCTCATTTAAAACAACAATACCAACTAATAACATTATCGATCACAACAAATCAAAAATGGGAGAAATTAACACTGACACTGACAAACTACCATCTCGACTTCAAAATATAATTTGAAGCAATACCTATAAAAGAAAATGTCATTAACTATAATAAGGTTAACTTATGAAACACTGACTGGAGCAAGTAACAAAACAACAACAGAATTTTACCTCTGAAATACATCTAGAAATAACACTGAACATTAAAAATAATCTTTGAATTGGACACTCTTGTCGTGACTTCACCCTCAAGATTCCTGAGCATGCCGGAATTCTCCCTTTTGGTAGAGGAGATATGGTGTTGAGGCAATGTCCCTTGAGAGTTACAAGGTGTGTGAAACAGGCTTGTGACTCCAACCAACTTCATATGGTCCCTTAGATCTTAAACCACACTAATTATAAGCCTCTACCCACTATAACTTCTACTGAACCCTAACTGCACAGTTGTCATCAAACTAATTATCAACCATACTTAACCTACCTGATAGTCTTCCTCCAGAAAATATTAGTGGCTATACACAAATAATTCCAAAATCATTAAAATGAGATACTAACGATTACTCAATCACTATAATGAAGTAGGTACACTGAATTTCGCTACCTTATAAATTTCAATCAGCAATTTATTAAGTATAGAAATTAAATATTGTAAACTAATTAATCTCAAAAATACGAATACCACTGTAGGTACATCACTAAAATAAGATAGAAATAAAATTATAATCCTCTATAATATCATGTATTATTAATTTATTCTTTTAAATTATATCTATATGTTGATTATTTATCAAATATTATTTCAAGTTGCCATTAGATAATGTTCAATAATTTATGTTTTAACAAAATAAAACAAAAATTCATAGGAAATTTTAATAAGCTACTCATTTTGACGTTTCACAAATTTTTGTGTTCTTTATGACAAAAAAGGACCATAATTAGACATATTTTAGTTTTTTGACGTTTACTTCCGAAAAAAAAAATACAGATACAGACCATTCGACATTTTTTTACCTAAATGTAAGATAAAATTTACAAAAAATAACGTCGGAAACTATATGGATTAGTTTAGCTTAACATCGCAAAGTTGCACTTCTTTTAGTACACTAGGAAGGGACAGCATGAGAAGAGAGTGTGGGGTTATGACACTCCCCCTTGGGTCAAGCTGTTGTAAAAATTAAAGGGCTGTTGTAAAAATTGAGAGATTGTGACCTTTTTATTTTTCTCTTCCACTGACCAATTGGTTGTTTTTTTTAATTTTTTTGATAAAAATTGCAATTGTTTTGGGTACTTATGCTGTAAAAATTAACCGGTTACTAACCCCCTTAAATACACTTTTTCCCACAACCCCTAACACTGAGTAACGCACAAATTGCATTGTAACTCCTCGTAGTTTCCTATCATCACAATAACTCAATCATTACACATTCAATGCAATAGTATATTGTGTGACAAGTGCGTAATGTAGGCTATTTTTGTACCTAGTGTGAAGAATTTACAGACAAGCTGAAGGCAAGTGCTGCAAACTTGACACGAGTTAAAATAGCCCACAAGTACTTGTCGCACATCATACTTTTTGCAACTAATACACAAACAAAGGTATAGCAACAACTCCCCCTCCCAATAAAAAAAAAACTCATAAATAGGAAATAAATTTTATTAATTATAACTAAAAAAACACTAAAACAGCAAGTTTTCCATTATTTTGTGTTTTTTTTTTTTGTTAATTTATTTATAAACAGCTTAGAAAGATAAACAAATTATAAGGAAAGTAGTTTCAAGTAAATTTTTTCTTCTAGCAGTACTAATCCCAGATTTCTAGCTTAAACAGGGGCTGAGGAATCATTGAAGGAAAAAGGAGAAGTTTCTATATTCCAAAAAACGGTAAATCTTTCATTAATTTTCGTTTTTTATTTATTTATTTGTTGTCAAATAGCTAAAGATAATTAGAAAGTTATAGGGAAATTTTTTAAATTTTATCCACTTCTGATCATTACAAACTCCAGCTCTCTAACTTAGTTCGAGGCTAAGAAATAATTTGAGACGTATTTTTTAAAATTGAAAGGTTGTGTTTAACTGGAGTGGCAACTTGACAAATAGTTTTTCACGAAATAATCTAAATAATAATATCAAACTGATTATATGTTCGAATATTTTACACTATGTCGTGCAGGACGTGTAAAAGTACTTTACACACTACGCGCAGGATTTGGATGCGCGAGAGATTGTAAAATTATCGTCCACTTCGCAAGCCAAAAATTAGTTCGTTTGCATTGGCTACACATGCGTCTAAAACTCGTTCCTTTGTGCACGTATTGCAAAAAAATGTTTGGCCTAAGGACGTGCTGCCGCTTTAATTTTAGTAATTATCTTCGAAATTCATAATTAAGTGGACACTCAATTACAAGGATGAAAAATATAAAAATCACAACAATCATAAATGGTCAATTTAATTTTCATAACTTTGTAGGAAACTTCTTTGTCGAGCAGAGTTTACTGAGCAAGAACTTTGGAATTCTGAATGAATCGAGCTGCACGAAAATTTCGAAATTTCAGATTAACTTGCAGAATTTTCAAGCGAAACTTTTTGAAAACCTGCTTCTCCAATGGAGTTCGCTGCGTTGGAACATTTTTATTTTCGCTTTCAGATTTTACACTGTTCCTTCTTCTAGAGCATTCAGAGTGCTTGAAAAACGTATAAAAAGCGACATTTCCTTCGGATAAGAGTGTGAAACACACAAGTGACTCGTACACATCTATCCAGGGAAAAGCAAACGAAAATTTTCACGAAAAAAAAAAAAAATTCATCTTTTTTTTTTGTAAAATTTTAACGACATTCATGATTTCAAAAAATATACGAACTCCTACATAGAGACAGGCTACAAAAAAGAAAAAAACCTGAAAATAATTATGTCGATGCTGTTCGAATAAGTCTCTCTTCTTTTTTCTTTTTTTTTCTTTTTTTCGCTTCTTTGAAGGAGTACTTCGGCTTTTGACACGCAGACGACTTTTATTCGAATAATTGCCTTCTCGTTGATTGGCGCGAAACGTACTTTTCGTCACGACGAGAAAACATAAAAGGTTGAGGAATAATATATGAACCGCAATCCGCAATTAGGAAAAGCACTTTTGCCGGGTTTATAACCAATCCTATTTCCAAATTATGAGGGCACAATAAACAGAGTAAGATTGTTCTGGATTCATTTTTTCGTTCCAAATCAATGGATTCGCGAGTTGATCTCAATTTTATACTACTTTTTTCTCCAAACTTATTAACAAAAGTTCTGGCATATTTTTTGCTTTCATCGCTCAAATCTATTACAATTTCTTGCAATGAATAAAATTATTAAAAAGTTACGTCCCCCTATATATACTTACCTGTATAGTGCAGGAAACAAATACCCAAAACGATCCGTTTGGCTGAAAAATTAGTTCGTGTATTAAACTTTTCTAAAAATTATATCTTGGCGGTAGAATTGAGGATACGCAGAGTCCGTAAAAATTCAGGCATCACAACATCGTTCAATAGGTAGGGGAGGGGGAAAATTTCGGGAAAATTTTAGTTTTACAAATTAAATCGAGCCCATATAGTACATGTCTGACGAAGTAATGTAGGCAGACATGTGACTGGGCTGAGGTGGTCACTCCATTCCATTGTCGCACAGGAGAGAGAAAGGTGTATGCCAATGGCTATATTTTGTTGTCACCGGACGTTAAACACATATTATATATAAGTATAAATTATCATGGGGATACCCCCACGAGTCCTGCGCACCTGGCATGCGCAAGGGACACATGTCTGACGAAGTAATGTAGACAGGCATGTGACCATGCTGAGGTGGTTACTTCATTCCATTGTCCCACAGGAGAGAGAAAGGTGTGTACCAACGGTTATATTTTGTTGTCTCCGGACGTTTAACACATATTATATATATGTATAAATTATCATGGGGATACCCCCATGAGTCCTGCATGCCTGGCATGCGCAAAGGACACATGTCTGACGGAGTAATGTAGGCAGGCATGTGACTGGGCTGAGGTGGTCACTCCATTCCATTGTTGCACAGGAGAGAGAAAGGTGTGTGCCAACGGTTATATTTTGTTGTCTCTGGACATTCAACACATATTATATATAAGTATAAATGGTTAGTGGTGAGTTATCACTACTATTACCTTTTCTATCGATTAGAATCGTTAGTATGAATTATCTTTTTTTGAATTGTAGTCAGTTACAACAAGGATACAGTCGATGGAAGGGGTTGCAGGAGGGAAAATGTGCCTAAAAATTAAATTGTTTAAACAATTTTTTTCAAAGTTCCCAATAACCTGTGTGAAAGTTTTTGGCAGTATAGGAGTGTAATATATCTCACCCTACGTATTTTTTATCATCTGAGGCTCATTTTCTCAATCTCCAGTTAAGGAAATTTATCTGCCACATAGCACTATCTGCCAGATAAAACTTATACACCAATTTCTCATTATCCAGGGACTGTACAGCTATGTACCTTCAATTTAGATTATCCTTATGTTCCAGATTCTCCAAGGACGTAGCCAGAATTTCTTGAAGGGGTCAAACAAATATTGGATGATTTTTTTTTCTTCTTTTTTGCTCGTCACTTTTCAAATTTAAAGAGAAATTCAGTATCTATGGAACCTGCTGTCGCACATTTATCGTTAAAATTTATTTCAAATTTTAAAAGTGACTAACAAAAAAAAAATAATAAGGTCGTGGGGCGATTGCCCCATATTCCTCCCTAGCTACACCCTTGAGCTTCTCCACTAGTTATGTTTCAAGTGAGTCTCGAGTGGTTAGGTTAGAATTTAACTAGAACCTCAGGCCTGATTTTAAAAAAGTTCCCAACTTTCTTACCACATCAGTGAGGAGATTCTAATGAAAATTCATTTTCAAATTCTATGATCATATTTGTATCATCATTTTAATCGATGAAGTTATTTTTATTATTCTACAAGAGAATTTTACTGAAATTTGTCGCTTTCGTAACGCTACGTAACTAAGCTCGCATGGTTGAACTTGAAACTCTCTTTTGTCAAAACTCATTGAGAACGAATAACTAACTTCAAGTACAACTCACGATGAATTTTATTTATGTGAATATCTTCACTTCAAAAAGTAAAAATGCGTAAAAAACAGTGATTTTATTGAATATCAATTCATAGTAATTCATGACAAAAATTCGTCCACTTTTATTAAAAGGATAACATACGTGATTTGTATTTATAGTACGTCTATTAATTGAATCTCATAGTGACCAGTCGCAGTTAGTTGAAGTGTAATATAAATATTATATCGATAAAAATATCGATATATATTATTATCAACAATAAATCAAAATTTTTAAGATATATTTAAATCACGATCATTTGTTTTGACCCAGCAACCAGCGAGTGGCGAGGGCATACCGACAACCCTGGCCAACAGTTGCTGAATAAAAGCGTTTAAAAAAGCAAACAGTTCCCAATGTTACCAACATTATACCTTGGTGCTTACCTACGCAACAATTATCGTCAAATGCAACGCTGGATACAATTTTCATCTACAAAACAGTGGTTAGGTTCGTCGCACGCATCTAAAATCGAGATTAAGTATTATGGAAAGAAAATCAACGTGCTGCCAAGATGGTGTAGTGTCCGGTAAATTGAAACGAAATATATAAATCGCAGACGCCTTTTGGTTGATGATATTCCGAAACAGTTGGTGAATGGATGTACCAATCCACTCAGATTGAGGAAGAAATTTGAAAAATTGATACTAAACTACCTACATTCACACTTTCTTCACTCTGGTACCACTTGCTAACAATTTATCGACTACCTATTGAAAAAGTGGACCCGACAAATGTGTCTAAAAAAAAAAAAAAAAAAAATTGTGAAAAAAAATGCACCCATTCACATTCGTAAATTACGTACCTAGTACACCTTCCAACATCAAATCTGAAATCGAAATGGGAGAAAATCGAGAATTATGGAGCACGCCCACGGAATCGTAAATCAGCGTTGTAAATTAATTGTCGTTGAATGCCCCCGCTTCCTGTTCAGTTATTTATAAATGTTACCCCCTTCTGCAATTCTCCCACTAACCACTTTTTCCTTGTACGTCTAAGAGCAGCACACTCGGCTTTAATACTGTGCGACAAAATCTGTCAAACTGTCTAAGCTGTTCCCATTGATTCATTTCTCGTTCGTTCGTTTTCATTTAGGCGTGCTTTGAAAAAAAAAAAAAAAAGTCAAAAAAAAAAGAGAGGAAAAATAGATACTCGGCACTTAACAAATACCTTCTTCTTGAGAGTAATATATCGCTCATTTTATGTTTCAACACTATGATTTTCTGCGTCTACAAATTTTCGGCACAAGCAACCGATGGTATTAATTTACGATTTTTCTTACCAAAACACAAAAAAATGTGTTTCGAAAAAAAAATAAATAAATAAATAATATAAGTTTTACGCAACGATGACTTTTACAACGAATTTTCAAAAATACGTTATCATTAAGTGTAAAACGAGTAGGTAATTTAATTGAATCGAAGAACATTGAACCAAGGGGTTTAAGAAAAACATAAAAATAATTTTATTCAAAATGTACAGACCGACAGACAGACTCGTGACGTGAAATTCTCCTTTTTACCAGATCTCAGCATCACCTCTCCAACTGATATCGACTATAAGAGTAGGTTACCTACTACTATATCTTATATAAAATTTAATAAAAAATTAGTTGGGGAAGTGGCGCTGAAATTCGTTAAGGGGGAGAGTTTCACTTCACGTGTTTGTCTATATGTTACCGTTAAATTATGATATCTGTTAAATCATAAAACGAAGTAGTTATTTTACAGAACACCTGTCAAAGAAATACAGAAGGATTAAAGAAGAAAAACTGTGGGCTAAGAATTGTCCTCAGAAGAAAAATTTCACAAATTGTCGATGGGTTGCGCCGAAATCGATTTCGGAGTTACTGATATGGAAGGAATGCATTATCTCTAATTAGATTATTTCCAAATTTCTTTATTTTAGCTGAATTAATTAACTTTGTATGATATTTTTGTGAGACTGGTGGTAATGTATGTAATTTTTGAGAGTTGAAATCAGTCCAGTTGGATTGTCAGCCTCCAGTTAATTCCTCTTGAATGTCGAGTGTAGATTTGGTCCCATTGTTGTTACCTGTAATTACCATGGGGGAAAGAAGCCATTGTCAATTATAAATGGATCTTAAAAAGGTGTTTGCGTTTTAACTTGCTACAATAATTTAAGAGTGCACTCTTCCAGTGCAGTTATTAGACATTATTCGATTGTTGATGTATGTGCGTATTCGGACGCAGGAAGTAGTTTCGATTTTCTGTTATCTAATGTTAAGGGATCCAAATACTTTCTATTTCTCTCATCCACTTAATTTTAATCTTTACATAAAATCGGTAGCACTATTTCTTCGTTCTTACAATTTATTTCAGTTTGATGAAATTTAATTTCGTTAAAATTTGGTAGTATTCGTGCCAAATAAAAGATTAAAATACGTACGTACCATTAAAATTCTTTGGTTTAGTTGCGTATCCAGGATTCTTCAATTGGGATTACCATATTCAAAAACCAAAAAAAATTGGAATATCTGCCATTAAGACTTTGAAGAAGGCAGCAGGTACGTTCATTTAAACTAATTAGTAAATGAAAATCAGCCTAACCTTGTCCAAAATACGTACAAAAGAATTACCTACATTAATGTTGTTTTAATGGGAAAATATCATTTTCTCAGGTTTCAATTCTTCTATTCTGATGAAACAAAGCACAGAGAAATTCTGGGAGTGTCTTTTTATGAACTGCAAAATTTTACAAAAAATAGTACAACCTGCCTTAAACAGGTAAATAAAATTTAAAAAATTGTTAGATACAGTATCAGCAAAGGTCTCACCACTGTATTCTACCCCCACCAGTTTCAGGAAAAACGAAAAAGTATAAACCTAATAGACATAGTTATAACATATGTTTACAATATCAAAATTTAACTTAAAAGTTATTTCTTTTTGAGGTCATACGAAGTTTCTTGGAATCGCATCCTTCATCTAATTTTAAACTATTATATTTCTTAATAATGAAATGCATCCTCAGTATTAAATAAAAAATTATAATTTTTTAAGTTATTTCCTTCCTATGACTACTAATACAAAGTTGATGTTCTGGATTGATTTCAAATTTGCACAAAACCTTCATACAATTAAAAAATACACAGTAACTAACTACTTAATCTTCCATAGCAGACAATAATAAAATTTAATGAAAACATACCGAAAAATGATGCCAGCGCTGTACGTGTGTCAATTGAGAAACTTTTTAATGTGAAAAATTTTTGAATGCTCACTCAGTAGGAAGTTTTCCTTCTTTATTCCTTTTATATTTATTTGACATATGTTATATTCCCCATTTATATAATTTAATTAGTTATTCATGAATTAAAGGACGGCTGATAGAGGAAAAAGTAACATTCAGGCTAAAGAAAAAAGATACGTCTATGATTTAATAAAAAGGTAGTACGTTAAGAAATTTAATGAAAAATTTATAATTTCGAATAAATCTAGACTAGGCATTTCGCAAGAAATGAGGCTTGAATTACATATTTCCATGATGAGGCTCAAAAGTAATTGGCATTGTAGGCCCTGTCCATGGAAAAATACTTTTGGAATTACAGTGTATTGGAAGGCATACACACACTACTAAGCCTTGAATATAGGGAAGGCTATTTCTCGCATTACACTTAGAACAATAAAATTGGTGTCCATATTAGGCTTAGTCCTCGATGCCAGTTGGAAAAAGGGAAAAAAAGGGAAACCTTGGGTTCAGGCGAAGCCTGTAATTTCGATCCAGCCTGAAACCGGACTTTGAGTAATTGTCATTTTAGCCTAAAAACGTTATACTTTTTTATAACATCACACAAAATTATTCGCTGCCACAGCCTGAAAACGTTATCACTGTAATGGCATAAAAGAAATCTTTTAGGACTAGATAAGACTACTTTACGTATTACACCATACATTAAATATTAATATCAAAAATGAATATCAATATGTCTGAAGTATTAAAATAATTAAATAATTTACTATCCACGACTGTGATGATCGACCTTAACTTCTGAATTCAGTCTTTAAATAAAATAATTAAATACAATCAATAAATCATAATATAATAAAATAATATTTTGTACATACAACAGTACGGTGATTTGGATGTTTTGCTTGTTGTGGTGATTTTTCCTTCTCCTTCCTAAATCGTATTTTTCCTACACTTGGCTATGCAGGTGTTTTTACTCTTTTTTTTTACCTATCTGTTGGGTCCTTTTTTTTTGTTTGGTTGTGTGACTTTTTCAGATGTCACATTTCCCATCCCCATCACAGGCACACATAGTCTGTGTAGTAAGGAGCTGAGTTTTGATGTCGGTTAAAGTAGGTTCTGCCGGTCATTTTGACCCACCTGGGAGGATGGTTTGCTCCCTTATATTAAGGATTTTAGGTATTTAAGGATGGTGAAGCTGATGCATATACCAAAATTCAGATTCGTTTAAATTATCTCCTTTTCAAATAATAATTTGCCTGGACTATAAATTTTGTTAACCTTGACTGTGATACACAAAAAAACTCATATATTAAACTGCAAGACTTGTTTTCCAATGATTTACAAAGTTGGTACATTTAATGAGGGGTAAATATGGTATACATTCGGTTATCAAATAACAGATTGAAAGGTCAGAGTCCATTGTAAGTGCTTCGCCACTCTGGGCCACAATATTTCTGCAACTTTTTGTTTCTTTCTTTTACACCTTCCCACGATTAGTAAATTATGTTTTTTGTATTCGTTTGGCCGCTAATTTTACCTCTCTGGGATGATCCTGTAAAATGTCCATGAAAATAAGTCGCATAATTAAAGTTCAACAGTACGTCACTACTGCACAAACAGCAACAAATTGTAGTAAGGAGTCAAAAGTATCAGTATCAGACATCGTATGAAATCGAAAGCTGACAAAAACAACACAGAAAAAGACCAAAAAAAGAAGCTGAAAGATAAAAAATTTTTAAAAATACAATCTACAAGAATTCCAAGTTTGTTTATCTATTCGTTTTTGTTTCAATTTTTCATGTCTTTTTAGATATTTATCTCTAAATTTAAAATAAATGAATTTGTGTTTTTCTGTTGCTAAATGCTAGTTACGCAAAAAGTATCATTATCAATTGATGTAGCACCGATGTATCGATACTTCATGAATCTGGGTTTTGCAAATTGAAAAATTAGTGATGATGAAACGTTAATGATGGCAGTAAGAGAATGTGAGGGCAAAATTGCGAGAAAATGAACCACGAGTATAGGTATAAGTACCTACATTTGAAAATATGTATTTAGATAGGAAAGTGTTGTAACAAAAAATATGTAAACTTTTTTTTTTTAAATAAGTAACTTATGCGGGAATATTTACTTTAAATATATTAATAGTTATTCAAGCAATGTACCTCCATATTATAAACAATAATATTTTTCATTATAGTGTTAAAAATACAGATGATATACACACAGAATATTGAAAATTCAGTAGGATAAGAAGTCAAATAATGGTAAGTAAAGGAGGAATCGAAAAAGTGTCAAATTGAAGGAAATGAGTCACATTCTTGGGTATCAGGTGTAATTCTGAAAATATGCTGTCTGGATTCCAGCCGAAAAAGTTTACTTTGTTTGAAGTGGAGAGAGCCGAATAGTTACCTATACGAGTATGTTTGAGGAGTACTGTGTGTCGCCCAAAATTTTGTGTTCACGATTCTAAGAAAACTACCGGTTGCATATGGCTGAAATTTTTAAAAGAGATAGTTCTCATATTGGAGCAGATCTAAAAGAAGTTTTTTGCCTGTCGGTTAATTAGTTTCCAAGTAAACTGGAAAACAAAAAATTCCTAGAAAAGTCGTTTTTTCGGAATTATGAGAAAATTACGAAACGGATCAGGCTAAAATTTTCACAATAGACTTTCCTTATGTTGGTGCAAGTTTCTTAGAAATTTGGTGCCTGTTAATTCAGTAGTTTCGGAGAAAACTGGAGAACAAAATTTTCCGAAAAAAATTTTGTCTTCATGGTTTTAAGAAAACTACCAAACCGATAGGGCTGAAATTTTTAAAAAAGATAGCTATTTTATAGGGACAGTTTCTTGCTTATCGGTTAAATAATCTCTGGAAAAGCGGTTTTTAGTGACGAAACATCGATAGATCTATTGTTTTTGTAAAAGATATGAATAACTATTAATAGTTTTTTCTAATTTCTTAACCCGAAACTAGAAATAAAATATCGATATAAATATCGATTGATATCGATATAAATACCAATTAATATTGTTGAGACCATTAATTCTTCTTCCCTCTCACTCCTGCAAACACACGATTACTATTTTATATCTCTGTTCGCAGATACACTGTATTACCATCTCCGCCGCTCACTCATCCATCTCCGTACATACTCGTTTATCTCACTCAACCTGTACTCATACTTAAATTATGTAACTGTTGCAAAATACACACGCTTCTTGGACGCTACTTCGATCAATACTTTATTTTATGTTACTAATTTGTGTCTTCAACGGTCCTCATCCTCTATAAATATTAATTGATATCGATATAAATACCAATTAATATTGATGATATTATTTTGCAATATTTTCAAGCTCTCTCTCTCTCTCTCTCTCTCTCTCTCTCTCTCTCTCCCTCTCTCTCCCTCTCTCTCCCCCTCTCTCACTCTCTCTCACTCTCTCTCTCTTCCTCTCTCTCTCGCTAAAGTTTTCTTCATACTGACATTGCGCTACTCGCGTGTCTCTAAAAAGTGCCATAAAAATATAAACAAAAATTCTTTTTTAAAAAAAACTTCATTTCCACAATAACGGAGAAATGAAAATCATTTTCAACTATTCTGAATTGATTTAGAAATCTTTTACTTTACTTGCTAAAATCGATTCAATAATGAACTTCGTTTTAGTGTTAAAGGTTGCAAAAAATTAATATCGGTACACATCAATATAACTCACGTTTGGTATGATAAATAACAAGGAATAACATAAATTCTATTAAATAGTTGAAAATAGGAAAAATAATTTTTCGATGAAAATTTCTTCAATAAAAAATGAAGGTAAGTACTAGCTACGTACTTAAGGTTTTTCATAATCCAGTAATTTCAAATTCGAATGAAAATAATGATATTATTTCGAGGTAGAGAAGTTGCGATAGTATCTCATAACTAGGGATCAGGTGAGTAATCCGTTTATACTTGAAATAATACATAGATATTATGTTCTCATCAGCTCTTTCGAGACAAAAAAAGATATATATATATATAAAAAAAAACAACGTCATCAATTTTCGAAAATATTGTAGGTTTCGTGACCAAATACAATGAAACCATTAATACCATGTTCGAAATTATGTCATTGCTTGCGGTCATTGTTTTGTGACGTTGAAACGTGAATTACCTTTCAGCATAATCGCAAACACTTCCAAAGGCGTTTCCAATTCTATGACAACGGTTATACAAACCGCTATTGCTGACAGTAACTGTAATTAATTCGAAAATAATATTAATAAATGGCAAAAAAAAAGGAGCAACGTATTAGTTTTCTAATTAGCAAGATACCAGCACATAAAAACTATAAAAATAAGCAACCTTTTACGCTTCGTCGTAGGTGGATTATCTCAACAACGAAAAAAGCCACACGAAAAGCCTTGGTAAACATTTTTTTTTTTTAAAAGTGGAATATTTTCAAATAGTTAGAAAATAATAAGCTACAGTTAAATAGTGCGTCTGCTAATTAATTTGACTCGTTTGAGGATTACATACCGACGGTATTAATGAACGAGTGGTATTAAAAAGGCCTAACGCCATCGTATTTATCGGTAGAGCCGTTGTTTGCAGCACTGCAAGCCGTAGCTGCGAAATAAAAAACAAACAAAATAAAAAAATTGGTAATTTACAGCTTAAAAAATAATATAGGTAACTACGTAGTTGGTCGGCCAAGGATAACACAACTAACACTGTAATTGAATTTCGTAAAAATAAAATCGCTCCGAAATGATTATAGAGACTTGAATTTTCAAAAAATTTGGTAGTAAGTGCTAAAATAGATTTCGATAACAGCCGCACATAAGCGCGGTTATTCTCGATCATTTGAATATTATTTCTGTATTTACGGCGAACAAGATAGGCAATTAGTGACGCGCGTTCCCTACGCGTTTTCGTCAGACAAATACAAAATAAAGGTTCGACTGAATGTCTCCGAGAATGCCTCAAGATTTCGCAACAACAGCCATTAGTGCAATAAATGAGGAGTTTTCGAAAGAGCATTTTGCAGGAATTTTGGAAGTTGGCGGTATTAATAGGTATTCAAGCGAAATTTGCGAAGTAATTGTGACTCGACACACAAAGTGGTTGCCATTAGGCGAATTTTTTCGTAAGCTTTGAAAACGGTGCAATGGATGTGAATCCATTGCACCCAGTACTGAATAAATCATCAATTATTGCCTTTAAAGGTTGGTTTCGGTTAAAGATACCCAGAATTGATTGGATTTTCCACATAATTTATTGTAAAAAATCATTCACATTGATGTGTAAGATGATTCTTATCGAAAAAAACCATTCTCAAGAATCGCCGAAAAAACCTTAGAAAATAAAAACGTTGGTCACCTCATCGTCGAGCCACTTATCAGAAAACGACACTTGTGCGCCACGGGGTGTCGCGTTCCAATATTTTGTGTCCAAACTTTTTTTGTCAGAACTTTAAAACAACGCTTCAAAACATATTTAAAAAAAGTGTTGTTTTTTATTTTTGTTCCAAATATCTCGTTCATTCCAATGGACTTATTGAAAAGAATATTCATTTTAACTAAATTAAAGAAAAAAAAATTTTCTACAATTTAGTTTTTATAATTTTCTTATAGAATAAACGGTTTTGTCAAAACAGCGTAGTAGAGTCAGTCAATTTTTGAAATGCATGAAAAATGTAAGTCTATACTTTTCGGGGACATCCTCTGTACTTTCTTAAGAAGACTAAAATTAACGTCGAGAGTTTTGAATTGAGGGCGAATATTTGCCAATAAAAATAAGTCTCATAATAATGATGGAAGTAATAACAACGATGATGAGAGATCCATGATTTTTATGAAAGGGGATGATTCTAACAAATAAGTGTGCTTACGGACGTGCCTAAAAAGGGAGCATAGTCGCTATAAATGAGTTTCATCCCCACTGCTCTCCTCTAAAAAAAAAATTGGATAGAGCTAAAAAGGAATGCTAAAGAAACAATTACTTACGTAAACCTAGTATCATTTAATCAACGACAATCAAATGGTGGGTGTATTACATTCATGTTTTTTAGTTTTTTCTTGGATTTAGCAATCTGCCTCAAAAACTATAGTTCTCTACACTTATGAGTATTTCTTAGTTCATTCAGTAAACTAGAATATGGATCAGAGGCAGCCCAATAGCGTGTTTCTGTGGCTAGAGCCACTTTCATTTGAAAAAAGGGCGCCAAAACGGTGAAATAATTAATGTCAAAAATGAATTTTTTTAAATACGCTTTTACAATAAAAAAAATTCAATTGCTGATGGGGTTCGAACCCGATACTTCCAGAATAAAAAGTGAGGTATGCGACCCTGGGTGGCTCAATCCAACCCAATACATAGCCCAACATAATTTACCCATAATCAAAAAACCACTCCATTGAGTGTTCCACAAGCATCTCCACCAACAGAATTCGGTGAAGATGCGAGTTAAGGGCCCCAAGACCTGCTCAGCTAGCCAGGTGATCGATTGAACCACTTTATACCATGCAACAGGGAGGAAAAAAAAAAGGTGAATTAAGAGAAATTTACCTCATAGCTGAGTGTCCGAGAAGGCATCTTTTTCAAAAAGAGCAGCCTGAGTTTACCTCAATTGATTGCCTCGAGCGGGCCCGATGCCCGCGAATTATAAAATTAAACCATTATAAAAAAATAAAAATGTATTAAAAATTTCATCTTTACAGAAAATATTGACAAAAAATTATATCGACCTCAATGGTCGACGACAAAACAAAGGATGAATACGTACATAATTCACAGTAAAATATTAAAGTATACAGGAAAAAAATAGTTCAGAACAAAATGGCTGGGGATTTTCTGACAACCGAGGTTGTATAGTGTCATTGCCACCACTAAAAATGAAATGGTGGTAATGAAAAGATCGAAAGTAAAAGAGAGGGAAAAAATGTTTAGGCTACGTAGCTAGGCTAAGAGTTTAGCCTAGCTAAAGACGCTCACGGCGTTTTAGTGTGTAATTTTGATTTTAATTTAATTTTATTATTATTATTGAGGGAAAAATATGAAAGGTTTTTTAAATTTTGAATTAAGGGGATGGCCGCATTCCACAAAAGTTTATATTCATTATATTATACATTTTTTCTGAGATGGTTCAAAAAAATTTTAAGGGGGTCTCAATGCATGAAGGGCGCAAAAATATGGTGAAGCCACTGGCGCAAATTAGCTCGGGCCGCTACTGATATGGATGCAACCAAGAAATTATTTTACATCAATTCAAGATGAATATGGCCTTTTTAAATTTTATCAACGTTTTGTGGTATTCCCGGGTACTCATATAGCTTATCCTCTGAAATCCTGACAATATCCTGAGTTCCAAAATCTCACAAGACCACGGACCTCAGCAAACACACTCGTACAGGATTACCACTGCCCAACAGGATAACTCTGCCAAATGTCCTTGGACTCGAATTTCACCATGTGCAGGAGATTTAATATGCCTTTTTCACCACGAACTCGTATTTTATTCCATGGTAAAACTCACCGAATTAACATTTAACCAGGAACCATTTTAGAACACCGCCAAATTTTCCTCATTGCCCAATAGAAAAACTAATACATCATTGTGTAAAAACATATATCTTGTATTACAGAAAAAAAAAAAAACATTTGGGAAACTATGAAAAAAATACATGTTTTTTCAATTGTGATCGCAAACAGAGAACTGAACAAGCAATCAAAGTTTATCTGTCCTTTGAATGAAAAAAAAGGTAGTGGTAATAAAAACCAGTTTACAAAAAGTACAAAGTCTTATTATCTAATTCCATGGATGATTTTTTATTAGGAAGGGGAGGAAGGAAGAAGGAGAGAATACGTTGAAGGTACAAGAATAAGTTTGAAAACTAAGAAGACATATGTTGAGAAAGGTAAGGAATGGAGAAACATTGAAAAACAAAAAGAATTCCATTTTTAACAAAAGGGTTGTCTGTGGAAGATAAGATGAGTTGGGTTTTTGTCCAAGAAATAAATTCCTGTTCAAAAAATTACAAGGTTTATAAAAAGTAAGACGGGTTGCGTATAAAGGTATTTATGGAAAAGTTTCAAAAATAAATTTTTAAATCGATTGGAATAGGCCAAATGTGTCAATTTCCTTAGGGATTTTTTTTTTTTTTAATTTATTACAACTCCTCGTACATATAATGTAAACTACCAATTTTGGAACAGTACCAATTATGAGTCAAAACTTTTAACCACATTTGCAGTAGTTTTAAATAGTGACAATTGGTTCACAATAGCATAAACTTTGAAGTAGAGAATATTCCGAATATTTTGATCTGTGTTAGCCGATTGTGTACTCTATCAATCCGATTTTGGAAGCTTACGAAGTAGACACCTCAAAAATGTTCAATTTTTCTGATAAATAATTTGAAGTTGTTTGAAAAAAGTGTTATAAAATCAAGGTAAGATGATCAATTATTTTATTTTTGTATTAGAATCGTTCAGTAATAGTTCAGAGAATATATTTTTTGTGTTTTTAAATATCTACCACAATAGAGTCTCTTTTGGTGGTATGATTTCAAGTGCTTAAAAAAACCTCTATTTTTACATTTATAACAGTAATTTCCTTCATTTATATTATAAGCTTATTTTATGAGTATTCTTGAACCCATTCCATCCTATTTCCGTTTTAAAGCTTGAAAAAAAAATTTACCCACACTTGGTTCGACTCACATTTGATACAGAATTTTATTTACGTTTCAGATTGTTTTTCAATAAGAATAATACCAATTGTGGGTCGACCCATAATTAGTAAAAAAAAAAGTGAATTTTAAAAACGTAATTACTCGTAACTGAATGATATTATAAATACTCAAATAGGCTAGATAGTATAGTGATATGATGACGTATACAATAATTTTACAGTAAGTCAACTGACCCACATTTGGAATGAAACACTTAAATTTGAATGCCCATAGGACAAATGTGGGTGGGGATAAAATTACTTTTAATGCTTCATTAGGTAGAAAAATATGCCTGTTTTGTAAGAACACATCAACATTTGGGTTCTACCAATTTTAGGAGGAGATATCGCCTCCATAAGAAACTGATCCTCAAGTGGTAGTTTATCTTAGATATTATTATTATTACGAAAGCAGGTAATTTTGAAATGAGATAGCAGCCTCAGATTTCACATCTATTATTAAATTTATCATAGAAAAATCGTCACAAAATAAAAAGCGTGGGAGGCTTCTACAATAAAACTATAAAGTTTATAGACGCCTACAAACCTCTATAAACATCCATAAGATTTTGTAACGCACAAATTTTCACTGAGTTTTTATAGACGCATAATTTGGTGTCTATAAAATGAGATAAACTTAGTATATCTATAAAAAAATGAAAGACTGAAATTTCCAAATATGTTTTGTAAGAGAATGAGGTTTCGCATTTGGGCAGCAAAGCACTTGCACATTAATTATTCAAAACAAAGTTTATAATTACCCACCTCTTTTATTAAAAAAAAATAAATAGAATGAATATTAACAATGATTTTAAGATTGAATAAAAAAACTAATGCGAATTATTACTACAGTTTATCGAAATAAGTAAGTTGAATGCATGAATAAATTTATTACTACTTAAGTACCAACTGCAGTACATCGAAATAAGCACCTAATTAACAATTAAGTTAAAGCTCAATTTAATTTTTGATTATGTGATGATATTCATTCATTGAAATTGCCAAACAAAATTTTATTGTGAAAGTACAATTTATACTAGAGAGCTGAAATTTTCTGGAGATGTTCGTGAACGTCAGCTCAAGATTGGTTGAAAATTTGGCTGAAATTTTCATGACTGTGTCTAATTAAGATGATGAAGGAATTTCAGCCAAACTTTCAACGAAACTTCATCTAACGTTCCTGAACATCTCCAGAAAATTTCAGCTCTGTAGAGTCGACGGTTCTTTTACAATATTACATTCGTCTACAACAACATTACTTCGAAGTTAATGAATTTATTTTATAAAAAATTCTTCTATGGAGATTAGTTGACAAAAAATATGACGTCACATCGATTGCTTTTATAGAATGCTTGTAAATACCTACAAATATCCATAAACTTCTATGAACTTTATAGGTATGTCGTAAACGCCTCTCAGAGTAACAATTACTTTGTGTTAAATTAATAAACAAAAATTAAAAACATGAACAAAAATTACACTACATTACTTATTGCATTATTTGATTCGAAAGTACTCACTTATTTCATACCAATAAGTACGCAAAGCATCTATTCACCTGAAATTGAAATGCTGATGAAAGCCCAAAAGGTGATACGCCATTAATTAAGCGACAAATTTTCTTGTGCTGTGAAAAAAATATTCATTTAATTACTTTCCACGAATGAATGAGAAAGGAATAAATCATAAAATCGAATCGCATCATAAACGTTAAGGAAATAGAAAATCAAAAGACAGGAAATTTTCGACTAATTATCCTCATCAAGAGCAAGCAGTGCTTTCAAACATTACTACTTTTTGTGAGGACAAAGGATAACAATCGACTGCAATAGGAAACTGAAAAATACCTGATAATAATAGGCGACAGTAGTAAATTCAAAACTCGTCTATTAATTCGATGAAAGAATAAAAAAAGAATATTTTCTATTCTCACCCTAAACTGGACGAATTTTTATGGAAACATTTCGAGAATAATATATGATAGGTACTCACCGAATCAACGAGTTTCTGTGAAGCAAATGTGAGCACCAGCAGATACGTGGATATGAAAATAAAAGTAGAGAAATCTTTTACCAACGATATTTTACTGTAGACGATGGTCATAAAATAAACTTTTAATAAAGTTTTAGCTACTAATGTGCCGAAAATACAGACAGATGTGACGCCGAACCATTCGTAAACATAATCGCTAACGTCCGATAGATTCGCGTGTAAAATTCGAAGATATTCTGAAAATGTATTGGAATAAAAAAATAGGTAAACTCGATATTTTTGCAGTGACCATTCATCTTTGCTGCGAAATTTCGAATTCTGGCCTACACCTACAGAACCCTGAAACAAAGTCCAGATCATAATCGTACGGATCGTTTTGGCATTTACAACCACCTCCCTGAAAAATTACGTTCAATATTATATTCAATTGAAATCCAACCCACAAACAACTGACTTGACGTCCCTTCCTACCCTTCTCGTAGATCTGCAACCACCAAACACCACTATGTACCACTTCGATTAATGAAGAAAGTGCTGACGACGATACACAAACAGTGATGATGGAATAATAACAACCGTCTACCCTTTTGACTCCAAAGGCGAGGTCATGAACTTCAAAATCTGAAGAAAATATTTTCCTTAAAAACCAAATCAATAGAAAATTATTAAAGGTAAGTCGTATGGAAAGAGAAAGTAAAACAAACTCACGATTACAATATGCTTCAGCTGCGACAGTATGACTGGAGCTCAGGGATGCCAACCCTACGTCAATAGATGTAGATCTACGTCTTTTTGAACAAAGCTTAAAAAGCTACGTCTTTTTCTATGTCTTTTTTTTTTAATCTACCTCTTTCTACTTCTTTTTAGGGAAAAATAATGTCTCTGAAAAAAATCGCATTTATTGACTAAAAATTGTTTTTTTAATCCCAAATTTTTCAAAATTTTTATCAATTGTACTATTTTATACCTTACAATTCATACAACATAATAATCTCGGCATTAATATTTATAACTAATGAAAAATAAGCATAAATTTAAATCATCATTTTAATTTTTATTAAAATAAGTACACAATTTTTGTCATCTATAAATGAAACATTTATTGGTATCACACCTGATAGTTAAATGATATTTCAAGTTTTGAAATTTGAATGAGAAAATATTACCAATAAATGATAATTCAACATAAAAGATGTTTGGAAAAAAATTAGCTTGTGGAAAAAAAAGAGAAGGAAAAAGAAAATGGAAAATTTTTTGAAAATTACCTTAAAACCTATAAAATATGGTCTGAAGGGCAAAATATGGCATTTTAATGTAATCTTCTTAAATTGGAAAGATATTTCATTAAATCTTTGATAGTAATGATGGAAAAAAACATTTTATAACATCAAAATCCTCATCCTATCAAGTACCAATAGGTATTTAATTGCAGTTATCTTCATAAAAATGGCTTAAAAACATCTGCTAGAGGGGTCCCATAAAAAAATTTTTTGGGAAGTTTCCCCCCCCGGACACCCTCTATTGGTTAAAGGTATCACGTACTGAAAATAGATAAAAAACAAGATCTACTCTTTTTTTTAGGGAATTCTACGGACTTTTAAAAATGAAGGTTGGCATCCCTGCTGAAGCTAACTTGTGATAAAGACCAAATTTTAACCTTTCAGAACGATCGAACGTTAATCGTAAATTTTTGTACTGAAAATTTCCTACACTCTTGGAAATTCTCACAATGTATTAATAACTAATTGTAGAGACTGACTATGTCTCAATATCGTTCTGTCTGATCGAGCGAATCATTTAAATGAAAATCTATTCCTCCCTAATTCCTTATAAGCGGTTCAAATCTCTAAAAAATGCATTTTAAGATACCAAATTATTCAAGCTTACCAAATTTGGTCAGCGCAGCATCACTGCATGCGTCTTTTAATACAATGTCAATTTCCGCATTTACTTTCTCGTAAAATTCAATTAGTATCGACAAAATTATAAGGAACAACAAGGAAATGTACACCTCCAGCATTGACGTAATCGTTCCTGCGAGTATTGCGATTACAGCCAAGTCAGTTCTCAGATTTGGCGATTCCATCAGCACGGATAAAGACTCTCCGACAGCAAAAATTCCGAACAAAACAATTTCGAGAGAAATGAAAAAACCACAGTTCGCAGCAATGGTAACGTCTGCCCTCGATGATGATGAGGTCATTTTCTCGTCAATATCTTCGAGGAGGCCGACTAACTTGGGAAATTTATGACTATTGAACATGTAACCAATGTAAAATGTGATAATTTGGATCATGTATCCATACAGCAGAGGCCTAAAAGGAGAAAAAATATTCTCATTAACAGTCGGTAGATAGACTAGTACGAAAACAGGAACCACAACTGGGCACGAAGAAAAAATATGTGCGCAACAACCAAACAAAACAAAAAATTTAACATCATGTGTGAAACATATACTGTTTTCTGGGGTAAGTTAGAACAGAATTTTAGCAGTTTTTCATTTTTGCTTTGGACACTATTATTTTAGTTTATTATTAACACATACGTTGCGAAAATTTACACCCACATAGAACCTATCACATTGAAGTTGAGGATATGACATTTATTCTTGGTTATTTACACATCATATTTCATACTTGTACCTCATAATACATAGCACCCTCAATAATGCCCATGAATTATCAGAAAAATAAATGAAAAAAATTAAGAATTTCGCAATGGCTTATTTCCATTATTTGGGACACCATATATGTACAGACCTTAAATATGAGGTATTGATAACATGCTGTTGGAAAATATTAGAATACCACCTTCTTCTGCCTCCTTTACGTTCATAACTTATTTATTTTCAGTTTACTACTAAAAAAAAAGTGCAGATAATTTCAATTTTGAAATAAATACACATTTTTACCACCCTGCAACAATTTTGGCTCCTATAATGATTGTAACAAATATAGATGAAATTATTTTTGTCTTGAATTTTATGTGCATCAACTTTACACAGAAGTATTTTGATTGCATATTGCAACTGAGAAAACTAAAAATAAACATACACTGAAACCCCCCCCCCTTAGTGGAAGAATTAATTTTGTCACTCAGTAAAGAGCCGGATACAGAAAATAACATCATTACGCGGGGAAATTAAAATGAAGTTATATAGCTACGCATTGTACCCAATAAATATATTGCTCATGACTTGATCAGATGCAGGGAAAATTATACAGCCATTAAAGCCTCGCTCCATCATATTCCATTCTAAGCGAAACATGCCCAGTCCAGAAAGAATAGTGATTTACAAAAAAAATAAAAATAATAATCATAATCATAATCATAATAATAATAATAATAATAATAATAATAATAATAATAATAATAATAATAATAATAATAATAATAATAATAATAATAATAATGGTATTAATGGTAATAATAATATTAATTGTGGGACTCACTTGTAGGAGGTTTAGGGGCTTGGACCCCTGACAATAGTCACTGCCGCAAGGCAGGTCAATATTCGTTTATATGATGTTAAACAAATTGCACTATTTACATTTGATCGTAATTACTTGCACATACATGCAAGTAAAGTATGAGTACCAAACCATGACTAATCTCAACAATACAATGATGTCACAATTTTGTACATGAACCGCGCCATCATTTTTTACCATTATAAAAAATGACACACAAACATACGTAATTACTACGTATGTGCGTTGATGTGTGTGTAATTAAGCCCGTATATAAACCGTCCGAACTGGCTCTAAAATTGCCAGGATTTGCCCAGGTTTTGGCTTACCCATATGTTTATAAATAAAGTGGTTGAATACATAAAATCTATAGATTACCCCTTCTGGTGAGAACATCTTTTCACAACAAGGTATTCCACAATAATAATAATAATAATAATAATTAATAATAATAATAATAATAATTAATAATAATAATAATAATAATAATTAATAATAATAATAATAATAATAATAATAATAATAATTAATAATAATAATAATAATAATAATAATAATAATAATAATAATAATAATAATAATAATAATAATAATAATAATAATAATGATAAAAACAGCCTCACAAATATCATTTCAATTAGGAGCAGGTACATCGGATTTTTATGGTTAAGTTGTAAACTTTGAACATTTCTGCACAATACCTTAATAATACTAACAAAATCGAAGTAACGTCAACTGAAAGAGTGAAATAAAACAATGGAAAATAACTGATTTAAAGACAAGCGCAGGCCTGTATCATATGATCATATCATATTGAAATGAACTACTCCGTAAATATTGAGAAAAAACATTCATCTACAGTTTGATGATTCTTCAATATACTTCAATTTTGCATAATTTTGGGATGGAGACACAGGACACGAAATATCAGCAAATCATAATAGTTAGCCTAGGTATTTACAAATATACCTACTTAGGTGATTTTATTTTATGCCTTCAAAAGCTTATTTAACAATTACACGTAAATTAATGCTATCACTTTATTACAGTGTAGAATTCCGCACGAAAATCTCATTACGTCAACCAAATCAATGATGGTTCGGAAAAAAGTTTATTTCAATTTCATTTTATCAACGTGAATACTAATGGCGTATTTTATTTATAAATTTTATTTATAATCGGTTTTAACCTGTGGCTTTGCTCGCATGTATACAATAAATAGGTACGGCAGTTACCATTTGACCAATAATCTTCTTACTATAAATGTTTCATGCTCATTAATTCGGCTCTTTTTTTTTCTTTCTTTTTTTACATGAATAAAAAAAAATAGAAAAAAATCCAAATTATTTAAAGAGCTGTGGGGAATTGAACCTATGCCCTTATGGGGCTTTCATCAAACAGCAGAATTTCTTACCCATTGAAATCCAAGTTTTGATATATTTGTTACCCACAAAATTAGAATTTGGTCATTTCTAAGATTGACTAGTCTAAACTAAAATTGGAAAATTATGTTTAACCCTACGAGTACTGACCAATCAAAACTATAATCGGAAAATGTGTTGGATGGTTCTGGTTCTGACAGGTTAAAACAAAAAAAAATAAATTTTCAGTTGAATCCAATAGTACCTAGTCAAAACCAGTAACTGAGTGTACCAGTATTTTTCTTACAGAAATAAAAAATGCTACATCTAGATTTAATATATTACTTATTTTAATTTTTAATGTCACGTGGCATTTTTTTTTTTTGGTAGAGTTGTGGAGTCGACTGATCCACAATTAGGATCAGCTGAAAAAACCTAAAATGGTGTAGTCGACTAAGTCAAAATACAAATTTGGTGGCAGTGGATAACAGTTTTGACTAAATTTTCAAGCAAAACCGGTTTTAAATTACTTTGTGTTTTGAAATTTGTATGTTGGTCAGAACTAGAACCAGCTTATGCACTTTCCAATTCTAGTTTTGTCTGGTCAGTACTAGAAGGGTCAAATGTTATTTTCCGATTTTATTTTAGACTAGTCAAAACCAGAAATGACCATATTCTAGGATTGACAGTAACATATTAACTTACAATTTTTTCAACACTGAAATATTAAAAAAACTTAATTACTCTTTCATCTCAAGATTCTTCAATTGCTATAGGAGATAGGCAGCTGAAAGATAAAATTTTTTCAAATACAGAACTAGTTTAACTTTTTTATCATCGTTACTTTTTTTAAAATTCACAGAAAAAAAATTTTAAAATAATGGAAAATGTGTAATGTTTTGTTCCAGTATTTTCTTCGGCCTCCATTTTGGGTGAAAACTGATGATGGAAATGAATTTTTTGTTGAAAAGTAAAGGGGGTCACCACTGGAAATTTTTTTGCACTATCATTAATTTTTGAAATAAATATTTCACAATTTAAAAATTTACAGCTTTCACACTTTTTAATAATAAGAAGAGGGCATTGAAAATAAATAAATTAATAAAATGTTGTTCCTTTTTTGTTCCCTTTCATTTTCATATTCACTCTGTAAACAATGAAACTACATTACCACCTTCAATATATTTTTCATTACCATTTTCTCATTCTACTTGTTTTTTTTGCCATCATTATCTACTTACTCTTCACGCATATAAAATATTGGTGAAAATTCAGTGGTGGAGGTCCCAAGAGGGTAAACACGAGTGCACTGAAGCAAAAATGTGATATTGCAAGGTATGAACAGAGTGATTTTGACACCCCCAAACTAACAGGGTGAATAGAAGACTCCAAATGTATGCTGTAACAAAGAATCTTAGAAATCCACTGTATGTTTGCTCTAAAAAACAAAAATAAATGGTTCACCATTTGTGGTACTCCATTCGAGTCTGTGCAGGGCATGCTCAAATCCTAGAACAGATCAGTGTGCAAGGTGTCAAATTCTGTTTGATCAATATTGCACTGCTACCTCAGCGCTTGTGTGTGCCTACCTTAAAAAGATACTGTAATGATATTTTCATACGAATTATTAAAAATACTCTCGTACATTCTTAATTCGTATTTTCCCACATTATTCTTCATATTTCCGTCTAATTATTCTTCCTTTCTTTCACGTCATTTAAGACTAGTTCAAACCTGTCTTTCAAGTCTTGACTTATCTGATGACATCACCTCTGGTACACCATAAACTGTTTTTGTCTATATTCCATGATGTCATCTTTTCTACGAATATATTTCGATACCTTGCAATAATGGGGTACCGGACATGATTTTCAGTAAACATATTTTCAAATTCTTTAAAAAAAATAAAAAATATCAGTGAAAACCGCATTAAAATTGGTTGGATAGAATGGGAGAAAATGAATGGTAAATTTGAGTTGTCAAAAAACGTTGTGATATTTTTTGAGCAGTGGGTGTGATGTCATAGAATTGACACATCAGCAAACTTTTCACCTCTTTCACAGGTTTCTCATTCATTCATTCCTCACTCTCCTGTGTTTGTACATTGGTTTAGTTAAGCTCATTAATTTAGAAAGTTCATGGTGACTGTGAGGGAGGGTATAAAAGGATGTGCACTTGCACCTACCACTCCCTTATTTATAGACAAATTCAAAACATTGAAAAACAATAAAAACTTAGAAGATCAAAAACCAATTATTCCTTATTTGTTTTTATATTAGAGCACAGCCTTGGAAAAAATTTTTGGTGGTGCCTGAGGAGTTATTTACTTTGAGGGCTGAGTTCATATTTGCAACCCATTTTTAGATTTAACCCTTCATTTAGCCCCCTGTAGCCCAAGAAATGAAATTAAGATAATATTCTTGGATATTATTGAATGATACTTCGATAATATTGTTTTCTGAGGCTCTGAGTTTACATTTATAATCCATTTTTAGATTGAACCCCTCCTTGGCCCCCTGTGACCCCAAACAGGGGGATAAGATAATATTCTTTGATATTATTGAGTGATATATCATTAATAATGTTTTTTGAGGTGCTAGGTTTAGATTTTCAATCCATTTTTTATCAAAACCCTTATTGAGCCCCCTGTGACCCCAAACAGGGGGTTGAGATACTATGCTTAGATATTATTGAGTGATATATCATTAATAATATTTTTTGAGGTGCTGAGTTTAGATTTGCAATCCATTTTTTGATCAAATCCATTATTGAGCCCTCTGTGACCCTAAACAGAAGGTTCAAATAAAATTCTTAGATATTATTGAGTGATACACAATAAATAATGTTTTTTGAGGCACTGAGATTATATTTACAATCCATTTTTAGATTGAACCATTTTTTTTCTTCCTGTGGCCCCAAAAAAGGGATTGCAATTATATCTTCACTTATTATTGAGTGATTTATTAGGTATTGGATGCCCATGTTTTTTGAGACCAACAAAAAACAACAAAATTCAGTAAAACCACTTGCCCAACTTACTTGTAAGAAAAATAAGATTTTTGTATTTGTACTCAGAAACTTGTAAAACATTATAAACAATATATCACACAATAAAATGTGAAAAGTCAAAATTAGCTACTTATATCTGAACCACTTTGGATCACATTAAAAGGAGTTGTATGAAGAAATACATGTCAAAATAAAACTTCAAGTCAAAAAAAATTACCAATAATGTATAACACAATATAATAGAGAAATTCAAAATTAGCCCCTTTCAGAGCTCCTGTGGGATCACATAATGGGTAAAATTAAGAAATTACGTCAAATTCAAAATCAGCAGCTAAAAAACTATTACAAATGATGTATTACACTACAAAATATGAAAAGTCAAAATTTCCCCTTGGGCGTCAAAAATGAATCAAATGAATAAAATAATGTCAAATTTGAACTTTTTGCCTTAAGAAACATTACAAATGATGTATTACATAATAATATGTAAAAAAACAAAATTAGGCACTTTTATGATCCCTTGGGGTCAAAAAATTGATCAAATTGAAAAATTATTGACAAATTTGAACTCAGCACCTCAAGAAACATTACAAATGATGTATTACATACTAAAATGTAAAAAAACAAAATTGGGCCCTTTTTTGAGTTCCTTTGGGTCAAAATATTGATCAAATTAAAAAACTTAAGGTCCACTTTGAACTCAGTACCTCAAAAAATATTTTTTTAAAGCATAAACAAACAATATTATACCACCTTTGGGTTGATTTGGATAATTTCAGTGTATATATGTTAAAAGTTCCAAGAAAATGAATTTTTGGCCCATATCTGCTGCCCCTTTCTTATTTTTGGGATTTCAAAAAATTAGATGTGATACTCAAGCACCCTCATACCAATTTTCAACCTTCTACCTCAGTGGAAAGTACAAAAAATAAATACAGATAGAAATCCAAACTTATCAAATCTTATTTACTTAGGTGATAATTTAGACTTTGAGCTTTCTGTGCCAAAAGTTTTCTTGGGTCCTGAAATGAAATGTGCGCCCATCCTTGCTTCAAAGTCATTTTTTAAAGTCAATTTTGTTCAGTAAATTTTCACCAAAAACCTACTTAAAAATGAAGTATTAATGAGATGTATTGAAACCAGCAACCTCTGATAATGCAAAATACAAAGATGTCAATTCTATGACATCACAACAACAGGGTGCTCATCGAGGTACTGTTTTTGGTGCAGCGCAACTTTGATATCTTATATCTTCCTTTCTATTTAATATTTTTCAAAAAAAATTTCAGAACCTTCATTCACAGGCTTTAGACTATCTCTCCCATTAATTTTAAGTAATTCTGAGAGTCATGTCCGGTACCCTATTCCAATTCCTATTAATTTCTTAAACACTCCTACTTTATGTCATTTCCTTTTAATTTCATTGGTTTTATCTAAATTACGTTTTCCTCAAACAACCAATCAGCAGTCCAGTCAAAATTTTCATAAATAGAAAAATCCAAATTTCATTTATTTGAAAATGGGTTTCTTTTTGATGAAATTTGGATTTACAAAATAAAAATCAGAAATCAAATGTTTAGAAATAGTAGATTGCATGACAGGGGGAAGGTATGTAATTAACGAGGCTAAGTTTGTGGAGTGAGGCGAAGTCGAGTGATGTAATTGTCAAGTTAATCGTATACTCTCCAACCCTGTCGCATATACTATTTTAATTTTAGATGAAACTAGCTTTAAACCAATTATATTCTCACCGTAAATGTTTCATAGTCTTTTTTATTTTTTATATGAACAGAATAAAAAAAAGGGAGAAAAAAACTACAAAATATTTAAGGGGCTGTGATGAATTAAACCCACGCCCGTTCGAAGCTTTCATCTGACAGCACAGTTTCTTTGCCATTGGAATCATAGTTTTTGTGCAATTTATGTTACATTCTCACTTTCCACTTTCAGCTTAAGATTCCTCGGTAGCTATTGGAGATAAAAAGCTGAAATTGGGACTGTTCGAAAGAGGAGAAAATTTTCTCAAATCTAGAAATTAATTAATTTTTTAATCGTCGATAGTTTTTCAAAAATAAGCTATAAAAATTTTTAAATTTATTATTGAATTTCCTCTTATCATTATCTCGTGATCAATTCATTTTAGGTGAAATCGGATAGTGGAAATGAAATTGTCATTAAAAAAAGGCGGTTGTTGCTGAAAATATTTTTCTAACATCGTTAGTTTTAGCATTGAAAATGCTTCTCGAGTCAAGTTGTGAAAAATTATCAGCCACCCAATTTTTACCAATGTTTTATTGGTGAATTGTATAAGAAGGGTAGATAACAATGGTAAAAAAAAAGTGGAAGGAGAAAACGGTAATGAAAAATAAAGTCTAGTTGGTAACGTTGTTTCGCAGTTTACGGAACAAATACGAAAATTAAAAAAACTAAAAATGAAACTCAATTTTTTTTAAATTTTTATTGATTTTCAATGCCCCCTCTCATTGTTACAAAGGGTGAAACCTGTGAATTTATGAAATAAATAATAAATTTAAAAAACGTCAAATTTCTGATTAATTTGTAATTTTTTTCTGGCCTATTTGTGAAAAACTAATGGCAATAAAGAACCAAATTTTGGTAGAGAATTTAAGCAAATTTTCTCCTTTTCCCAACTGTACGAACCCCAGTTTTGTGGCTTAAATGGCATTTGAAAAACCACGAAATGAGAGAGGAGCAGTTTTTTCCAAAAACTAGCACGTTATGAATATTGCAAAAAACGAATTTCATTATTTGGTATAATAATTCGGTAATTTGGTTAACACAGCTGTGGAAAACAAATTACAGCGGAAAATTGTTGTTTTCCGTTTCTGTTTACCTTTTTTGACACTGTAGCATGAGTCTGAACGTTAAATGAGCATTTTCTAAAGCAAAAACAGGGTTGGTATGACGTATTTTTTACTCATCTAAAATCAAAATTATTTAACTCATTAACAACGGTGTTCTTAGATATTTCATAATCTTCCAGTTTTTTTTTTCGTTTTTTTTTTTCTTGGTGGGTTAGAACTGAGGACAGATAGTTCTCCAGTGCGTAGGCAGCCCCATTTCACCCACCCGTTGCGTCGCCCCTGAATACCTATCTAGAGAAGGAAAAATGTAAAATTACAATACAATCGAATAGGCATATTGCAGGCTGGCGTTGAAGCATTCGATTCCTTATCTTCATGAATTAATATAATATTGAGTCGTACGAATACGACCATAAATTTTGTAAGGCGACGTATAATCAAGAATTCTACAAATTTCGGTTATCTCAATATCAGCATACACGTATAATCGATGAAATCATCTTCTTCCCCATAACCGACTGGAAGTGCCATTCGAGGTAACCAGGTGACCAGCGAATTCGATCGCCACATACCGTAGCGTTTCTGAGATCAAAAATCCAGATTTGACCCATTAATTATTATTCCACCCCGTCTCTATCGTCTTAAACAGGCGATCAATAATTCCGGATAAATTCGACTCGAAAGTTATTTGTTAGCTAATTAAATTCGGTGGAAAAATCATCAAAACAGGGTGCAGCTAGAATAAAGGAGAAAAAGGAAAAGTTTTTTTTTTGTTGTTTTTTTTGGTTTTTTTGTTTTTTTATGTTGAAAAAGATATGAAAAAAAATCGTTTTCCAGCGAATAAAATGTGCTGGTAAGACAGAGACGGATAAACGGGATTGCAAGATGCGCGCAAAGCGACAGAGAACGAGAGACAAAGAGGTACGGAGGCAACGAGTGAAAGAGGAGCAGAGAGAAAATTGAATTCGACCTTACCGATTAGCATTTTCGTCGAGCGACAGCCGATATAAAACAATGGAAATGGTGGCATGTAACGTAAATCCCCACAGCGCGTTCAAGCCGAACCATTTAAATGACAAAGAGCGACCGTCAGCCGAACCATTTTCAAAGGGGAAAAGTCCGTGTAATTTCAACAATATGGCTGCGCTGCGAATACGCGAATAAAAGCAATGGCATGCCTGATCTGCCATACCCTATACGCCGAACTGATTGTCATAGCATTTATCAAGCATTTGAACCGACCGACCAAACGTACGTAGAGACGGATGAGATGCGAGAAACGCGGACAGAAGGAGACAGAGTAATACTGGGGTGCAAAAAAAATAAATAAATAAAAAAAAAAAAGGAAAAGGAAAAAAGCTGGAAAAAATCTTTTTTTTTCCCTTCGACAATCAACGAGTGAAAGAAAAGAGGAAAAAATAAAAAGAGGTAAATTCCCAAACGACGTCGACTTCGAATTAAATTTAAACGTTTCACGTTTTTATTCCGAAATACGAACATAAAACGATTAAATTGTACCTACCGACCCTTTACCCCCACCCCCGACCATTTCCAATTGACGACGTTGATATTGATAACACGTAAAAAGTGGAAGAAAAATTGAGAGAATCTCGGTCAGAAAATAATAATAAAAAGTAATAACTCCTTTCGTAAAAGTTCTCAACACTCCTACCTTCACCCATTCGGCGACTCAACGTGTTTCTCGCACACACACACACACACACTCTCTCACGCTCTCTCTCTCTCTTTCTCTTTCTCTCTCAATCACTCACTCACTAACTCTTTCTCGCTCTTTCTCACACTCTCTCGCTCTTTCTCACTCACTCTATCTCTCTCTCTCTCTCACACACACACACACACACACACACTCTCACTCCCCCCCTCTCTCTCCTCTCCCTCACCAATAATAACCGAGTAAGTTATCTAACGAACGTATCGGTTATTGAATTTTTTTTTGTCCATTTACCAAATTGAATTACGCCAAAATCGTTTTTCGAAAATTGAGTAAAAAATTTAAAAAAAAAAAAAAAAAAAAAAAGAAGGAAAGAAATTACTGCAGGATGATTTTCCTTTCAATAACGAACAATTTTTCTCAAAATGGATGTATACGTGGGTTACGAAAGAAAAAAGATGAATGTCGTTAGTTCTTTTGCGGAAATACGAAGGAGCGAGTGAGTTTTTTTTTTCATGCCTGCACTCTTGCGCCACGTTTTATTGTTCTTTCATTACTCTGTGTGGTTGAAAATTATGAAACTTTTAACCGAATAAAATAACACTTACCGAAAACTGAACGTAATTATTATAGCGGGCCATTTTTTCGATTTAAATGATACTTTTTTCACTTTTCGCTGTAGAAAACTGTTGGGAATTTCCTTCGTTCGAAACGTTTTCTGTATCCACGTCTGACGACGATATTCCCCTCCCCCAGCGCCACAAAACAACACCAAAGTCTCCCACCAGCACTGCACTCCTCGGAATCGTTCCTCTCGACGTCGCAGGCTTCGCCATTCCCATTTCGGCAACCCCCAGCTTTTTTCAACTTCTTAAAGATGATAATATGACGCCGGCCTCGTCGTTACACTCGAAAGTACTGCAAATCAAAAGAAAAGAAAAGAAACAAAAATGGTAAAAAAAAAAAAAAAAAAAAAAAAAAAAGAGTTTACCAGTAAGTTCGCCGTTAGATGATCGAATGCGGATAATCGACTATAAGATGGATAGAGGACGCAGGGGGCAGGGGAATGGTTAATAAAAGCTGATACTTGCCTAAGTCGTGCCATCACGTTAACTGGTACGAGCAGTTTCAGGTGCTCTGTTTTCGTATTTTTCCTGTAGGTACTTCTTTTCTTTTTTTTTCTTTTTTTTTTTCCTGCTCCATTCTCATTTTACAACGTATATATGCACTATATAACTGTACGTACACAGAGTGGTAAAATAGAAATCACCAGCGCGGAAAATAATTCATCCCCCATTCGGTTTCAGTTATTTTTCTTGTACAAGGTTTTTTTTTTTTTTTTTTTGTTTTTTGTTTTTAGGTGCAATTGGCCTAAAGTTTTTTAAGGCACATTGTCGTCGCACGCGTTCAAAACTGGTGATCGGTTTTTTTTTTTTTTTTTGTTCATTACATGAAACATCATAGGTGTACTTTTTTCTCTCATCGTTCCACTCACTCGGGTGTCGGTAGTATGTGAAATTTTCTGCCCAGCATTGGGCTCAATAATATGGCAGTTCATTTCCATCATCAATATGGAAATATGGGACTGGCAAAATAATCTCGACCGAACTTTTTACCTTACACTTTAAAACGTGTTATAAAACGAAAGTAAGTTATACATATTTCGAGAAAACACTCGCAGTATTCGCACATGTTATGACGTAAACGCACATTCATAACGTAGACGCACTTTTAAAATTCAGGCCCAAGGTATACTTTGAACTAGGATTTTTCAATTTTTGAATCACTGCACCGGCACTCGTACATAGTGTTAAGTCATAAATATGAAAAAAAACTCTCGGTGATACCTGCGAAATTATTCGTTTAGTTCCACTCCGAAGGGGGTCAATCGACCGAAGACCGGTGAACCGGAATTTCACACAAGTAGGGGATGAATTTAATAGGAATTCGAACGAAAATGTCGTAGAAAGAGGTACGAAAAAATTGCGTGATTTTGCACAAATATATAGGGAATTTGTACAGACACAATATTAGAACAGTATTTCAAAATGAATTTCATTTACATAAGCACAGAAGATGTTATATTCAACTCGGCATTACGGAATTATGCGACAGTGTATTAAATTTCAGCTGAATCGCTGCTCAAGAAGACGAAAATATTGGAAAAAATCAGAGAACTTTAATCATATAATTCTAATATTTTTATGATTTGTTGAATATATTCATTTTTTGACTAAGAAATTATTTTATAATTAATTTTGAAAATTAAATTTTTTTCTTTAGAAAAAAGATTTTATCTATTAATGAATTATGAGTTCAATAGCTTAAATTTAGCTTATTTTTCTTTTAAGTTAAAAAAATTTCAAAATTATTAATATTTTAAAATTAAATTGATTTTAAATTTTATTTTATTATATTTATTTTATATTTTTTTATGTTATTAGTTAATGTTGCGAGCGTAATTCAATACCTTTAAATTAGCTCGAGAAATAAGATAAATTACGAATATTTATCTTTTATTAGAATTTCACTTTAATTACTAAACACGTTTATACTTAAACTTATTATTATTTCTTAATATTAATGATGCCTGAAGTCCATAGCATCGAGTATGGACCCTAACGTTTCTACTCGACTTCAAGTTCAGGAATGACCATGTCTTCAAAATGAAGACATGACATTACCTTCGTTTTCTTTGTTTCAATCAAAAGATGGCCGACCAAAAAAGGTGGCGTGACACGGAACATCCGCCAAATATGATGACACTTCATTGTCAGCATATCTGGTGGTGTCCGTTTGTGAGAAGCTAGGTAAAAATATAGACAGCTATTATTCCGAGAATTAGGAATAATAGTTGTCTATAATTTGTTCGACACGTTTTTGTAGACAAACTGAATTGTCTGCAAAAACAGGATGGAACAGTTAATTTTATATATTTATTTTTAATTTATTTTATTTTATTTATTTATTTTTATAGTTGTACCTAATTTTATTTATTTTTTATTGTTTTAATTTTAAATTAATTTATAAATAAATAATATTTGTTAATACTGATTGAATTTAGCTTTTAAATTTGTGATAAAAAAATAGGATAAAATTAATTAATTAAGAATTTTAAAGATTATTTTAATATTTAATATTCTTATTAAAAATAGTTAAATTTTAATAAATGTAAATTTAAAAAAAAAAAAAATTCATAACTTAGGCGAATGAAAAAAATATTTTCACTGGTCGTGAATCTAGTGGACCTATTCTCATAAAGTTTACATGTCTTGATACAAACAAAATATGCAAATTTAAATTGATAATATAAGAACAAATTACAAAGTATAGTCATATTATAGGTATATTAATTCAGAAATCTTATGGTGATAAGACTGATCGACATTTTTGGAGCTCTGTATTTGAATGTATAGTTTGCACGCTAAATAGGCCTATATTGGATGTTACAAATTTTCTTCGTGAAAAAGTACCTTACTTTGTGTTGTATTTGCGGGCGAAGGAGGAGTTTAAAGCAAAAATAAAAATCACACTTTAATATGCAAAATTACAAAAAAAGTTATTTTTATTAGAAACTTTTTTACGTATCAGCAATTTATGGTTTTTGATAGATTTACAAAAAAAATTCTTTGGATAATTTTGGCCCCTAGAAAATTTAACAGAAAGGTATTGGGGAATTTTCAGCATATTATTTCGAGCAGCGTTACTAACAATTCAAACTCATATCCCGTTTGTTGTCGAAACCAATTTTTTAAACATCTATTTCGAGTGTAATTTATACAGACTTATCACACTTTTCAAAATTTCACCAAATTCACTTTAAAGACTTTTTTATATTATACTCGCATATTATATGCATTTTTCACCAACAGACGCGCACTGTAGGCCTAAACTTATCTATTTTAATGCCATCATCGTTCACAAATCTCGTCTCGAAATCTTTCCTCGAAGATAAAATTAATATTGCAGTCCACCATTTTTATTTTCTCAAATAAATGACTATGTAATTTTTAGACAGACCTACGATTCGAGTATAGTTCTCTTAAAATATTATTTATCGGTTAGCCAATAGCTAGCATATGCTCAAAGTAGCTCCTACTGACATTTCAAATTGCAAACTGTCAGCTTCGATACTAACGAGATAACGAAATTATTCAATTTCAATACCAGTTGAAACGTGTTGGAACTTTTTGATGCGACTTCCTAACGTATTTTTGGGCGCTTCCCTAACACTGCTAAAACGTTATTCAAATACTGATGGTGCGCAATCCTATGGCTTGAGTGCAAAACTCCCTTAACAGGAGGTTTGAAATATTAAAAATGAGCAAAGAATAAGCTTTCGTAGAACTGAAAATTCGACAAATTTCATAATTTTCCTTAATTTTTTCAAGCCCCCGAAACGAAGGAGTTTATAAATCCATAATCCTTCACGTCGACTAAAGATGGTCTTCTAAATAAAGATTGTTCGAATTTCTACCACAACCACGAGGCCTGCCAAAATAATCACCCATCGCAAATTTTATACTCTACCTACTTAGAAACGAGGACGTTTATGAAAAGTGATATAAAATAAAAAATCCAAACCACCTTCGTCCGTCTATAAAAATACGGTTTATATTTATTCGTCAGATAAATTCCACTCGAACGAATCATTTTGTAAGTTTCCAGAAAAGCTTTTCCGAAGATGAGTGAAAAAATTACCACAAACAATAAAAAAAAAAGAAATACGAAGAAAGTACATCGTAATTATTACGAATACAGATGAAGTTACGTTTTTTACGAGCACTAAGAAGTTAATTATTTTCTAGGTCGTTTCTTAATCGAAATTCAAGTTCGATGCACTTACTTTGATGGGGAAAAGACGGTAAAAATAATTTTCAAAACGTCACAATCCGACATTAGTAGGCCAACTCCTGTTCAACGTTCACCGTCCCTTCATCCAGTCTTATCCGAATGAGATAACGAAATAAAATACCGAAGGTACCATTTAACCATTTATTTTCCATTGCATTGAGACACGATCAACGTGGCAAGGTTGATCCGAATAATTTAGACTTCTGTCCTCCAGTAAAAATTACCAGAATATAGAGTTGACTGGCCCATGAGTAAATCAGCTGTCCGTTTCGGGAGAAAACAAAAAACAAAAAACAAAACAAAAAAACCAAAAAAAAACCGGATGTAAATATTTCTTACATTCGCGCACACGTTCGTTACCTATTGTCTTATATATAGTATAATATACGAGTTGATATGTTGGCAATTCGAACAGCTGTGTGGGCAGTGAATATGGCACGATTGCGGCGACAGGCTCGAATGAGTACAAAAATAATAATTCGAAGTCGGCCAGAAATAGTTAAATAAGATGCCCAGCAATACGTTCATTTTTGTTCTATGTATTATTCGTATATATTTAATTTGTTATAATCATATATACCTACTGTATAATAGGAGCAATAGTATGTATGTAAGTATGTATATATGTGCGTATAGAAGTATGTACGTACATACGTATGTAGGTATGTATGTATGTATGTATGTACGTATGTATGTACGTATATATGCATGTATATATGTATGTACGTAGGTAGGTAAGTAGGTAGGTAGGTAGGTAGGTAGGTATGAGGGAACTTACGTTTGTATGTAAATATAACTAGACTAATGATGTGGGTGAAATTTACAGGATAGAGATTTTTGGGTATGAGAAAACAATCTAGATAGGTCCCAAGTTTGAGAAAATTTGTTGAACTGAAATATGAGTATCTCATAATCTATCCATAAGCAGTAAGTGATAACAATAGTAGGAAAAATCACATAAAAATGAATTGGATCACAAATCCTTTTCAATTTAAAAAAAAAAATGATACGAGTCCGGGTCACGGATCACGGGCAAAAAAAATGATCCATGCAGATCATTTGCACGGATCCTGTGGATGATTTGAAAAGAAACTTGTTTCATCAATTTCTAAAAAATAAATTAATAATTCTCCAGTACATTCTTCATGTTCAATGTTTTTTTTTATTTTATTTTTTTTTGTTGAAAATATGAAAAAACAGATCCCAAAAAATGAATTTGGACAGATAGCCTACTTCAAATCTTTTTTCAGAAAGTGATTTGAAACACGGATCATGAATCCATCAAATAAAAAAGATTTGAGTTTCGGATCACAGATCATAAAAAGGATCTGTAATCTGGGAATTATGATCCGAATAGTTTAAATCCTGCCCACTCCTGGTGATAACAGCTAATGATGAAAAATTTGCCTGCAACGATGGTTTTCTAGATCTTCAATTGAGGCTTGTAAGCACAACCACAACCAGAACAATAACCACCAAAAACCTAATCAAATTAACAACATAGATTAGGAACCAATAACCAAAACAAAAAAATTTCATTTAACCAATAACCAATAACCAATTCCTATAAAATCCTGGAACCATTAACCAGAACAATAACCAGAAAGAATCAGTTTTTTTTGGTTTTCATAAAATATCAATTTCTTTTTCTCCTCCAAAATTACCAATTTTTTCCTGGAAAATTATTAACTATAGATAATTTGACACCGAGAATGTTTTTTTGTGCTATTTTACCTCAAATTTTGTCTCAACCAATAACCAGTAACCACAAACAATTACCATAAAAGTAGTTTTAGTTAACCAGAATAGTAACCAGTAACCAAATAATTACATTTTTAACCAGTAACTAATATAGATTTTTATTAGTTCCCAGTAACCAATAACTCCAAAAATGTTTTAGTTACAAGCCCTATTTTTAATCATATCATCAAATTTTGTGATTATGGTTAAACACAACAGATACCAACAAAATATCTCGCATTGAATCTCGAATCATAGATAGTTATCCATTATTGAATTTTGTAGATAAATTTTGAATTTGGGTATTGAATTTAAATTATGTTTGTTTTTTATTTTGTAGTGTACATCTACCAATCCGAGTGAACCACCTACTATTATATTATTGTTATTGTCGAGCTAGTGGGACAACTTTCATTCTAGACTGCTTACAATTAAGGCAGTTGCTGTCCCAAGATTTTTGAGATGGGGGCACACTAATCCAAGTCCATGGATACAGTTGGTCCCAGAAGAGGCTAGTCCCTCAAAGAATATTTGGAACCCACTGCCCCCTCCATCAAACAAACGCCTGAGTTTTGCTACTTGTGGTGATGATTGTTGACAAACAAGTGTGTACTACACATTCGTTGATCACGTAATGGGCCAGTGGATTAATATACACAAACTACCTTTTTGCGCTCACAGCTATGTATTTCATCTATGTAGCTAAACCTTGATACTAGGCAAGGCCCACATACATCAATCAACAAACACGCTAACGCCTTCAGTGGCATTTGTGTGGAGCTGTATATATGTCTACGCACACACCCACACTACTTATAAAGGATTGTGTTGTAAATGTAATAATGAGATGCACACGTACGCAACCACACACCTACATGTCATGTAACACACACAAACAAGAGTTACAAATGTAATTCTCGTTTAGCCCCTACCATAGACCATGTGCTAAGATGTTTACACACCTAAACCATTCGGAGTTAAAAGCATGAAAACTTATTAAAGACTGGTTACTTTTTTTAATTTTGTAAATACCTCGCACATCATACCAGGGGTATTCTATGTAAGTATATGACAACAAAAAAAAGATGCATTTCAGCTAAAATTTTGACCAAATTCTGTAAAAAGTTACTTCCCAGTCGAGCCCATCGGTTCGAGTTCTCTTCGCGTTTATTTTCTACGGCCCTGGCACCACTTACCGTTAGCCAGAAACAACGGTGAAACAAACGCGCCGATTTTCTCCAGCTCCGCTAAACCGTGTACCTACAACCGTATACCTGCTGTCCAGTCGATAACAATATTAAAAATCACCAACGAAATCTTATCTTCTTTTCAGATTTCGCCGCGTTAATTTTGGTGGGTGGATATAGCGCGAATTTGGCGACGGTAACCAGAGTTCTGCTTGGGACCCTCTCCTAGTATGATACTACTAAGTCAAAAATTTTCGGAGAGCTTCGAAAACAAACGCAAGGACAACGACGGCATGCTGCATACCAACCAGGAGCGGGACTGCTTCGGCGGCTGCTTCGGCGACAACGACTGCGCCAAACTGTACAACGAAGAGTCGTACATCGAAGTGTTTTCGCCGACCGTATTCGAGACGGTCGAAATTTACACGTCCTACGCGTCCGACAAGTCGGAGACGGCGGCTGACCTCCACGGCGACGTCGGCTCCGCCGAAACGGACCTGAAAAATTCGCTAGTCACGAATGGCAGCGCCGAAGACAGCGCCGGCTCGGCGGCCGGCGATCACATCAGCCTGAACGCCATCGACACGACGGTCAGCTCGTTAGAGAATCTGCAGCCCGGAACGTACACGTTGGACGTGCTCGAGTCGTCCGATTTCGATTTCGACGCCGTGTTCGTCCATTCGCCGCACGACTACGACTCGAACGGCGCGTCAGCCGCAGCCGGCGGCAACGCAAACGCATTTGGCGACGACGCCGTTATGTCGACGGACGAGGAGGCTGACGTTTCGCTCCGTCACCGGGCAGACGACGACTGCGAGGAGGGCGTCGAAAAAGGATTCCACAAACGGCGAAATAATTGCAAAACGTTCGTTGCAAAGTCACTGGCCACCAACTATCCCATTCCAAATGTTACGGCTCGACAGTTTTTGCACAATTTTTCGAACGATCTACGCAAATCCGAGGTTAAGTCTGGCTACGAAGAGGAGGGCAAAAGTCTGTCCTGGTTATTGGATTTCAAAATATCGTCGATATTTAATCCCGTAGAAAGCGATGCAGGTATTTATTATTTAATATGTCGACAGTTAAATTTGAGAAAAAAAACAAGAAAAAAGAAAGAAAACTCTACCGCAGGGACGCTTTGCTAGAAAATCCAGTTTTCAGATGGAGATGGAGATTTAGATGTAGGAGATGTAGATATAGATGGAGATGGAGATAAAGATGGAGATGGAGATGAAGATGGAAATGGTGATGGAGATGAAGATAAAGATAAAGATGAAGATGAAGATGAAGATGAAGATGAAGATGGAGATGGAGATGGAGATGTAATGTAGATGTAGATGGAAATGGAAATGGAGATGAAGATAACGATGAAAATGAAGATGGAGATGGAGATGGAGATGAAGATGGAAATGGTGATGAGCTGAAGAAGAAAGATGAAGATGAAGAGAAGATGAAGATGAGATGGAGATGGAGATGGAGATGTAAATGTAGAGATGGAGGGAAATGGAGATGGAGATGGAGATAGAGATGGAGGAAGAGGAGATGGAAATGGGATGGAGATGGAGCGAGATGGAGATGAGATGGAGATGGAGATGGAGATGAAGAGTGGAAATGGTGATGGAGATGAAGCTAAAGATAAAGATGAAGATGAAGCTGAAGATGAAGATGAAGATGGAGATGGAGATGGAGATGTAAATGTAGATGTAGATGGAGATGGAAATGGAGGAGGATGAGGGAGATGGAGTGGAGATGTAGCTGTAGATAGAGATGGAGATGGAGATGGAGATGGAGATGGAGATGGAGACGGAGATGGAGATGGGGATGGAGATGTAGATGGAGATGGAAATGAAGATGGAGATGGAGATGGAGATGTAGATGGAGATGGAGATGGAATGAAATGAGATGGAGATGGAAATGGAGATGGAGATGGAGATGGAGATGGAGATGGAGATGAAGATGGAAATGGTGATGGAGATGAAGATAAAGATGAAGATGAAGATGGAGATGGAGATGGAGATGGAGATGTAAATGTAGATGTAGATGGAGATGGAAATGGAGATGGAGATGGAGATGAAGATAACGATGAAAATGAAAATGAAGATGGAGATGTAGATGGTGATGTAGATGTAGATGTAGAAAGAGATGGAAATGAAGATGGAGATGGAGATGGAGATGGAAATGGTGATGAAGATAAAGATGAAGATGAAGATGAAGATAGAGATGCAGATGCAGATGGAGATGCAGATGGAGATGAAGATGGAAATGGTGATGGAGATGAAGATAAAGATAAAGATGAAGATGAAAATGGAGATGGAAATGGAGATGAAGATGGAGATGTAGATGGAGATGTAGATGTAGATAGAGATGGAGATGGAGATGGAGATGGAGATGGAGACGGAGATGGAGATGGGGATGGAGATGTAGATGGAGATGGAAATGAAGATGGAGATGGAGATGGAGATGTAGATGAGATGGAGATGGAAATGAAAATGGAGATGGAGATGGAAATGGAGATGGAGATGGAGATGGAGATGTAGATGAAAAGGAGAGAAAGAGTGAAAAAATTGAAAAATAATAATATCAATAACAATATATACTTATATCGACATTAATGAATATTAATTGATATTTATATCAATATTAATCGATATTTATAACGACATCTACATCGATATATCGATATTTCATTGCTAGTTTCTGTAGAGGTCTGAGAGAGTGTTTTGATAATAGAAACAGACAACAGTGTTCAATCTACTCGAGAGAATGTAATAATCAAAGTTTTAAAAATTAATATGGAACAAGTATCGAGTTTAACGCGAGGTGACGTCATATAAAGATTAATTAGAACTGGTTTACATAATACAATACATGGTTGCATACAGTGTAGTGCGGCAAAGAGTGAGGAGAGGAAGATTGGTATACCCAACACCCCCCACAATTCTTCAATCCGAGCACGATTAAAAAATATAAAATAAAGGGTACCTACATAAAAATACATGACAAAGATTGAAACTTGTCGAAACATGAAAAACCATGCCAAGGAACATAGCCAAAGCATTATCCAAATAGAACTTATAACATAGATTCTCAGCTTGTAAAGGAAAATGAATGAAATGAGTCATCATTAACCTGAACAAGATCGCTATATGGCCAGTACACTCCAAACCAAAAGTGTACGACAGATTTAAAAAAAAATAAAACTTTTGATCTAGATAAAACAGTTTGACGAAAAATAGCTTAAAAAGGAAAATGAAGTGTCTAAATTATATGAAATTTTAAGGGGAAAAACGATTTTGAATGTTAAAACTCACAAAAATGCAAATATAATGGTAAAAAAAATTAAGTGACAACCTTTTTTGAAAAATATCATCTTTTTAGGTCTTAATTTTGGACAATAGGTTAATGTAGTTAACAATTTTATGGTTGACTTCCGACAAAATGATTACGTTTGAAACTAATCGGTGTTGATATAATGGCTAAATAAATTTTATGCAGCAAATTTTGACGATGTAACATAGCCAAAGTTGATTTTTCTTTTTTAAATTTTGATGTTGAAAATTATAACGATTTCTCTGGAAATAGGTGGTGGAAATTTTCTGAATTTGACTTTCAGTATCCATGATGTTGAAGTTTGCAGTTATGGTTCAGCAGTAATTACAAATTTCAGCAGATTTCGACTTTGACTGCAACACAAGACACTTCTTGATTACCAGACTATCGGTGATTTTGGTCTACACAAGCAGGGCAATTACCAAAAGAATAAACAGGTCATCAGCATACACAAACAGGACAGCTAACTCGGCGATATCTGTATCTGTGTACTTGCTTTATGATTTATAAACATGATACCTCCAATGATAAATTTTTTACCAATAATATGAAAATTCCAGCTAATTCTGTCCAGGTATGATCATGGTACAGAAAAGCATCAGCAACAACTAATTTGGAACAAGTTACTCAACATTAACCATTCGCAGACAAAGAAAAGTGTGATTTCACAAACTGAGCACAATTTAACAAAATGTGAAAAATTAGGCAAAAATGCTATTTTTGCATATTTTTTTATCTTACATTTTATTACAAATAAACCAAAAAAAAAGGTTTAATAATAAAAAATTACACGAATTTGTTTTTAATTAATTTCAGGGAAAAAAATGAAGTTTAAAAAAAATTCTGAAGCTCTGCTATCACATAGCGGTATGAGAGTGTATTTTGATAAAAGAAACAGACACCGGTGTTCAATCCACTCGAGAGAATGTAATAATCAAAATTTTTAAAATCAATATGGAACAAGTGTCATATTAAGATTAATAAGAACCGGTTTACATAATACAATATATGGTTACATACACTCATACAGTGCAGTGTGGCAAGGAGCAAAGAGAGGAGGATTGGTGTACTAACAGTTTTAGGTTAAGAAATTGTAAAAAACTATCGACAGTTATCCATATCTCTAGCAAAAATATCGACCTGTCCCTCGCTGCTACACTACCGCTGTTGAAAAAGATACGATTTTTAGATATCCACTTCTTTTTTTCGGCTAATGGGGTCCAAAACCTCTATAACCCTTCATTTACGCCCTTGACCAAATTTCTTTTTACTTGTTTATGCCAATAAAGCCTGTTAACTAACAGCTAAAAGGCTACAAAAAAATGCTAGTTTTTTCACAAACATTGTATTTCACGAACGTGAACATTTTTTGCTCTTTTCTAACTGAAAATAGGTATTACAAAAAATTTTTGTTTAGAACTGAACAGTAATTAACTAATAATTTTACTTTCCAACCACCACCACAGCCCCCCAAAAAATTAAGATATGTAAAACAATATTAATTTTTATAGAATTTAGTGGTAATTTTATTTTCATTTTTTTAAATTATCGTCCCTCCCACCCCAAAAAATTGATCATGCTACTTATATGAAACAAATCATTTTTATACAAAAGAGATCAAAATTATTAATAATATTATCGTTTTTGTTATTTTTTTTTTACAAAAAAAAAAAAAAAAAAAAAACCTAACTACCTGCCTAAAAATTTACCCGTGCAAGAAAGTGATCGAGCCTGACGAGAAAGCCGTCAAGCCGTGCAAGAAAGTTAACTGTGTGAATGCGCATGCGTTCAATCATGTTTTCACGTCCTATTGAAATTCCCTGCTTTTCGTTCCTTAAAGGCGCACAAAAAAACGTATTTCTCAAGTGAGTGTTGCAAAAGCAACGTTCCGTTAAGGGAAATGGGATACGGATCTTTGTTGCCTACATTTCTACACAATTCTTAATATGTCAGAAGGAAGTTTGTTCATACTACCCAAGGGAACCAGTCTCACTTCATTTCTCCCAACGCCCATGAGTATGCTATTGACCAACTTTTCATCATCAAAAGGTTTCAACAGGTTGACACTCTTAGACCATGTCCTCTTCTAAACACAGTATATTTCTATTATATTCCATTTATACGTACAGTATGCGATAGACTCCGTCTTTTGAATCATATTACTGTATTTCATTTTGAAGTTTTTGAAAACATGAGACCAAGGTTTGACTTTACAACTCTGCAGTTGATTTCAGTTTCAAGGTTTCATGGGGATTAACAGAGATGGGAAATAGAAACTGACTTTATTACCTCAGAGTTTTTTGATTTGTGAATCAGTAGGTAATTCAAATTCATTTCTCAAACCAACCCTTAAAAAAGTAACTGCGCCAATTCTTACGAATTGGATACAAAAACAAAAGCGTTACAATGTTTCAAAAATTCGGTCAATCCGAAAAAAGACAGATGAAAAATCGACAATTTTCCCGCAGAAACATTGGTCAATTATTTGTCACTTTATTGAAAACCCCTCAAAGTAACATTTCTGAAATATAACAAAAAAAGATGCAATTTTTTAAAGGAAGGTTTTTAGCAACAATATTCTTGTTTTTTGGTTGTTTCACAAAAGTTTCAACAAAGGGCTTTTCACTGTGATTTCTGTCTCTCTTCATCATTGCAACTTAAATAATGAATATTTTATTAATGTGTCACAAATTTTTCAAAAATATTTCAGCAGTATAAGTGAAAGATATAGACAGGTAATCAGGTACACTGTGTGTAATAAAATACCTCTGGACTAGAGGCTGTACATAACTAGAGGGGTGAGTTACTTGAGTGAAGCAAATTAAGCTCTTGGAGTAGCAAATACCCCTGGCCAATACAACAATACCTGCGTGTTGCAAATAGGGGCTTGTAACTACAACCATAACCAGAACAATAACCACAAAAAACCTTAACAAATTAACAACGTTGATTTGGGAACCAACAACCAAAATAAAAATATTTCACATAACCGATAAGTAATAACCAATTTCCAAAACATTTTGAAACTGTTAATCTAAAAAATAATCAGAAAGAATTGGATTTTTCTAAAGCAGGTATTGATATAACTGATCATTCTTTCAAAAATTACCAATTATTTCCCAGAAAATTATCGATTATTGAAGAAAATTTTTTTTCATCCTTGTTTTCCATGAATCTTGTCTCAGCCAATAACAAGTAGCCAGAACTAATAACCAGAAAAATCGTTTTGATTAACCACAACAATAAACAGTAACCAAAAAACTACATTTTTAACTAATAATATAGCTCTTTATTGGTTTCCAGTAACCAATTATCCCAAAAATGTTTTTGTAACAAGCTCTAGTTTCAACTATATTAATAATTCAATTTTTTTAGGCTTTGTTTCCTCACCTTTTTGCAGACAATTGAGTTCATTTACAACAACGTGTCAAACAAAATATAAACAACTATCATTCCTAATTCTTGAAATAATAGCTGTCTATATGATACTTACTTCACAAGGACAAAACCACCAAATATGCTGACAATGAAGAGTCATCATATTTAACGGATGTTTCGATGTCACGCCACCTATTTTAGGTCGGCCATTTTGAAGACATGACAATAAAATTATGGACCCTGTATTCTCTTCTTTTGAAGACGAATTCATTCCTGTGTCTCTAGTCAAACAGTTAAGTTAAGGTTCATGCTAGGTGTTTATGGACATACGAGGTTTCAAGTAGTATATAAGTGAAATAAGTATAAGTGGTAATTGAACATAATTTAATAATTAAATTTGAAGTAATAAAGAGATAAAATAAGAGAATTTGTCTCTACATTTGTTGAAATATTCTAAACGTAAGAATATTTCCTCAACAGGCTTCTAGAAATGAAACAAAATTCTGGTTAATTTAATGAAACATTATTTGAAACAACATCCCCTATGTTTTGAGTCACATTGATTCTATATCAAGTTTCATAGATTTGTTCGAGGGATTTTTGAATGTGTAATATTAATACAATATTTCAGTTGAAGACATTGTCGTATCAACGCACTTTTGGAAAAAGTTGTTGAATTAAACATAACAACGTCATTCCAGAATCAATGTTACAATGTACGACGAATGTGACAATTGAATGCGTTTAAAACATAAGAACCTAACTGACACACCATTTTTCTTTCAAAATCGCATTTTAAGTTTTCATTTTAATGCCATGGATCAACTAATGGACCTAGATACTTCAAAATTGGATCAGATGATGTTCAATACTTTCCCTATGTAAATTTTAAAGAACCCAAGCGTATCTTTTATAGAAGTGCTGTAATAAATGAAAGAAAAAGACCCTACTTAAGTCCTTTTGGTTTGAATGCAGTCTTTCACTTCTAAAAATGTGATATATTTGACAATAAAATATTAAAAAATAATTTTTGGGATGTAGGATGATTGAAAACAGCTCATTGATACCACTTTCTAGCTGATATGGGCATATACTTTATCAGATCCTCTATATCCTTCAGTTTACTTCACTTAATTGAGCCTGGAATGAGTGGCTTATACCTTTCGGCCAGCTCATTAATTTAAGGTTTCTTAAAAGAGAATGGAATCCAAAGGGGGCTATATAACAGACTAGACGAGACTACTTTATCCGGCCAATACTGCATTTGAACATAGCTTCGAATCAAAAAGTGTCTTCCTTTTGTCATACTTTTTTTCTGTTTCACAAGCGCATGTTGATTAAAATTTGTTGCCCAGTAAAAAACTTGAGAAACATGCTCTCGTACAACTACTGGCACCCATACATTTCTTTCTTTTTATTTTTTGCAACACCATTCTAGAGGCTTAAATAATAATTTAGGCATTCTCCACATTTTTCAGGATAATAAAATAAATTTTTCATCATTCTTATACATTCTTCACGAATCTATCGTAATAATAAACAACAATCCGTGTCAGAATCACCTAAAAATAGGCACGGATAGCGTGGAACACATACTATTTGTGAATTTTTTCGATTATTTCCCTGCACACTTGAACCAGTATCTCAAGAACAGACATAGATAGCGCTGTAGGGTAGCTGTTTTATTCCTAAAGGCCCTAAGTCGACTTAGACCCTTCTGATATGAACGCATTCAATTGTGATTGCAACATTTTTGTATCCTCGTCATTCGAAACAGTACCATCCGTACGTTTAATACAACAGGAAGTAGGTATTGTCCAAAAAAAAACCAAATATTTTTAGGAAGTTCTCCAATATTCTCCGAACACATTTCAAAATTATAATCGCTGAAACTTCCATAAATGTCTTTTCAACGATACCCAACAATGTGATTCTAATTATGCTTCTTTTTCTATTTTTTTTTTCTTTTTTTATTTAGATAATTCTGAAAAAGGCAAAAAGAAATCGAACGATACGCAAAAAAAGCCAAGATACACTTACACGGAACTTATAGAACAAGCGTTAAAAGAAAATGGAGAACTGACCGTTTCCGGAATTTACAATTGGATCTCGTAAGATTTATAATAATTTTATTTTTTCATTTTTTTGGAATATTCGAATAAATTGCGTGTTGAACGTTATTTGGATAAAAATTTCCTCCAAAAAAAAAAAAAAAAAAAAAAAAAAACAAGGCTTAATAAATCTTGAAAATCATCATTATCGCAGCCATTAGCATTCTCAAATTTAGTGAGTCTGTACATCCACGTTTTCGTTAAGAAAAATAGGGGCGTACACGCCACCCCTTTTATCCGTACCAGGTATCTTCTTTGTACTGGAAAGGAAGATAAACCGTCGATACTATTATGTCGCATGCGGCTGGTTAACTTTATTTCCTGAATTCGTTCATAATCCCCTTTATTTTTTTTTATTTTTTTACAGCCTTTTTCGAGTATGAAAAAGAAAACCACTCTTAAGGACAGCGGTGAATATTTTCACGGCGAGATATGAAAACAGTTTTTCGAACTTTCGTTTTTAGAAACAATTCAGAAAATAATATAGTTGGCTCGTACCCAATGAAACATAATTTCGTCATTATTGATAGAGGATTAGGACCCGAGGGGATGAAAGTAACCATAGTGCGGTGAACACTCTCCATATTTCCGATAATTTAATTGATAAGAACATGAATATAATATTTTCAGGGCTACATGGGTGCGTAAATGTGTTATCTTCAGTTTCCGAAGATGATAGTGACGATCAAGGCTCTATAGTGATTTTGCATTTTTCAAATAATATTTTTTTTACTATTGCAACGCCTCAATATGAACTGTAAGGCTGGTGGATGCAACATTCGTTCAAAATTCGAAAATTTCCCATTAATTGAACCGAACGTGAGAACGAATTCATAATAGATATGCAGTGCCAATGAGGGCCAGTTGTACCATAGAAAGTGAACTCAAACGGGAGGGGGGGGGATTAAAGTTGATTTAATTCCAAAATTTCAAACACGAACATACGAACTTGAACCAAAATTAAATTTAGTCAGGTTCAATTATTTTATAATTGTTCGACCGAGTATTAGTCGTAAAATGTAAAGTTCCTTACAATATGAAATTGAAAAAATTTTTTAAAACTTTCCCAAACGAAAATCCGAGCTATTGGTTGGATTAGCTTAAATTCGCAGCAAAATTTTTTTTAAAAGTTTTGATGCCCTTTAAAAAAGTCTACTAAGGATTTTCCAAAGACGGAATTTGGTCAAGGCATTATTCGTTTCACTTAATAACTGTACGCCTTCATTTTACTACCCAAAGGTTGAAACAATATAAAAAATTTTCAATGAGCCTTATGAGAACGATAATGATCAGAAGTATCCTGTGTTTATCAACATAAACTTTTCTTCACTTAATTAGGCCGTGCTTGAGGGGCCATGACAGGAGGTAGCTGGAGGACCTGATGACATCATAATTTTGTACTTGGAAATTGTAGGGCCATGGTCAGTGGACGAAAGCCTCAATACTGAGCGTTTTCTTAGGACCCGTGATTTGTAACGTCATTATTTTTATTGTATCATTTTTTTCATCGTTTAGTTTTTGTCTGTCCTCGTGACATTTTGCAGGGAAATCTTCACCCCTGCACAAAAATTATATTATTTTGGAAAGATACAAGAATTAGGTAAATTTATACTGATTTATTTATATCAACAACTTAATGCTGCTAAACAAAAACACGATTTTAGTATTTTTGGTGCTAAATTCCACTGAAATTGTGCAAACTTTAAGGGAATTCAAAGTTATCGGGAGAAATTGGGAGAGAACTATTGATTGTGATGAACTAAAATTTTTCAGAGACTTCGAGGTGTTAGCTTAAGTTTTTGTGAAAATTAGGCTGAAATCCCACAAGTGATTTTCAAGATATTGCTGAAATTCTGTTCAGATTGAGTGATTTAAATGAGATTAAAATGAATTCAACTTAGTTAAGAAATTTCAGCAATATCTCAAAATCAAAACCATCTGAATGATTTCAGCCAAATTTTCACAGAATCTTCAACTAACATACTTAGATGTCTCTACTAAATTGCAACTCCCTACAACCAACAGTTCTCTCGCATTTCCTTTCGATAACTTTAATCAAATATGGAAAGAATAGGAACTCAGTTCTGCACGTCCGAAGTCCTGAGAACTGTGAATAGGTAATGTTTTTCTTCGTATATACCCTATTATTTTCAGAAGCGAGTGCTTTGAATTCACAACAAAGATATTCATTTAACATATTTAAATTTTCAATGTCTCATTTAAAGTAATGGAATATTGCATTTCTTGAATTTAATGAAGTTGATGAATCATGCAATAAATAAGTTAAATTGTGTAAAAAAACAAAAGTTATCTACAAGTCAGAACCGTTAGTTTCAGTGCTGAAATTTTTCAGAGACTTATGACATTAAATCAAAATTTTGTATAAAATCTCAACGCCTCAACAGTCAACATTGCCCATTAGTGTGAAACAACAAAGACAAAAAAATAAAGAAAAAATAAGGACATTACAAACCATGGGTCCTAAGAAAATGCTCAGTATTGAGGCTCTCGTAGTCAGTGGTGATTATGCATGTGCCAGTAAATATACACTCGCATGTGGAGGAAATATTTTGGGCAAATTAATACGTCAAATGGTATAATAATATTACATTTTTGTTAGCACTTTCTCACATTCCTACAATGGCTGTCTGGTAGAGATGCTGCTTTAAGAATCAGTAGTGCGGGTTTGAATCCCACCAAGGGTGAAATTTTATTTAAAAAAACGCGCTCTAGGGTGTCAGCGAAATAGAACATTTAATGTGGTAAACATTTCATATCTCGGGGGGGAACATAGTGGAGTTTGAAAGAATTCCTTTTCAGCAAACCACTTGTTAAGTTTTTCAATTGAAGTTTGAAATTCGTTAATGAAAATTGAAGTTTGAAAAAATGATAACACATTATAAATGAAACACATATCGACATCATATCGATATATCGATTAACACCAATTCTTTCATACTCTTATGGTAAAACATTACATATCGATAATAATTTAATTGATATTCCCTCATTTCGACTAGTGGGGAAATTGTGACTGGCTGTAGGAATTTGTATTCTTTCTGTGACTGGCTGTAGCACCCTTTTTTAATGAAAATTTAAACAAAATAATTTTTTCCGAATTTACTCTGAATTCAGCGTAGTGAAAGTAGAAATGTGTACCACATTAAAAATTTTCTTTTTTTTTTTCTTTTTGTTCCAAAAATGGTTCATTAGATTCTCATTTTTTTTAACATGTTTTTCAAAATAATTATTCAAGATTAGACACATTTTTCATCAAAATGAATACAGATTCTAGGTTCACTTATTACATAGGAGGTGGAATCTTTCAGGCAAATGTGGGGGTACTGGTTCGTGATATGCCACTTTGAGGATGACAGTGGCAGGGGGACAAAGTTGGTGGGATGAAGCCCCATCTCCTGGAGTTCATACTGCCATTGCAGACATACAAAGTGGCATCCCCCCACATTGTCCAAAAGATCCCTCTACCTGTCTGTAACACACGTGAGAAACAGAAAAAAAAAATGTTTCCCAAAATATTTCCTCCACATGCGAGTGCATATTTACAGGCACATTGATTATACGGATTTGTAATACCAGAGCCCTGTAGATACAAGTATGGTAATACGCCATTTTGTATGCACAGTTTAATTCACTTAACTTAGAATTTCAGCTTTGTCTCAAGTACCAATGGTACGATTTCAGCAAAATTTTCACAGAATCTTTAGCAAACATATGTTAATGTTTGATCAAAATTTCAGCTTTCTACAAACAATGTTTTTTTTTGCAATTGCATTCGATAGCTTTGACTGTATAGTTTTATCCTATAAAATTGTATGTGGTAAAAGACTTGTTTCTTTAGCCCTTCTATTTGTTGAGCGAAAGTAGATTTCAACTGAAACAATTAAAAATATCTATAAAAGTAATAAAAAAATCTAAAATTATAAAATTTTTCAAATTTATCACAAATATCAATGAATTTACCCATTTGCTGTAGGATACTAAATGGCATATTGCCGGACTCGTATCTATAGGGCTTTAGTAATGCTAATAACATATACAAGATTCAATATTTTTCTGTGGAGCAGAGAAAATACATTTTATGACGAATAGTTCCTAAAGAATAATAAGACACATAAAGAAGATTAAATATATGTATTAACAATAATATTTTACGGTATTAGTGACTGCTTAAAGATTGATAAAATAATGATTTACGAATGATTTAATGATATTGAATGATAAAATACATCAGTTTTTACAAAAATATATAGTAAATCTAAGGTACAGGTTTTCAATGAATTTACATAGTGTCTTATGGTGGTAGTAATATGATTAGCTCTTAATTTGTCATAAAAATATATGAAAGCCAGTAATATTAAAGAGAAATGACATAAGTGGGTGTAGTTAATGAAATAATTAGAATTTGGAGATTGGCAATATTAGCAGAATAGTTTTATGGAAATGGTGACTCATGTTTGGGGTGTACGGAAACGTGTAGGTAGATTTAGAAAAAAGGTGATGTCATGAAACATCGTCTATATGATGTATTTTCCAATCATCTAAAGTCGAAATTTATTAATTATTAATTGCCTTTACACTTCATACTAAACTAGGTACCCGCCTAATTTTTAGTCAACATTCTGCCAAATACTATTAACATTATGATTTTTTTTTTTTGCGATTATTTATTTATCTAGTTTTTTCGTTCAAGAAAACCTAAATTTTCTAGCATGGCTCGTTGTGCTAGAGTTTTTTTCAATGTTACTCGCATTAAAAAGGGGCCCATAATAACGGGAATATTCAGTAAATTACGAGCCTATATTATTAAGATGCCATTTACCGGTATTTTTCAACGGCTACGAACTCTTTCCCAGCCTATTCAACTTTTTTTCTTCATCGACGAAACAATATGAAACTTTCGATCAACGTAACCACCTAAGGTTATTTTAGGAGAAGGAACCGATTTGAAAAATATTTCACTATTTATTTTCGTTACAATTGCAGCGGATAGAACCATGCAAAATAATATCCAACAGGTCAAATAGGTATATAGGTACGTATACTGTGATACGCAAGGTGACTTTTATTTTTTTTTTTTCAGAAAGCATTACCCGTATTACCAACAAAATGACGACAGGTGGAAGAATTCCGTTCGACATAATCTCTCCATCAATCCTCAGTTTCGAAAGGGCAAAAAAGCATCTCAAGGAGCTGGTCATTTTTGGAACATAAGCGATGCTAGTGCACCGTGTTTAGAATCAAATAATAATAATAATAATAATAATAAAGTAATGTAAAACCAAAATACCTAATAATCTAAACGAGAAATAGGTGAAACGAATTTTTTTTTTTTTTGTTCATAAAATTCGACGATAAAATTTATTCTCGTCTGTTTTTACTGCAGGAACGATCTCAGGAAAAAAATAAAACCATATCGAAGTCGATTAGCGACATAATTAATCAAATCGACGAAGAGGTGTTGGCGGCGACAAAAAGTATTCAGGAAAACGAAAACATGGATTTCACGGATGTTAGTCTTCACGATGCCGCCGAGCAGCCACTCCCAATCGATAATAAGAATGCCGAAACTTCTTTTGTGCATATTTCGAAAAATGATATCGAAAATCTTTGGGAATCTACCCACGACACTTCGGATCAACGTTTTAGTGAGTTGATGTTTCGTTTGTGTTTTTTAACCTTCGAACGTGAATTTTCAAATCCCATTTCCGTCGACAAACAGATAGTCTAGGTACCTAAGTAATGAACAAAATGTCCTATTATTTTGGTTCAACAGCTTCATTTTCTCCACTAATTCGAGAAATAACCGAGGAATCGAGTAACATGGAAGACGAAAATTTCCTCATTCAAGATATTAATAATTCTATCTGTTTAGGAGATGAATTATTTACAAATGGACTAAATTCGCCGTATTATGGTTTGACAACGATATAATTAATGCGCGAGAAATTCCGAATAATTCTGTTTTTTTTTTTTTTTTTTTGTGTTTCTCTTTTTCTTTTTTACATTTTGTACCACGTATTAAATTATAGGTAAATATTTGAATATTCTCTTTTTAATATTTTATATTTTATTACTATCGTTTTGTTTTTAAATTATTGATCGTTGTATATGTACGTAATGCTAGTCGTTCGTATTTAACGTATAATTTATTAGTCACGTTTTCGTATTGATATCCGTATTGCGTATCTAAGTCCCAACGTATAATAGGTAATACATAAGAAAATCGAATTTTTATTTGAGAAAATTTGTGACGTAACGGAACGTACAATGAAGTGAACTGCGAGCTTTGCAATAAATTAATATAACATTGCGAACAAATGAACTTTTTCATTATAATGTAAACTCATTTATATATATTGTAACTACACAGACGAAGGTTTCTGTATGTACCTTCCAAAATGAAATGATTCAAAATTTTTGCCCAGTGGAATCCAATCAAAGGACTCAAAAAGGCTAAATTTAAAATACGAAATAGAAGAAACATAACTAGTTTTCAGCGAAATCATACAAACATTACGCGATCAGCGTTTGTCCAAGTGGTAGTAATTGATTTTATTCCTAAATAGCAGCGTAACGAGTCTACTGAGGTCCTGTTTTACCAACTTTAAACTATGTGGCATAAAGTACTGTAAGTTTATCTAACAGAATCAAAGTTATTCGTTGTGTCTGTACCTATAGCTTCTCTCATTAAATCAGATCCTGAAAAAAATTTCAAGGTGACTCCAGCATCAAATTTTTCCTTTACACTTACTCCTCATTCGTATTTTTATATTCATCGTTTTCTATATGTGGCGACGGGTAATTGTTGACAAACGAGTGTATTACTCACTTGTCCATCACCTAGTGGGCCAGTGGACTAAACTCCACAAACTACCTTTTTGCGCTCACGGCTATGTACTTCATCTACATAGCTGAACTTGAATACTGAGCTAGGCTCACACACTTGTCACATAGAAGAACACGCTCTGCCTTCTATTGGTAGTTGTATGGTGTTTTGTACTACTACACATACACTCACACTATACATGAAGGGTGATGCACAACATCACTCACCATTAAAAAATCCCATTTAGTGCGTGATGTTGTGCATCAATGTGAAAATTATCCCACTGCTGGTAGGATATGTCGATGCACCAAAAAGAAAATATCACATTTAATGAAGAAATTAACTGTATTCAGTTCAATTATACATGCGAACTCGAGGGTACCCACAGAATAAAACAAAAAGATATTCCCTTCTAATGACAAAATTAGTACAATTTTACAATAAATATTCTAATAACTCCCCCTGATCGCTGCGACAAAACACCCTAGGCAATGATAGATTTCATGTTGGACGTTTCTTAGCTGGAGGTTGGTAATATTACCTACCACAGCACTCCTCAATGGCTGCATGTAAGGCTGCTACATCAAGAAAAGGAACAGTTCTGTAAATTATGGAGGTGATATGGCCCCATAAAAAAAATCCAGTTGATTAAGGTCAGGAGATCTGACAGACCATGACAGTGGTTGTTCGTAGCTACCAATAACCTTATTTGGAAAACTTTCCCGGAAGTAAGTTGTTGCAGATTGAAAATTGTGAGCAGGGCAGCCATCATTTTTGTACCATAGCTCTGTTCCTATCGAATTCTTATCGTATTCTAACATGTTTTTTCGTGGGTGGTGTGTCAATACATACCAAAAGTGGGCTAATCTTCACATTGATGCCCAACATCACACACCAAATTGGATTTTTTAATGGTGTGTGATGTTGTGCATCACCCTGTATAAGCACACTTCTTAGTTTCTGCTTTTGTTAGCAATAGATGAAACTAAATGATACGAATTTGGCCATGTGCCCTTCAGTTTCAGTTTAATTTTTGTACTACAACAATATTTACTTTTTCTACAGTTCACACTTCACCTACAAGTGTTTCTGGAAATTACTTCTTTTTTTTTTGCTTCCTTCATGCAACTTTCACAAAAAATAGTACGTGACACATGTTCAAAAAAGTTGATTGATATACGTGTAGTTAGCACCAATTGGATCAAAATCATCGACTTTTCGCACTTGTTTTACAAATAACTAGTTTCTGTCACATTGTTTGACTGAAACGTCAGAGACGTCGGAAGAAAAGAGTCCTGTGATTCAATGCCCACTGAAACCAAATGAATGCTCAAGCATTTCGGAGAACGTTTAAAATGTCCTTTGTTAGACATTTGGGGATTCAAAGTTCAGAAGACGGAGATGGAAACGTTCAATCATTGGAACTGGAAAATGGATTACACGTTTGCACCTTCAGACTTGGATTAAACATTTCATTGATATAAATTTAAGTCGTATAAAACGAAACGTTAATAATACGATTTACTTTTTAATACTAAGTACCCTCCTCCATTCATATGACATATTTAATAATGCGACTACATTTACTCGAGTCACCTACCGTGTATATCTGGTCGATTTTGTAATACGCTACGTGTACAACCCTCAATTTATTCGGCTGAAACCGAAACTTACTGAGCGTACTTACAGAAAATTAGTCAACACAAACTACACATACTATCTGGGAAAAACCTGCCGAGAACTCGGCTTAGATACCTCCACATGACAATAAATTGCATAAAAGTTCTCAAAATGACAAAAAAAAAAAGAAAAGAACGAACTATAAAAGCGCACATCGAATATACCGCATTCGTGGCACGTGCCACCAGTAAAGAGCCGATTATTTGGAGGGGTGAAAAAGTAATCACTAACCTTCTATTCCGCCAGCAGTACCAAAAACATTTGGTATTTCTACACGTTTTTCTATGATCTACGTTTTTTTTCCCCTTCGGTAATCTTATTTGGACGGTACCTACCTCGCAAAATTAATGATCCAATTACATCGCAAAAGGTAAATTTATTAATGAAATCAAAATATTTTCTTCTATATCGGGCCCATTCTCGCAGCCACCCATCGTTCGTATTTGCGTTTTTATAGTCGAACGCGCACTCCATACAAATTTTCCTGCGCCGAAACAAAATTTCAAAAGACGACATACTTTTCTTTAACATTGCGAAAGCGAAAAAAGGTACCTCTGATAATACCGACAAACACGCAGTCCACAATCCACACAATGTAAGAAATAGGAGGGAAAATGCCGAGATCGTAAGGGTGACTTCCGGATGACAAATTTGTGGTTAGCCAGCACATAAGATCCGCAGAAAGCTGGAATTTCTTACTAAAAAATAAATATTACCGAGATTTGACGTCACACCTCTCTTTAAAAAAATAAAAAATTCATCAATTTCGAAAAAACGAGGGAAAATTTTGGTGATATGACTCCGATACTTATAATACCTACTGTTGTTCACCCCTTACTGCTGTGGATTGTGGAGCGGGGGCGTGCTCGCCCCTATTTTACAACTGAGCTTTAGTAGACCCCCAATCGGGGGCTCGGGAAATTTTCCACTCTGCACAATGTACATAATTTTAGTTTGCCATTGCAGTCATAATCGGAGACACATAGCTAAAGAGATGTCCAACTCTCCGTATGCGCTGTGGTACAAAAATGTGATGAAGATCTTCGATCATCATTATCATCATCATCATCATCATCATCATCATCAATGAAAAGTGAACTTTGTTTAACGTTCTGTGCAGCCAAAGCTGTGCATATTTTGTAGTGAAAACAGATATCTGTACACCAATACACACACACACTATCAAGCTACAACATGTGCGCAGTAAAGTAAACCAAGTTGAGAAACTGTTTATAATGATGATGATGGTTGAGATGTTTTTCACATTTTTGATCACCTGTTGGAGATGTCTCTGGCCATAACGCAGTAGATACGGAGTAGTCATAGTAAGAATAGTATAATCTGGGAAAATTAAATCAAAAAAGGAAATTTAAAAAATGTTTTAATAGTAAGTGGGATTTTGGTTTAAATCATTGCTAGGCTATTGGTCATGAAAAGGTGCAAAAATAAGACAAACATAAAAGTGTGCCCACATTAATGCATACTAAAAACGTAAATATTTCTTATACGTGTATGGCAGTTCTTGAAAATATTTAATGAAAAATACCCATAAAATTATTAATAACCTACATAAATGCAAATATAAAACTTGAGCAAACTATTGCAAAATGAGAAAATGAGTCTGGGTCAGATTTTTTTGATTAATAATAACAACACTGATGGTCTGGTTTTGGTAAGGCTCTTTAAGTAAGGCTTGTAACCAAACCCATAACCAGATCAATAACAACTAAAAACCTAACCAAGTTGACAGCGTTGATTTGAAAATTTTACCTAACCAATAACCAATAACTAATAATCAGTTCTTATAAAATGCTGAAACCATTAATTAGAATGATAATCTAAAAAAATCTGTTTTTATTGGTTTTCATGAAATATCACTGTATTGATTATTTTTTTCAAAAATTATCAATTATTTCCTGGAAAATTATTAATTATAGATAATTTGAACTGGAGAAAATTTTTTTTGTTTATTTTAACCAAAATTTTGTCTCAACCAATAATTGGAAAAGTTGTGTTGGTAAACCAGAACAATGAACAATAACCAATTAATTACATTTTTAGCCAATAACTAGTAACCAGTACCCCCAAAAATGTTTTAGTTACAAGCCCTATTTGCTAGCAGGTACGTGCATGAGGGTAATAAGAGATGGGTCGCCATCTTGTGTTATTTGTTTTTTCAGGAATTTTACATTGTTTATCATTTCTATATAATATATAAAAACACAAAATGGGGGTTCATCTCTTACCACCCTCATGCGCATACCTGCCAGTAAAGAGCCTTATGTTTAGGGTAAGAAAACAAATGTGAATTTTTAAGATGATTTTTATTGAAACAATATTCTACATTTTGAGATTTTCAATCACACCTGATTTGCAACTACGTTTGTAACAAAACAAATCCAAGAGAAAATACACTGAAGGAATAAGAAAAGTGATACACATCTGATGATAATGATGACGAAAGAGTTGAAAAAAAAAACTGGGAACTGCAATTATCGATCTATTTGGCTTCTGTGAAACGAGAATGCCGACTGAAAATCGGTTGTTTTCGGACTGCTCTGTCTTCTCAAAAATTAAAATAAAACGAGGTTCATTCAAGTTCAAGCAGTAATAATTCTAAATACATGCCAATAAAAGCCAGTCTTAACGTTATATTGGAGAAAGCTAGGATCTAACAGATCTCAATACCTGCTTGATAGATATATTTCATCAGACTGAGGGCAAGTCATCATAAAGAAGACACACGAATAGTGTAGTTTACAGAAGACGAAAACAAAGTTTGAATGATAGCTTCATAATCGTAATTTTCAGTTAAAATTTTATCAAGAACATTTTATCTTAGCTTTAAGTTTGTGTACAAACACTTCTGCTTTGTATTCACGAATCAAACGAAATTGTGACCATATGCTCTTCAAACCAAGCATTACCAGTAGGACCACGAATGATTTTGAATGATCCATTATTGCCCCAACTTTTATTCCAAGAATTGGCAGCCAACCAATATGGCGTTCCCTTTTCTTCGCCCCAACCAATCACACGAACCACGTGCCAGCCTCTCAGTTTTCCAGTTGTATACTGATATACTCCTGAGAACACACACCAAAAAGGTTTTATTGTTAGGCTATAAGTTTGTGAAAACGTATTCATTAGGACGTAACAGAGTAGATTAATATACCAGATTTGTAAACGTAAAAATCTTCGTAAACTGCAAAAGCTGCTGTAATAGGTCCACGTTTATATATTTCACCCATAGCCGAGCATGGATCAATTTTGTTTACTTTTTTCACTGCAGACACACACATTAATAATTAGGTAAATACACCGGATAAGAATACTTATGGTAATAAGTCAAGTGAGTGGGTGAAAAATTCAATACCATACACGTAGCCTTATAAAAAATTTCACTTTACACCCAAAAAAAAAAATTAGGTACATTGAAATCCAAATTTTAAGCAGGTAGCTTTAAACCCTTACAAGAAAATAGTTACTAAACCACCGAGAAAGCAGATTTTTAGTTGAAATACTTCAATTTTCAGGGCCTCGGAGAGAAATTTCAGGCCCCGTAAAAATAAACTGAAGGGCCCCTCTTAGCTCCAGCTGTAGGATTTAAATTCAGAAAACAATTTCGCTCGCTCTTCTAACGAAATAAATTTTTTAAATACGTTTTGGGTTCTAAAACATGTATTTTAGTGGTTTTTTTTCAAACCTTCGGAAAATTTACTCCCAAAAATCTCATCGTTGATCGATCCTGAGGCCCTTATTCACCGTTTATACTCAAAAATTACAATTTATTTCTAAATTAAGGTCATTCCGAGACCCCTAAAGATGTCCGAGCCCGGTACCTCTGGTACCTTTTCCTCCTCCCTCTCAAAGGCCTTGTCAATTTTGAACCAATATCAGATTCTTTCCATAGTTCCGAGAATTTTAATATGAATATATCAACAGGTTTCATATTATAGGTACACAACTTTTTAATGGAATAATGTAACTGGAAAATAATGGTTTCCGGAAAATTTAAAATAAACTCAATGCCTTAGGTAATACTATGTAAAAGTATTTATTATTCCTTCAGCTAAATTTGTAATTTGTCGGTAAAAAAGTAGGAATATTTTGTTCGTTAGATTATCAACGAATATATTCATAAGTTATTTGCGCAGAGAATTAAAAACTAAATTTTTACCAGAATTCCTCCCATCTCGGTTATAAGCACTTGAAAAAAAAAGATAAAAACGAACTAACCTTTGACTCTATCTTTCTTGAATGCAGTTCGATACTTTCCATTGTAACAATGTAATTTACACTTATTAGCCTTTTCATCGGGCATTGAACTGCACAACGGCAATTTTGTACCATTAACATGATGAGCGCAAGGCTTCACTCTGTACGGTTGGCAACCCTTTGAAAAAAATAAAATTGAAGAGTGAAATTTTCTGTTGCGCATGAATGGAAAAATATTTTTTGCAACACATGCACAAAACAACGAGTTTTACATGCATGTACAGCGAATGTAAACAAACAAATTTTTGGCCTGTGAAGTAGACGATAATTTTACAATCTCTCGCGCATCCAAATCATGCGCAAATGTGTGTAAAGTACTTTTACACCCTGTAACGGTATAATTGTCACAAAAAGTACACGACACTTATGTTATTTTCGTATAATGTATATTGTTATGTGTACAAGACAATATTAAGATGCAGTATATTGAACAAGAGAATTGGTAATCAATTAGGCTCGAGTGAATTATACATTGGTGTCGTAGGAGATATACAATGTGATTGGTTGATAGAATCTACGTAATTTAGAGTGAGCCAATAGAATAACATACTTATAACATAAAATGGGTGTAGTTATAATTTTAAGAGGAATTGGGAATATTGCAGTGTTGTATTTTGTATTTATGGAATAAATGACGTTACTATATTTAGTGTGAGAATATTGTATTAGTAAAAGAAGGTGACGTCAATAGGCAAGTCTTGACAAGTTTCATTGATGTAATTAAGACAGGATGTGAGAATGAGGTTATAGACAAAATGAAATAGAAGAATAATATTAATAGAATACGAGAGATATATTAAAATAAGAAATGATATGGAATTATCATTACACACCTTCTTGCGCATCCCGATCCTGTGTGACAGGGTGTAAAATATTCGAACATATAATCATTTTGATATTATTATTCAGTTATTTCGTGAAAAACTATTTGTCAAGTAGCCAATCCAATCAAACACAACATTTCAATTTTCAAAAAAAAAAGTCTCAAATAATTCCTCAGCCTCTAATTAAGTTAGAGAGCTGGGGTTTGTAATGATCAAAAATGAATAAAATTTAAAAAATTTCCATATAGTTTTCTAATTATCTTTAGCTATTTGACAACAAATAAATGAAAAAATCGTAAATTAATAGGAGATTTGCTGTATTTTATAATCTAAAAACTTCTCCTCTTTCCCTCAATGATTCCTCAATCGCTATTTAAACTAGAGGGCTGAAAATGATATCTCTGAAAAGAGGAGAAAATTTACCTGAATTTAGTTTTCGTTTTATTTTTTAATGATCTTTAACAATTTGAAAATAAACAAATGAAAAAAATGCAAATTGATGGAAAAAAATTTTTTTTGAAATCCAGAAACCTCTCTTCTTTCACTCAGTGATTCCTCAGCCCCTGTTTAAGCTAGAAATCTGGGATTAGTACTGCTAGAAAGAGGAAAAAATTTACTTGAAACTACTTTCCTTATAATTTGTTAATTGTTCTTAGATGTTTGAAAATAAACGAACAAAAAAACGCAAAATAATGGAAAACTTTATTTCCTTTATGAGTTTTTTTTAATTGGAAGTAGGAGTTGTTGCTATATTTTTATTCATTTGTGCATTATTTGCAAAATGTATGGTGTGCGACTAGTGCTTGAAAGCTATTTTAACTCGTATCAAGTTTGCAGCACTCACTTTTGACTTGTCTGCAAATTCTTCACACTTGGTAAAAAAATAGCCCACATTACGCACTTGTCACGCAATGTATTATTATAAACATTTCCACTTCTTACTGATGAGGCTTCAAAACACATTTGATATTCAACAACATACGTGATAATATAACAGACTCAGGCTTCTAACCAAGCCAGATAAAACTTTCAATTTTCTGCAAATCATCGGGGCAGAAAACCCAAGACGGTGTAATAAATATCTACTTTGAAAAACAATGCAAAACAATTCCTCTTACCACGTTTAACACTAATCGTCAAGTCACAAGTGCATTGATTTGCCTAACTCGAAGTTCGTAGGCACAAGGAATCCGTTGCAGCTAAACATTTTAGATTTGAAGTTGAAAAACTATTACCTACGCATAATTTCCAGATAAAACGATGCCACATTATTATCTTTCTATCGAACAATTTGGTTACGAGAATAAAACTCAAGAGAATATTGATATTCACCGGAGTACTTACATACCTATTAAAAACAAGGTAATTGTAACCCTATCTTGATGATTCTACAACGAATTTCAACCAGAACCAGTGGAGTTTCATTTCAAGTGCGGTACATGCACTCGCGATATTTCATACAAAATTCCATCGATCAGTGAAAATTTCAATAAAGAATTACTTGAGGTTGGCCCAAAGCGAAATGAGCATTTCCCAAGATAAAAACTTGTATATATATATTCACGATGTTATCATTCATAACTTATTCTAAAATTATGAAAAACGATAACGAAGTATAATTATGTAGGTATCTCATCTTATGAGATAAGAAGAAATTTTTTTATCATCTGAAAATTCACACAAACTTTAAAAGTTTGCACGACATTGGTGGAGGGTGGTTGTTGCTGTTGTGATTGTTGGTTGTTGTTGTTGTTGTTGTTACTGTTGGTGTTGTCTACCGAAACATATCACATTTGGGATGATTTTTCCAGCGCATGAACTAGTTCAAGCAATGACAGGTACATCCCCAAAGAAGATCACTTACCTCGTGAGAATCATAGTCTCCTCCCGTAGCTACACCAACGCGTCTCATATAATCGAAAGCAGCGTCCGGCCATCCACCTTGGCATCCGTCCTTGGAAACACCTTTGTGACAGCAGGATAAAACTTGCTGCACTGACCGTAATTGGGTATGTTTGGCCTTTGACTGAATACAAAGTCTATCAGTGAATACTGACGTCGTGCCGACCGCCTACGAAAACCAAACAGAAATAAATTATTCAACTTATTAAATTTCTGTGTAAGTATAGGTAATTATGCACCGTTTCAGACTGTTAGATAAAGGCGTTTAATATACATATATATTGTTGAACGAAATTTGGCTGTACTAATTTCAATAATATGCGGTCAAAATTCTGTTTCAGAGAAAATAGGTTCTTACACAAGATGGGCCCATTGACTAGACGTGAATTTAATCCCTTGAGTTTGTTTGTGAGATAAAAACAACCAGACAGGTGAATTAAGTCCACTGCAGATATCGAGGAAGACAAATTGCTTAAGTCTCGTCTGTAGCAGCAGCAAAAAAATATCAATAATTGGGTTTCGCATTGTTTGCCTTACACGTATTTACCGAACAATAAACACGTTTATCTGCCACAAATCGACACTTTTTATTGTGCAATCTGTTTAGTTGATATATTGCCAGATACCTATAAGTTCCATTCAGTGGTCCACCTTGCGGTCCAACTGGCGGTCAACATGGTGGGTAGTATGAAATTCGTGACTAATAAAAAGTTGGAAATACTACAGAAGTTATTCATGGGTGTAAGGTCCAGTTCCATAAACATCTAAAAAACGACATTCAACGCTGGGTTTGCTGCAAAACCTAACGTAAGTGCCATCTTGACGTACTGCTGAACAGAGGAGTAGCGAAATCAAAATTCTAGGTGGGTTTTCAACGTAACTTTTGCGAATGCTTATGTTCGTAAGCCATTTTTTCGGGCAGCAGACGTGAGTTATTTTTTGCTCTAGGGGGAAAGGGGCGCGGTTTGAACACTCGAATCCATGTCACTATTGCTTAACGTATAAATCGATATTAAAATGAAACTTCGAAACTTAGGTCAAAGGAAATTGAAAAACTTGGATGACATTCTTCAGAGAGAGAATGCAGCTATAATAATTATGTGATAAACTCGAAATATCAAAGTTCCGATTTTTGTTCAAATTTTTAACATCCTAAGCTAAGTAGGTTCACATAATTACGCGTACCAACGATGATGTATACCTATGAAGTGATTTCTGAGCTATGTAACAATAAAGTGCTACTGCATTGATTCACATCTAAAAATTTTAGAGAAAAAATGCAGCCAACTTCTAAGGGATATTACCAAGGTCATGCAAATAAGCTGAAAAGCGGGATCAGTTAATAAGTCTTGAAAAATGGAGGAGACTTAATTCACACATCTCGATAAATTATAAGAATTCAGTGTCGATTTACCAACACCATATTAGTCCACCTGCTTATTATTTGATATATAAGTATGTTGGTAGCTCATATTACAAGCCAAATGCAAAAACAATATTTGTAGGGACTTAACACTCGTATGAGATATTAGGGGCTCACACCCCTCAACAACAGTCGCTGGCAAAAGGCTGAGTTATTATTTGTCTTGATGCGATGTTAAAACATTGCACAAAACATTTGAATGTAATTACTTGAAATTACTTGTAAGTAATGTACAAAAAGTGAACTGTGACTAATCAGACAATTAAGTTGATGTCACGATTTAGTATGTGAACCTGTCCATCGTTTCTTATCTCGATAAGAAGCAACAAACCTCCCTTATACCCAGATGCACGTATTTATTTCATATTGTTGGGAAACGATCCCACACTACCTCATAATTTTACATTATATGTCCGTACTTTACCTAACCTCTATACATGTTCATAATATATTTTTGTGCTTCCCTATCGGTAGCACTGAGTTCGTGTATCAAATATATTTTTGATTCTGACTAACATTCAGTTTGCTGTATATGTTCTTGTATCTTTCTCAAATACAAACAAGTTAGTTTTTAAAAAGCATTTTTTTCATGTCCAATCCTCGATCTTTCCCAATACATATGTGTGTATGTGTGCGTGTAAATGAACCCCTATATAAACCGCCCAAATTGACTCTAAAATTTCCAGTATTTGACCAGGTTTGGGCTCACCCATATGTGTTTACACAGGCTGTGGCGGAACACACAAATAATCTTTTGATTACTTTCTTGTGTGAATATTCTTTCACAGCAAGGTAGTCCACAATATTAATCACTTAAAAAATACTTACTACTCAAATAACATTTCTCCAAATAAAAGTCTGGATAGATCACTTTGTAAACTCCAGGGAAGACTTCAAAGAAATGCTCAAGTATAATTCTTCACCAAATGTTAGTGCTACACAGACCACTTGTTAAACTCAATTTACCATACTTACCTGATAAGTACCTATGTATCATTTTTGCATTCGCTGTTATTTTGGAATATCAAAGGAAACCCCACAAGAGAATACTTATGTGAGACATATCAAGAAGACAAGAAAATAAATCGAAAATGAATGAAATGGAAACAGTTCAATCACTTCTGCTACTTATAGCTTATGAGGATACATTATCCTCTGGTAATTGACTCATTAATAAAATAGACTACACAAAGGGGCACTCTTCATTGCTGCTAACTTCGAGCTTCAGTAGATATGCTACAAAGAATTATGCAGTTTCAAAACCACTATATTTTTGGAAAAATGTAAGCTCCAAAAGCTTCCAAGTTAGATTCCAAACACAAACTCAACTTACCCAACAAGATCCGCAATTTCCTTGATCGTATATATGATCAATACTCGTACATTTAGGCCAATGTTGACGGGCATCAAAACTTTTCGGTAGGCCATTATTCTCACACTGATCCCACTTCTTATCATCTTCTTCACTACTACTATCACAACAATTACCAGCATCATCGTCGCCATTGTTTTTGAGGAATCCTTCTTTCGGCATGAAGCGTGGGTCGAACGAACCAGTTAAATGCTTCACATCGATGAAATTCTCATTAGAATTCAATAGCGAGTAGCTAACTTCAGCCTGGAACCGGAATTGTTAGATTATTTGAGTTCCGTTGCTGAAAAATTTACGATTAAATGCGCAAGTATAAAATTCGCAGAATTACAACAAGGTGCATATTCCTAGAAAAGTACATCGGATTGGAACAACTACAAACAAAATTCAATAATCTGTACATGTTCCTTAAATAACCACGCATTATTAGGGCAGTTTTGGACACTGAAAATGGAGGAGAAGAAACCTGGTGTAATTGTTGAGGACTTCCATCCATACAAAGCTAAATGTGGGGAAAATTTTGGTTTTTTGGACTGCCACTCAAGAACAATGAATCCTAAAGGATAATGTTTCGAATGACAAATATTAGATATCAAATTTACGATGGAAAATGTTATGACACTTTTTTTGGCTACTGTACACTGTAGTGCCTCAAGGGTATGCTGTATTTCGTACTTTATCTTGTACTGGATCCTTTAATTTATCTAATCTTTCCAAAAATCAGTATGAACAATTTACAGGACTATGATGTCTTCATTTTTATTCAATTTTTCGACATAACTGTCGAGTTTGCTTTTATGAAACTTGAGATAGGTACCGTAACTTCTAGTGACACTATTATGAAAGAGAAACAAAATAAGATTGGGTAAAAATGAATTTAAAAGAAAAAAACTCTTCCTGATACCAAGAAGGCAAGTGTATTTTTCAAAAGGGTTAAATTTTGTATTGGCTGCCATTCGAGAATAGAAGACCGATATTTCTCCAATTCAATACCAAACCAGTCTTCAAGAGTCTCTAACTACCATAAAAATTTATACCATAATCTTTCAACTTACTTGAGTTATTGATATGGCAACATAAGGGGTTTGCAAAACTTTGTGAACACCTGCCTCTGAAACTACTGGCCATTTTTCCACATCATTTGACCTCATTATCCGGACATTATCAAAAATAAACGTTAAGTTGAGAAACAAAATACCAGTTATATTGAAAGAAAAAAATCATACCAATTCTTCAGTATACAATCATATTCGCTGTAAAATAAATGAGATTATTTAAAGAATAAAAACGAAACATTTTACAAAAAACGCAAGGTGAAATTGTTGGCAAAATTTCACAAAAATCAAAAATTTTCTATGTTCAAGAATAAAATATTAAGACATAATAAAATTCATAGTACTTGTACAAGCAAGAGTTCCAAACGGAGTGATTTCTTCTAATCTCAGAAAGCTAGAGTTAACCAGAAAATTTGTGAGAGAAGGAGAAATCACTTTATCTAATTTCATTTCTGATAGTAACTGAACAAAATAACAAGCTACGAGCAAAAATGAGAGCAGATATGGGGAAAGAACGTTAGATAAAATTTCTATTCATCAAAAGAAGAATATAACAAATTATCTCGTTTGAAAATTCTATGGATACCTCATCACATAGAATAAAGAACCAAACTTAAGCGCAATCAGTGGCTTTACCCCAAAGTCTACAGACATATAGTAACAAAAAAAAACTGTACATTTCTTTAATTGACCATAACATCACGGAATAGAATATTTTTTAAGATTCATTGTTCTTAAGTTACAGTCCAAAAACTACAATTAGATGTATATTTAGAAGACTGTAAGGTTTTGATGGAGACTATTAGGAGATTATTGAGGGGGGAGTCCGACAATTATAACAACTTTCATCTTCATCCAAATTTTTTCTCTCTAATCAAATTCTTGTCCAGATGTAAAAATTTTCCAAGCCTTTTTGTTTTTTGGTCCAACACTACCTATCTCAGCATTCATTTTCGTGTTAGCCAACATTTAAAACAAAGCATATCAATCGTGCTCTAATTATACCAATTTTTATTTGGCCTAATCATTATTATACCATTTTTCTCCTTTTTCTACGAATGAGGTATACATTTCCACTTTTTTTTCGAGTTATTAGCTTTGTCTATACAGTACTGGATCAGTAAAGATCCATAAGACCAACGTACCTTTTAATATCAAGGCATGCTAGTGTAAAAGTAGGCAAACCTAGCATACTGTGGTGGCTACCACACATTGTCGGTTACAGTAACACTTCTCTCTCATTCACTAACTCCCACGGTGCTGTATTTTGGGGGTGGTGAGACAAGGGAATTTTAGGTATTTGGCCAGTACAGATATTCGAATCCCTGTGCCAACTGAATACCTAAAGTGGTAACCTCAATGTGATGTGGGAAATGGCAAAACAACACCATCTCTCGGACATGAAAAGTCAGTGCGTAGTTTGTCACACTGCCGCTGCTGAAATGTGATGGTGCTGTAGGGTGTGCACCATGAGTAGGTAATGATGGTGGGCATCACCATGCATTGGCGTAACTACCTACCCACAAGGTGCTTCCATATCAGAGGTCGTATTACACTCCACTGCACTGGGAGGAGTGGTGTGGCAGCTACCACACATTGTTGGCTACAAGCATCTCTCTCATTCACCGTCACCCTCGCACCTTGGCCAAGTGAATATGGTGCTGTATTTTGGTGGTGGTGAAACGAGGGAATTTTAGATATTTGGCCAGTATGGGTGTTCAAATCCCTGTGCTGACCAAATACCTAAACATACCCTCTGCGTATTTTTGACATTTTGCTTGAGTTGACCAATTTTTAATATATTAAATAAAGACATCCTTTAAATTCACAAAGATAGCATATAGAAACATAGTGCAAAGTACGTCTAAAGATACGCAATGGTTGCCTGTTTAATGCCGGCATGTCTAACCCAAAATCATCCTTCTGTGTTGGTCCAGTCGAAGGTTATTAGGTAGGCAATGCAAAGCCATCTTAAAAGCATTTTTCTGGAATTAATTACTCTGTACCTATGCACAGTAGTCGACCTATATTTTGTTCCAGTAAAAGATGGGCACCATTGACGTTTCAACAGGTTTGATACATCAGCTCTGTTAGACAGAACTACACCAAGTTACAGCAACCTACACCAGTACGGCTATTCTGCAAATGTAAGGATGTTATGCGACTTTGCGACAAGTTTTACTCGAATATTTGTGGAATAGCATCCCTGGTGTAGGTTGATGTAAATTGGTGTAGTTCTATCAAACAGAGCTATCGGTTTTCCTTCAAGATTAATTATTAAGTAACACCTAGGTTTCAGTCATATTCGTTTCTATAAATACACTCTTATTAGGAACCGTATCCAGTCTAAAACTTATTATTTCGGCCCAAAACGAATAACTTACAATTACAACGTAGCTTTGACTCAACTCACCGACCAAGTGGTGTCAGCCGAATTGACCAAATCAGCAACTTGCTTCAATCGATTTACAGATATCAAACCATTTGATGAATCATTGGCAATAACAGACGCTATAAAACCCAGCATCAGGGTTACAACGGTAATAATCTGCGTATATTGTACCTGTAAATACTTAACAATGCCTTTCAAAAAACCTAAAAAACCAAGTCCAACCAATTGTGTTTGTTGTGAATTACGGTGGCCTCATAATTCTTCCATCTTCTTAGACAGTGGCGGGAAAAGCTGATGGAAACCTGGGATAGGTTTTTTCATGTTGAGGCTCCAGGTTCGGTTTCTTAATAAATTTCATTGGAACCAAAACAGACTCCCAACTCTCTTACCAAATAGACATACGGTTATTAATAGACAATTTTTCTCGAATCAAATTACCAAATAATTAGAATTCTGAAGCAGCAGATAATGAATTCTCTGAGTTCAACCAATTTAAGTTCTTGTACCTAACTTATGGACGATTTAAGCAGGTTTAGTATAATAACTGGAGTGTATGAGGGTCAAATCAATATTGAATACCTATAAGAGAATTTTTTTATGTTCCAATAGTTACACTTACTAAGTTATGAACCTATATCTTCTCTGACGGACTGGTGAGTAAAAACAATTATTGATCTACAATTATAGTAACATTTAGATTTGATTCTTCCAACTGCTTACAGGTTCACTCATTGATTTATTGGGATGGGGAAATATATTCGACAAATGTCAAATACCCATCAGCAGAGCAATTAAAATTTGAACTAAAGAAATAACCAGAATCCACAACTAATTAGCTGAACACAAGGTGCGGAATCAGTGAAAAACAGGGATTAATTCTTAACGATGGATTAAACACATAGGTAATAAACAACTGAAGTTTAATTTAGGGATGGGCTGCTCCAGAGCAGTCTGGTTTGAAGAACCAGGTTTTTTAAATGAGCTAATTCCTGAAACTGCTCTGATGTGATAGAGTCTGCTCGTAGCTTCTTTCTGCTCCGATGCTCCGAAGACCAAAATAAATTTTTTTTGGTTTTTTCTAACACTGGTTTTTGTTATTAGCAGCTAAATTGAGTTCAGTTCATATCATTTGCCATTGACATCTCATACAGTCAAAAATCACGAAAGGAATCACGAGAGAAATGTTGGATGTGGAGAGATGAAATTTTTATGAGTTGTTGTAGTATGTTAGTTTGAAATTCTGTGAAAATTTCAGCACAGTCACACATAATGCAGAGTCTGCAAGCAAGCAAAGCAACAAGTATTAACAAGGACATATTCAATTTCGTTTGAACTCGCCAGTGGATTTGTCTCAAAGAATTGTAACACGAGGGGGAAACAGTCTCGGAGTTTATGAAAATCCATTAGAGGTAGAAGAGAACATTTTAAAAATATTTTCACACCTTGAAACAACGCGATCCGTAAGTTTATACAGCTCAGTGCGGTGAATTTTCACACAGACAACTAATAAAACTGTGTAAATTAGATAGGTATTGAATAACTCGAAGTGGAGTGTTTCGAATTCTTTCATTCTTTTAAATGTTTCTTCCAAAATAGAAGTGAAAGAAAAAAACCTACGCAAAATAGGTACATACCTATGTTTGTTTGATTACTATGTTCAATGATCGATTAGGTATTTTCCAATCATTTACTGAAACTCACTTAAAACGAATTCCTCCTTCCCCGAAAAAAAATTGACATAGCTAAGTTGAATTTTTCAAGCCAGAATTGATTTGAAGAATATTTTTCCTTCGAGTTCATTTAGGCATGAATCACTTCAAATCAGCACTGCTTTTTCTAAAGGTTGACACACAAAAAACAACAGTTTATAGTTGTTCAACCGTATTAACACATATCTATACAGACTATACAAAAAAATTTTAAAAGTAAAAACATTGTGCGTTCAATGTAGCAAGATTTGCAATTTTTTTTTTTGTGATGAATTGAAAAGTCATTGAATTTTCAATAATTGTCAGTTAACCATACAATTGAAAAACAAATAGGCTGCTATTCGACGCTGGTTCCAATGACATCAAATTATACTCAACACTCATCAAAAACAAAACAATTTTTTTTTTTTTTTTTTTCAATGGAAGCATAAGTAGGTTAGTTACATGCCTTTAAACACAATACGTTTGGAACCAAATCACTAGTGGCAAATAGAGAATATGGAACAGGAAAATTTTTTAGGAAGGAAGAAAATCGAAAAAACATACCTGTGGAACGACTTTCTCGGAATTCATACTGACCCGACGATAACACTCGTTCAGAAGTTAAGCCTATAAAAGTCCACGTTAAGCACAACCAACAATACCTATATTATTTATAAATACTAATAACCAAGCAACACATATAATCACATAAATCAGTTCACAGTAGCGTTTTTATTCAATCTCGAACGTAATCTACAAAGATACTTGAATTTCTGTTTCAAACCAGACAAAGGATTAAGTCCCTCAATTTTAATCTTGACACTCATTGATATAGTTAGGTATAGGTATTTATTACCAGAGACCGATTAATCTCAGTAATATAATATTGAATCACGTGAACAAGATCGTTCTCAATGGTTTTGTAAATCAATACAGTCACTTAAAATTAGTTCCTCCTTTCAAAGAAATCGAACAATTTGAGATACGGACTATTGCTCCACAAAATTTGTGGCAATCAATACTGGGAAATTTCTTCATAGAAATTTCTTAATATCCGACTGTAGCTTAAAATCTACCAAAGCTTGCAAATGAACAATGTATTAGGTACATACTGTAACGTATATTTTCGTCTATTTTAAGAAATGACGAACATATTCGTTCACTCATTTTCGAATACCAAAAATGTAGATATTTATCAACAATTATCATCCTATAACTCTTTGTAAACAACCACCAAATTATTCGTATTTAATTTTACATATACAGATATACATTCTGTATATTTATGACCTAGTTGTACCTGTCCCTCGAGTACTCGACGAGTCAGCACAACCCTATAATAACAACACCCTACCTCACTTTACCTATCCGACACGTACGTTTTCATACCCTGAACGAGTATATAATCCCTCGATTCAGTTGTATAATTGTTCAGTTTTAGTTCAGTTCTCCAACAGCTACTTCTAAGTACCTGGAACCTCTCTCGTAGAAGTCTCTGGTGAACAGATAGTCTTGCTTGTTGAATTGTGATTGAATATGTATTAATATTAACGTAGAAATATTAACTGTGGTGTACAGAATATTATTTTATTAAAAGTGTAACTCACTCATGTGC